>VZTH01009676.1:318830-353571 GCA_013397815.1 Aleadryas rufinucha
CGCCACCCCCCCCTGCCGGCCCCTGAGGAGCAGCTCTGCCCAGGCACCCACCCCTGCTGACCCCTGAGGAGCAGCACTGCCCAGGCACCCAGGAGCTCTGTGTGCTGCTCCCTTTGTTACCCAGAGCTCTTCCTTGCTCCAAGGAGCAAAGCCAACACCAGGAGCTGTGGGCGGTGAGCTGCCACCAACGTCAGGCAGAGAAATGGGATAATAATGGTGACAGCTCCTGTATTCCATGGAAGTAGGCAGCAAATGGCAAAAAACCACAGAACAATCTTCAGGGCTGAGGAACAGCCACTGATTCCTTTTGGGATGCAGAGGAACGAGCTCCCCTGCACTCCTCAAGAGAAAAAGGAGTTTTGTTAGAGTGAGGCACTGGGGTGTTGGAGCTGCTCAGCAGAGCAGCCAAAGCAAGGGCTGAGTCAAACCCCTCAGGCCCCTGCAAACTCAGGAACCAATTTACTCCCCACACTGCAAGGAGCTGACACCAGAGCAGGTGTGTGGGTGTTTTACTAAATTAAATTAAGCTCTGGACTCTGCTAGACATCTTGGTCTCAGGGGTAGAACTTTCATCCTAAAAGGACACACATGGATTTCACTTCTGCTCCTGACACCGAGCAGCAGCTGATGAATTCCTGCGAATATTCACGCACCTCCTTCTCCTCCCACACTTTGTCTTGGCTGCACAGACAATCAGGCTGATGGCACAAGGAATGTACTTTAATCAGCACATACACAGCTGCTTACCTAATCTTGGGTGATTTCTAGGCAGAACTATAGCAAATTAAAGAAAGGAAAAAAAAGACAAAACTAATAACTGCAGAGGCCATTTCCCATTTTCCCAAATGTTATTTGCACTTTCAGAATAATGGTGTGAAACTGAATGAGAGCCACTTGCAGTCACTTCAGATCATTGCTTTCTGGTGGGTGTCATTTATAACCCAGGAAGAGGCTGCTAAATGAAAGCATTGCAGCTACAGGAAAAAAAAACCTAGGCTGCAACAGCAACTAAATTCAGATTGATTTCTAGCACGTGAGTGGGAAGGGAGGTGGAATTGTTCCTCTTCCATCACCCTCAGTGTTTTACAGTCTGCCCTCCCACCACAGACCCTCATTGATGGCAGATGTTGCCAAAGTAGCACCACTTCTCACAGGCCTCCCCAAAAATCTCAAACTGCCTTCAGAAGCCACAGCACTTGCCCAGAAGATAGGAGGTCTGGGCTCAAATCACTCTTCTGCCTAAGGGATTGCAGTCTCCATTTCTGCAGAAAAGCTTTTTGACTCCCTGCTTGTTGCTCATTCTCGCCTGTTGAACCTGTTCCACTCATATTAAATAATTAAAGTATTCTCTGGCTCAGAGAGAGAAGGTGAACTCCACAGATTAGTCACAGGCACTCCCTGAGAGAGGAGAGTCCTACCTAATCCTTGCTTTATTAATATTTCTGAATTTATATTAAATATTCAGTAAAGCAGGGACTGAAACTCAGGTCTCACTTCAAATCCCCATCAAGCCTGACAAAATTAAGGCCACGACCAGAAACGGAGCTACCTTAGGAATTTTAATACTGGGAAGACAATTCCAGGGGCTGCAGCACTGACTTTTGGCTTAAGCACCTAACCAGGGGTTTAGGAATCCACGTCTTGCTAAGGCTTTCCCCAGATCAAGCCCCTTGTCACCTCCATTGCTTCCAGATTCTAAAAATACAAAAAAAAAAAAATTACTTCCCAAAAAATAAGTGCTGAACCAAAACATGTCCTCCGTGTCTTTAGTGCAAGTTATTAAAAACAAATACGAAGAATTAAAACATAATGTCCTTGCAAGCTGAATTTTAGGAGTTTGTGATTTCCCCAGGGAATCTGAACTTGCAGTGGGATTTTTCTATTCTTTTTCTACAATTCCTGTCTCCAACATTTTTGATACTAATTCTCCTACTGCACTGCTGCTGAGACAGCATTCTCTGCTTCTCAGTCCCCAAGCCCAAGGTAAGAGCTAATTTTCCACTGAACTTCGCCATCAAGTCATCAAAGAAAATGAGAGGTTATTCTCACAGTAGAAGAATGTTCCACAACCAATCAAGGAGTGTTAATAGATGGGTTTGGGTGAGGAGACCTGGCTTGGCACCCAGCACAGCCACTCGTGCCCCAGAGACCCCCAGAAGCTTCTCTGTTCTCAGCGAAGTCACTGCTGGAAGGAGACTGGGGCCTCGTGATGTTTGTGGGTATTTGCTGGATATTTGTGTTTTAATCTCTGAACACTGAGTGTCTCTGCGCTGCCTTTCACGCTCTGCTCCTCCTGGAGCATCACCTGAATCCCAGGAGGAGCCCACTGGAACAGAACATGTCTGCTCTTTTCCATAGCAACTGCTAAAGGAGCATGCAGGACAAACACCCCCAGTCAGACAGGCACTCCAGGTCTGCTGGGGACAGCCAGGTGAGCAGGGACACGGTCCTGCAGGAGGAATTCACAGTCAGAGCTGCCAGGTGAGGTTTGTTTCAGTCACAGGTTACACTTCTTCAAAGCCCAAAAAACGTGGCTGCTGAAAATGAACGAGACTCCAGGGATGCATGACAGAACAAATTTCCCAGGAGTGGCTGCTGCTGGCCACGGCCAGAAGCCAAAATAATTAAATTCTTAGAAAATCATGTGGAAAATGAAAGCAGTTTAAAAGGAAAAGAATTGGCCCTGATCCTTACAGTAGTGAAGATTTATTCATTCCTTGAACACAAATGGTTCACTTGCCTATTTCCCACAGTGCTTGGCTCTTCCCTAAGAGATTCTGGAGTTACTTTGTAGAACTAAGACGTGGGGGAAAAAGGCAAGAAAATATTACCCACTTCCATTACAGGTTCTCTTTAATAGGTAAACAAAAGCAAATTGACCAGAAAGTTTGGAGGGATTTATTTGGGTTTATTAAAAGAAAATAAATTGCAATTTTCTAATGGGTAAAGGGGGTTTTTTGTTTGTTTTTTTAATATATAATGCTATTATTAAGGGTCAGTTTGTCTCCAAAGGTAGGACAAAAGAGCAGCACTTTGTTCTCACAATCAGACAACAACATCTATGGAGGAGGATTTGGTTTCATAGATATCCAGTTTGCCATGAGCAAGCCCTGGGTTGAACAGGTATTAGTTCTCTCTAGGTCAAAGATACCAAACAATTGACAAATATGATTGTAAAGTCAGTTGTAGGAGCAACAGGATAATCCAGCCTGGGCTGCTCTGGACACTCTGTGTGGGTGAAATCAGTCTGACCCTTCAGATTCCTCTCCTAACACAGAGCTGGTGCCTCACTCTGCATGGGCTCAGCCCAGGAGAAGGCACTGGTGATGACACTTTATTCCCAAAAACCTCATTACCTGCCTCTTTCAAGGACAAAGTGGAAATGTCTTGAAGGGCCGGATCCTGCCTGTGGGAGGAGCAGGCGAGATGTGATCTTTTTCCCTTCCAACATTTACACCTCATTATATCTTCCACTTCTGCCTTGTTCCATCCTTTCCCGAGCTCCCAGGGCAGGACTGGTCCCATCCCATGGCAGCGTTCTGCACAGACTGTCCCCAGGCAGACTGTCAGCGTGAGGCATCAATCTACAGCAGCCCAGCTCTCACTATTTTTAATTGGCTAAATCTCTGCAAGTCATCTTGAAACAATATTCTGAAAATTAGTCTTACTGTGCTATTTACAGCCATCTCAATCTGTTTCACAGCTATTATACCATGCAGCGAAAATCTCTGTTTTCCCAGCAGTAAACTGGGATGACAGACCCAGCTAACAAAGAGGGACTGGCACATTACACAAGTTATGAAAAGCACCTCATAGCGTTCCCTTCTCCTTACAGAACAGGAGCTGTGGAGGAAGCATTCACACGACTGGAATGCTGATCTGAAAGGGCACAGCTTGCTCAGAAAGGACACACAGGGAAAAGGAAAGGGCGTCTCAAAACCACAGAGCTGCTCAAAGAGAGAGAAACCGCGAGCAGACAGACCTTCCAAAAGCCTCTGTGCCAGAAGAAAGCCAAAGGAAACAGAAGAGTGGCACTGCTCATCTCTTGTGCCTTGCCAGACCAGGAGGAGAATGGGAAAGGGGCCTTTTGTCCCTAAAACTTTCAAGAGTTGTCCAAAGCACAGGATTGGATGCTAGCACAGAGGTAGATTCATTTAATTAATTATAACTATAACAAAACACAGTTTACAGACGTGTTTTTAAGGCTTGTGAAGCTGCAGTCAGTGATGAAAACCCAGCATGATTAATTCTGTTTTCCTTACTCTGGGATGTCAAACCAGGCACACCATATGCTAAAAATATGAAGTAGCCCCTACTCTGTGCTCCATGTTGGGGTTTGAGTTTTCCAGAAAAGTGTGGTTCTTTAGGAAAACTGGAGGCAAGCACCAAAAATTACTAGTAGTCTAGAAAACATGGCCTGTCAAAATGTCCCAGGCTCCAAATCCTCCTTTCTTAAATTGTCCTTGTAGAAACATCAAGCTTTGCAAGAGAAAAAAAGCTCCTGAGCTAGTTACTCCCTGAAGAGACTCAAATCCCCATCACCAGAGGCTTTTACCAGTAAAAGTGATTGTGTTCTACACACATTCCAAAATTGTCAGAAGCAATTACACTGCCATTTACCACTCCTCAGCTGACAAGTGGCAACAAACTCCACAGCTTGGTAGTTCTGTAGTCCTGGAACACCCAGAAAAAGCAGCCTTCTCCAGGAATCCATAGGTTTGGCAAATATGTCTGGCTTTTAGCTTGAAGTCAATGGGACCCATATTTTAATTTAGGATGACAAAGAAACAATCATGTTAAATCACGCAGAAAATTTTAGCGGAATAACATTCACCCCCTGAGGAGCTGAATTCTGAAAATGATCTCTTGACCCAAACAGTCTCAGTGACCCTTAATTATGCAACGATATCAACAGAACAATCATTCTCCCGTTTCCGTGGCAACGGCAGCAGCGAACAGCAAAGGACCAAGGTCAGGCGAATAAACTGAGCAAGAGAAGTCATTTTCTGTGTAATGGTTCATACGAGCTTCAGCTGCAGCACAGGCAAATAAATAGCTGTATCCTTGCTAGATCTCCTGTCTCCAACGCACACACGGGGAAAATGAAGGGGCTGCAGAGACTGCAGGAGCCCAGCTGCAGCCCCTCTGCTCTGCTCTGGGCTCGGCTCTGGGCTCTGCTCTGGGCTCTGGGCTCTGCTCTGGGCTCTGGGCTCTGGGCTCTGGGCTCTGGGCTCTGGGCTCTGCTCTGCTGCCCTGCAGGGAAACGCCAAGGCAGAGGCAGAGCTGCAGTGCCAGGAGCTGGGTTCTCACTGAGCTGCCACTACAGACCCCAGGCAGCACAAGGCTTTGGTGTTTATCAGAGCCATGGCTGATGCTTTATTACCTCCCAGGGCTGTGCCTGCGCCTCCCTTGGCTTTTTGGGACAATCTCGAGCCCTTTTCTTTAGCAAGGTGCTGCTGCACTCGGGTGCAGTTGGTTTCCACATACATTATGAAAATGAGAAATAGGCTCTGTGGTCATCATTTATTTATTTACATTTCTGGGCTGAGGGTTAGCTAATTCTCTGGTTCTGTACAGACAATAAGTCATGAAACACTTCTTTATGCAGCTCCATACATATTTATATCATACATATTTCTATCTGTCTTGTTGCTGCTTACAAGGAATCTGAGTCACTACTGTATTTACTCACATGAGGACACCCAAAGCTTCTTTGTTCTGCTACTGTATGCGGATATTCCCTAGTTTTTAAATATTATTAATATTAAAATAAGACAGCTAACTTGGGAGGACATCTGGAGACGACACATGAGACTCACTAGGGATAGGAAACAGAGTAAAGAACACGGCTCTTCCTGGGGTGGTTACAGCATCTCACTCTCAAAACCCCACTATTCTAATACTGCTCCAAAGGAAAAGTGCTTTTTGTTCAGTTCCTTTCATTAAAATATGTTTCTGCCTCACATCTTTTTCAGCTGAAAAGAATTGAGAATAATGTTCAATTTCTATTTCCAGAACACCTGTAACATAAATATTGTTAATTGCATTTTATTACTTACCTGAAGACAGCACCTAAAAGTTTAAAAGTATTTTTGATACTGGGATAGTATCTTTTCTTTATTGTAATTACCTGTATTTTCCATCTATTTAATTTTATTTTCAGAGTGTTTTATTGGGAAAATATGTAAATCACAGTTAGTTAAGAGCTGTGTCAGACTGGGCAGCGATTTACAAGTTGCCCAGAGCTCTGCACAAGGCACATGCTTAAATAACATTTATATTCTGCAATGCCACAACTGTAATATTTGTTCTCATTATTCTGCAGAAAGATGACACAGAGTTCCAGGATTATAAATTGGAACCAAGGGTGTAAATGAAGCAGTTCAGGCAAACTCTCGAGGTTATGGCTGTTCAGAGGGAATTGTCCCATTTTGTGACAAGCGAGCAGCGTTTAATTGTTCTTCTGGTTCCTGCACCAGGCTGTGACTCACAGCCCCGTCCTCCTCCTACCACCACCTCCATGGCTTAAAATCAGATATTAAAAGACTGAAAACTAAATCCAGCGAGGACATTTTAAAAACAGATTAATGTGAACTTCAAAGCTATAGATTTTCAAAACCTGGAAGTTTCTGCTGTTATAATTCTAGAAGTGAAGGAGACAAGCTGTCCTTCAGAAAACTTTGGCAGCAGGGAGGGGGACAGTGGAGGGCCACCACCCACACACTGCTCTCAGATGTCTCAGAATCACTGTTAACAGCATCCTTGACCCAACTCCTCGCTACTGGCACCTTGCATGCCACAAAGGACTCTTCAGGAGTGAGCCAACCTTAGGCATGGGGCCAGCAGAGAGTTTTGTTCTCATTAAATGCTGTATAAATCCTGGTTTGCCTTAAGGAGACCCCACCTGAACCCCCAGGCTCCTGCAGAGGACAGATTACACCTGCAGTGACTGCCCTTGGCATCTGTCAGGGCCTCAGAGGCTGGAATCAAGGAACTGATCCAACCATAGGTCAGTAAGCACAACACAAACTTCCAAACATTCCCATCCAGACAAGATGATAAATAGCTGGAGGGTGGCTTGGTATGGCCCTTCTCTCACACTCTGCACCTCCACCACCGGTTCTGTTGTGTTCACAGCAAGGTTTCCCACATCACACGGATTTAATAACCAAGTTTTAATAAACCTTATTCTATCCTGACATTCAGATGTGAAAATAAAGGTGCCTAAGCATCTCTAATAAACATTGTTTAATCTGTGTACTCAGAGAAACCAGCACCTCTTAAGGATGAGGTTTTCCCTGTGTGTTTTGTACCTGTATGTTTTGTTTTGCTGCCCTTCCTAACACAGAAAGGAACAGGCACAGGTATCAGAGCTGCTTGTTCCTTTGGAGCCAAAACCAACAGGCCCTGGAGCAGCAAATCCTGCTTAAGGAGTCATGACAGACAGAAAACTATTCCCACAAAGGACAGTTTTGGCTCAGAAGGAGACAATCAAGAAAAAAATAAGCTGTGGAAGGGCTCACAATGTCATCTCATCCAGCTCAGCCACGAGCTTGGTTGTCTCTCCTGGCAGCAGAATTAGCCCTGACAGGCAGTGGTACAACCTCTTGTGAAAGCTGCTCGAAGGCAGCAGCTCAGCAGCTCTCCAGGTGATCAGATCCATTACTTTGCATCTCCCCTTAAAGATACCTGATTTTTTTCCATCAGTTTGTGCCTGTTACTGTTTGTGCCTGTTTCTCTGGTTTTGCAGAGGAGCCTCCTCTCTGCAGCTATGCTTTACATACCTTTAATCTTTTAATACTCCTCCCAAAGTGTGCCTGGAATGCTCCTGAACAGTCACAACGTGGCCTGGAGCCTTTCTGCAGTGCTGTGGCTCTCAGCATCTGCAGTAAAGAAAGCACTCCCATTACTGTCATTATGGTCTCTAAAAGATTAGCACTTCCTCATTAATACCCTCATTGGCAACATTCAAACCCATGTTATTTTTAGCCTAAAACCCTGAGTCTAATAAGGAGATACCCAAACTGCATTTGTATTTGTCACATTCAGTGAGCCAAAAATTTAATTAGGTTGAAGACATTATCATTGGCAGTAGCACTTCAGCTCACTAGCTGTCACTGCTTAATACTTCCATTTTAATTATTTCCTTTATTGCCAGTCAACTCTCCTCCTTCCAACAGTTTGTGTGAGGTGCATCACTCACTGTTTGAAGCCGTGTTCAATGAACATGATTCCTTACACACAGTGAGAAATGGTGAAGAAAAGGAATTGCTGGAAGCAGATTTGGCCTGTCACACTGCTCTGTCTAAGGGATGGCTCTCCTTCAGCAAATGGAAAAAGCACTTTTCTTTTTCATTAGAGCTCACAAAAGCAGGTGCTCCCTGTCTCTGAGGGCTGCACTGCAAACATCTGCCACCCAGAAAGGCACAGAAAGGATTTTCTACTGCTGTGGATTTTGGATCCCTGTAGACTTTCAGAAGAGTTTACAGATTGTAACTTGCTCCTCGCCTTCCTTGTGGAAGGAAAAAAGAAAAGAAAAATTCTCTAATGGTATCACAAAGAGGTGGAATTTAGTTATGGGGTAGATTATGGTGTCTCTTTGGCAGGAGAGCTCTCGTGAGAGCTTCAAGCAGTGCTGTGACTGACAAGTACATTCTGTGAAAATGAACAGCTGGGAACAATCCTCAGAACGAGGAGCCTTTGGACACCAAGTGACACAAACCAGGAATGGAATCACAAGAACAAAATGCAATAAACACCCAGGATCTCGCAGAATGATGGCTGGTGTTAAAGCACCAGAGGTATCAGCCCTGACTCCCAAGATCTGTATCCTCAGCAGAAGGTGACGGGGCTGCAGGCTCGGGGAGTGTTTATAAACAAAGCAAACACCGGGGCAGAGCCGTGGCGGGGATGGAGCCGTGATTAAATGGATGAGCAATTTGCCAGGGCACACTCGGAGCTGCAGGGGTGTAATGGATGGCTTTGCAAAGTGCTTGGGAATGGCCAATTACTCAGTGAAACCCCACAGATGTGTGCAGCACCGGAGCTGCTGGAGGACAGCCCTCGTGATTTGCACCTGCCAAAGGGAAGTGCTCTCTGCACTGCTTTGGTTTTTTCCAAACAACCAGAGTAAGGAAGAGATTTGCATTAAACACACAGACTCCATGCTCAGTTTCATGTGAAGGGGTTTGTGATATATTAAAAAATGCAATGGAATTCAACACAGCAGCTTACATGAGTTACTCACTGTGCTGGGATTGACTTGAAGCCCTGTTCTGCTCCCCTTCACTACAGCTGCTGCCATTTGTTCCAATTTCCTGTCATTAATTTAACTAAACTTTAAACATATTCTTCCAATGGAGAACATATTCTTCCAATGGAGAAGATTGATGGACGAAGAAAATAATAAAATGAAAGAAAGAGCAGGGTAAAAGGCTAAGAAATATTTCTAATTTTGCTGTAATTGCTTTCTCCATGGATGATTATGATAGCTATCGCTTTCGGTTCACTGAGTGCTGAAGTGCACAGTTTATAAAAAAGACAGAGATTTTTCCAACTCATTGGACCATTTCAGAGTAAGCAGTGAGAATGTATTCAATAAGAGTTGGACTTGGCAGTTTATTCAAGAAAAGTTAATGAAACTGTCTCTTCTGGACAACAGAAAGCACAAGTGAACTGGCTGGGAAATCACAGGGGAAGGCTAAACCTGGTGGCTTTGCTTCTAAACTAAAACCACTGTTCCTGCAACAGAGGAGAGCTGGGCACTTCCTCCTCTGCTGCCATTAATATCAGTCAGTGCAAAACAGATCTCTGAGCATTCTTTGTGCTGTACTTTAACCCTTGCAGTCGAGGGAACCCAGGTACTCAAATCATTACCTGAGGTAAATGTAATCAGGCAAGAGCTCTCCCCATGGGGAAGGAAATGTGCACATTTCTGACTCTCACACTGGGGATCTTCTCTCACTGCAGCAGAGAAGGAGCTTCCATACAAAAAGCAAGGGGACTTTGAAAGGCCAGGGCAGGAAGCAAAAAAAGATGAATTTAGACACTTATAAGTCAATGAATGTGCTGAGTAGAGTTAAGTCTTTAGATGCAGCAGAAATAAGTAAGAAAAGGAGTTCAAATGGTTCATAACTCAGAAATGTAATCATGTGCCTTTTCAAGCACATGAGCAATTCCATTAAACTAATCTGCTTTAATTGCATTAAGCTTAGAGAGGCTACTCATGTCCTTAAACTCAAACATATGATTAGTTATGTCCCTAAAAAAAGAATGGATAATTCAAACAAATGCTGTATGTATGCATTTAAATGTTTTGAGGTATTAGATTCAGCATTCTATAAACTAAAACATTTAAATTCGCTTTTTGGCAGAAAATTTGTTCCCTGGATGCAAAACATTCTCATTAAGCCACAACTGAATTATTGCTCCAAATTATTTTGCTGAGAGTCAATAGNAAGAAAAGTTAATGAAACTGTCTCTTCTGGACAACAGAAAGCACAAGTGAACTGGCTGGGAAATCACAGGGGAAGGCTAAACCTGGTGGCTTTGCTTCTAAACTAAAACCACTGTTCCTGCAACAGAGGAGAGCTGGGCACTTCCTCCTCTGCTGCCATTAATATCAGTCAGTGCAAAACAGATCTCTGAGCATTCTTTGTGCTGTACTTTAACCCTTGCAGTCGAGGGAACCCAGGTACTCAAATCATTACCTGAGGTAAATGTAATCAGGCAAGAGCTCTCCCCATGGGGAAGGAAATGTGCACATTTCTGGCACTGTCACACTGGGGATCTTCTCTCACTGCAACAGAGAAGGAGCTTCCATACAAAAAGCAAGGGGACTTTGAAAGGCCAGGGCAGGAAGCAAAAAAAGATGAATTTAGACACTTATAAGTCAATGAATGTGCTGAGTAGAGTTAAGTCTTTAGATGCAGCAGAAATAAGTAAGAAAAGGAGTTCAAATGGTTCATAACTCAGAAATGTAATCATGTGCCTTTTCAAGCACATGAGCAATTCCATTAAACTAATCTGCTTTAATTGCATTAAGCTTAGAGAGGCTACTCATGTCCTTAAACTCAAACATATGATTAGTTATGTCCCTAAAAAAAGAATGGATAATTCAAACAAATGCTGTATGTATGCATTTAAATGTTTTGAGGTATTAGATTCAGCATTCTATAAACTAAAACATTTAAATTCGCTTTTTGGCAGAAAATTTGTTCCCTGGATGCAAAACATTCTCATTAAGCCACAACTGAATTATTGCTCCAAATTATTTTGCTGAGAGTCAATAGCTAATCCTCTAATAAAAGGTTCAAGTATAATCAATCACAACTAAAGGAAATGTTCATATTCTCTATATGTGTTCGATATGCTTCAAAAACAATACAAAAAGCATGTTCTTAGGTAAATTCAAGTAATAAATAGGAGATGATAATAACTCTTTGCTCAGCTCTTTCCAGTAAACTGCTCTTGCAGAATTAACATTTCAGACACTAAAAAAGTAGCTATTTTCACACACATAGAAAAATTACACCAAATACTTACTGTTCAGACTGTCACAGGAGTCTATTATGCATTAATTAGTGTCTCTGATCATAACCTGTTTAATTACATTTATTTTGCCTTAAATTACTGGGTATTTTGCAGTTTCTGTATCATAAAAGCTTACTCTTTTATGTTGCTTCTTAAATTCATTTTAGGGGCACTATTTTTATTTACTTTAAACAAACCAATGACCACACCAGTGGCTGTGAAAGTGGAGCAGGACTTTCAGCAGGATGCTCTCTGATGTCTCCTCTGTGACAAGCAACATCTGAACCTGAAGAGGTCGATAAGCCAATAACTGCATTTTGTTCTGGGGGAAATGTGAATGGGGAAGATGAATAATAAATTAAATTTATGACAAAGAAAAAGGGAATTTTGTTCACGACTTTCTTTTCTGTTTTGGCTTTTAAACCTGAAACTTGTCAGATGCTGCCTCCAGAGCAGAGCACTGGCTCGCCCTGGTGCATATTCTGCAGTCACGTTTGAGGCAGCATTTGAGAGGACCTGTTGCCATATGGAAAGTCAGGAACAATTACTCCAAATAATTACATCAGTTTATTGCTGTTTGTTGCCAAGAGAAACAAGCCTTGTTGGTAATATCCCCTTGCATTGCCAAGTAACTTAATTTTTCAGGAACTAAACAAGCTCCAGCACTGGCGCTTCCCTCGCAATAAATACCCTCTCTAACTGACACCATCCTGATCCAAATGCATCTCTGCTCCCACGATTTCCTAAGGTGATCTCTGCTCAGCTGTGGGCTGAGTCACCTCACCTGGCTTGGGACACACAGAGGTGGATCTGAGTACAACCAGCCTGGGCCTCCCTCTGCCACTGGGGGGAAATCAGAGCTTTTAGGGCAAGTGAGATGAACATTTAACAGACAACATCCACTGCAGCAGGAGCCATTTCTCCACGGATCAGGAGGCCCTGTGGAGGTGGTGTCAGCTTTACTGAGCTCTGCAGTTTAGGGGAGACGAAGCCAGGGCAGGTCCTCTCCCATCCAGGCCAGCAATGGAATTCAGTCCCTGTCAGTGTGATCAAACTTCTCCTTTGGCAGCAGAGCCTGGCAAGAGGCCAGCCTGAGGAGGAGCCCGTTGTGTGAGACCTGCAGGCTGGGACTGTCAGAGCGCAGCGGCTGCTGGGTTTGAACGCTGCAGCATCCCCAGGCGTGGGGCCGCTCAGCCCGGTGCTTACAGACGGGCACGGGCGCTGGCCTGAGCCACCAGGGAAAGGGGCAGCCCTGGCACCTCCTGGTGCTCCTGCCACAGCCACTTTGGTCATTCCTGAGCCAGTTTTGCCAGGCCCTTCAGTTCAGCACCCCCTGTACCTGTCTGACCCCGCTGGTTAACTGCTGTCATCACTCAAACTGCTGCAGACAGCAATTTACTGTCTCTCATCGAGCTGTCCACTCACATTTCATTACAGCTCGAAAAGACAGCACTGAAGTCCCTCTTTTTTTCTCCCTCAAGTTTACTGGACTGAGCAGGCTTCCCCTCCACAGCCCCTTGCACTGCAGCTCTCAGTTTGTGCCTTTGGCTTTCTGAAACCAAAGCACGGCCCTGAAGGAGCCGCTTCTCCTTGGGTCCCGCCTGACCGCTGCAAACAGCCACGGCACCCTGACAAAGCTTTGCTGCCTCGCCAAAACCACACCTTGCAGTTTAATCCAGCTCTGTGCTTGTGAGAAAGGCCTGATAAATTCTTCCTAGCACAGCTCAGTTTTGCCCACAGCGAGCACCAGTGAACAGCAGAACTCACGGACGCCTGGCAGCCCCTTCATTTACGGCTCACAAAGTTACACAAAGCATTTTGCAGCCTTCGGTGATTCCTCCCTAAGCCAGCTGAACTTGTTGATTCAAAAGCTACCTTGCAGTCCTTTCTCAGAGAAACTATAGAGCTCTTCTGCTCTTCTGATTTCTCTGTGTTGTGCCACTGATCCGTTTTGCTGTGCTGATCCACCCTCTCAGGTTAACAACCCGTGACCAACCCCAGGCGCCTCCAGTGCCTGGAGCCACGGGGATTTCACACCATGGAAAACACTTCCCGGGCACCTGACACATCAGAGCCCTGCTCTGCTTTGTTCTCCTATTGTTTGGAAAATGTACAGAAGGGTTTTGCACTAGACATACAAACCCAGTGCTACAACAGCCTTATAAATATCTCTTTTTCCTAAAGACCAGTTACTTTTCTCCATGACATCCTCTGTACATAAAACTCTAAGTCATCATGCCTCACTGCTGTGTTAAATCAGGGTATAAAAACTTCCCAGGATCTGATTTGAACACGTATTTATGCTCTTCTCATTTCAAACTTCCTTTGAGGACCCATTTCTGTAATGATACCTAGAGAAGAAGAACTATTCTCTGTGTTCTGTTCACCTTCTATTGTATTTTGTTGACTTAATTTAGTTCTGTGAGGAAAGCTGTTCTATCAGAGCATATTTCCACTTAATAACTTAATGATTTAAGTTTTCAGATATATCAGCCCTCTGATAATCATTTTTCTCCACTTCTCTGCCTGTAACTTTTGTTAGGTCAACTCCTGAAACTGTAATGTGAAAATTACTTGGCACAAAGAGCATCTCTCAGCCAGGGTGCCTGGAGAAGCCTCATTTTCAGTACAGAGTTACACCATTCCAAATCCACAGCTGATAACATTTGGACTAAGAACATACACTCCTCATTAAAGGGATTACATCTTATTCCTAGACCAATCATTCATAAACTGATTTACTTATGTGCACACACATAGTTTTAAAAATATATATATATATATTAGTGTGCAGGGTACAGTGTGTATTGAATTAATTCCTTGCAATGGAGTAAAATATCTACGTACATGGAGCAATCTCTGTAGCTCCTCTCGCACTTGTGGAGTTGTTTCTTTGTCTTCATACTTCTAATAGTGCATAAAAATTGGCATTGACAATATACAGTTATTTGCTCCCTAAGTTTCTATATTTCCTTTGTATTTCTGAAGGTCACAGGAACTCAGCCAAACCTGAAACCGTCATTTTAATTCTCAGTCTTCTCACTTCACTACAGTGTAATTATCTTATAGATTTTTGTGTAGACTTATTTACTGTTTTGCTTTTCCTGTTGGATAAGTATACAATAACTAAACTAACTTCAATTAGGTAACTGTCACCAATATTTAAAACTTAATGACATTTTCAAAATTACATAAGTAATCCAAGCATAAAAATTATTCTTTATGATACCATTTCAGAACAGTGGCACCAAATCCTTATCATACAATAGCCTGTGCCTCAGAAACATTAAACACAAGCCATCAGCACATTTTTCTTCTATCTAAGTTCCATATTCCTTTATTTATATACAGTCTCATTTCTCTATTTGGACTAAAGCATCTTTAGGAGATACAAAATGGAATATTCAGCATCTTATTTTAGCCTCAGTATATTAAATGATCTTCTTAGCTACCCACATGTAATCTTACATATTTCAGAAATCAGAATTTGTCCTTGTGTGTTCAGAGGCAGCTTTGTGTCTGCCTCACTTTTCCCCTGCAGACTTGCTAGTGCTATTTTAGAGATGATTCACTCTCAGAGGCCACCACCCCAAGAGGCTCAAGGCACGATGATATAAAGACCCACTTGAATTTAGGCACACATTTAAATCCAGCATAAGTCTGTGTGCTTTGCAGTATCAAGAGAGTCTTAAAGATAAGCATATGCCTAAATATTATGCTGAACTGGGGCTGGAAACAAGGCCTATCCTCAGAAGGAGCAGAGCAGTTGCAATAACCCAGCACAGATTAATGATGCTCTGTGAAATTCAGCTTTTGACTGTAGCAGGAAGAGGAAAGTCTCCATCAATAAAAGGGAAAATCATGAATCAGCAAGTGCTGGAGACTGTGGTAAGCAGGGAAACACTTCAGCTCCTGCTGAACCACAGGCTTCATCCTGTGCAGCATGCAGCTTTAATAAAATACAGGTTAACTGGCTGCATTCAGGTGGATGGTGCCTTTAGCAGTATTTGCTTTTTACTGAGGAGGAATGATGTCAGTGTTCTGGTCCATGGTACAACACTGCTTGTGTGAGATTGCTGTTATAATATAATTTCAATGAGAAGAACTTACTTGAAGGCATTGGCATCTCCGTGGACCTTATAGTTGTCTGCACTGATTCTGGAGATGACTCTTGTGACAGCGATGAGAATGCCAATATTGACCTGGAGGAGAAGGAGGAAGAACAAGGCTCGGTCAGGAGAGTGAGTTCTGGCTGTGTCCAAGGTCCAGGATGCCCTGGGAGTACAAACCCACCCTACAAACCAGACTGCCCCTACTGTACAAACCCACTGTACAAACCAGACTGCCCCTATTGTACAAACCCATTGTACAAACCAGACTGCCCCTACTGCACAAACCCACCCTACAAACCAGACTGCCCCTACTGTACAAACACAACAGAAACAGGAACAGGAACTTCCTGTCTTGTGTTTATTTGGTAAAAGAGGTTTTCAAGGTTGGACTGGTGTAGTTTGCCCCTTGTCAGTGTTTTCCACCCCCCCACAGTGGGAAGCTCCTGCTTTTCTCTTTCCTTCAGGAGCTTCCCTTGCCTGTTTAGGAGAAGTCTGGACTGGGGCATTGCCACACAGACAAAGTGCTCAGCATCCCTGATGCACCCACAAATACCCCAATTGTCCACTGCCAGCTGGCAAATTAGAGAGCTTCAAGAACTTCATCAGTGAGGGCAGGAGTCTGCATTCTGTTTGTGCTTCATGTGCAGACCCCAGAGAGCCCCTTCCCTGCCACACCCCAGGGTGTACAACTCCTGTTCCCACCAAAGCCTGCTTGCCATTCAGGTGCAAGACTGTTTTAAAGGAGCAACGAGAAAAATATGTTAAGTCTGAACTCTGTTCTTCAAAGGCTCTGCTCTTTTTGATGTCAGGTCCAGCAGAAACATCAATAAAATGAAAAGAATTCCCAACAGGAAAGTAGGAAATCTTGAAAAGACTAACAGTGAAAATGTTCAACAAAAGAAAGTTTGTGCTGGAGTCACAGGTGAAGGAAGAAGGAAATCTTTATCAGTTAAAGGAAATGTGGCAAAGACTGTCTTGCTGTGCAAGACCTTGGGTTTAAAGATAAAAAAATGCAGAGAATGTGAAGGTGAAAGACGTATTTCCCCCTTCCTGTCCAAAGCTGCACATCAGCTACAAAGCATCAGGAACAAGGGTAGAACAAAACTCTCCTGAATGACAGAACAAAAAGAAAGAGGAGACTTCAAAAAATGTGCTGTTCCTCAGTTAAAGCTCAATAATCATCCTCTACTTTGACATAAATAGTTTAATTCTGAGGATGAGAGGGTGAATTAAAAATGTTTAAATTTCACAATAATGATTTCCTTTATTTCAAATCTTCTGACTCCCTTTTTAATTTTAGATTTCTAAGGGCAGATCATCACCTGCTGCAGAATCAGAGCAGATCTGTGCTAGCTCATTTCTGCCACAGCTCTTGAGTTTATCCAGGGGACAGCTGACAGCTCCTCCATAACAAGTGCACTTGTTGTTCCATCAGCTTTACAGAGATGAAGAAGAGGTGAAATTCAATGGTCTTCGGATCATTTTCCCTATTCCTACCAAATCATATTTTGTAAATAACTTCTATAAATCCTTTGAGGTGGTAATGAGCATTTTTGAGAAAACCATTTTTATGCTACTCTCAGAGCCTTACAAAATCTCACTGGAACTGGACCTGAGCCTTTAGATCCGGCCATGGAAACATCACAAGACAAATTAGACAGTTCTCTAATGCACAAACTGTTCAATATTTATAGCTGCATTTTAATTCCTTTATATAAAAGAAATTAAATTTGAAATTAATTTCCTAGGTATCCTGGATGGTGTAAAATGGAAACTTAAAAAGGCCTTGAGCTCCTCCTCTGGTGCAGTCAGTGAGACTTTCCCCTTTCCAGGGTGCACTGGCAACATGTTTAAAAGATGAGAAGGAAGCATTGTGGTCTCACCACTGATAAAACACAAGGTACTTGTAAAATTGGCAATGAACCGTTCAACTCAAGCCCTTAAGTTCAATATTTAAACTTCCTGAACAACTTAAAAATTTTTGCTTAGGTATTTTGAGAAACCAGAGCAATCTCATCCAGCCTAAATAAACAATTAGCTACAAATGTCTCCCCTTGTTAATGATTCAGTAAGTAAAGCATGGAGCTATTTCTACTGTCCTTAAAATGAGAAACCAAAATACAGCCTCTGAATTGTTCTTCCAGTGATTTTTTTTTTTTTTGCATCTGATATAAATACTTTGCCAGTGATTTGAACAGGAGAATGTTTAGTTGATGAAACACTCCCTATGCTTTAGCCTACATCAGAATGTTCAAATCATGAGAACAAGTATTTAGATAAGGGCACTGTAGGTTGTTCCTGTCTCCTCCTTTCCTGAAAGGCCAGAGTACCTCACAGTTGCAGTGATTCTGCCTTAAAGCTATCCAGAAATTTAGAATGGTTTTGCTTGCAGGTACACTCTAAGCCAAAAAATCATAGCTGATAACATTATTGCTTGTTCACTGATTCCCAGGACTTCTCTCAAGGCACCTTGTCAAACCCCAGGCACTCTCAGCTCTGCAAACTCAGCAGGAGCTGCCAGTTCCCATTCCTGGAGGTTTGATCCAAAGCCCACCAGAGCCCATGGAAATGTCCCAGTGACTTCAGGGAGCTCTGACTCTTTCAAAATATTTCCTCACTTAAATTTTGTCAGATCAGACACAGTGAGACAAATTCTTTCCCTCACTTGGGTTGCTTTGCAGGGATTTCACCTAAATTTCTTCCAAGTCACAGAAGACTTTTGTTTCTTCTTAAACACAGGGCAGAAATCCCATGAGTAAAACCCTCTGATGTGGTGTGTTCCCTCCTAGCCAGGAAAAGACTTGGCAGCACAGAGAAACTGAAAAAAAAAGAAAAAGGATGCAACAGATTGCCTTAATTAAATCCATTGACTAGCTTTCCTCTCAAACCACAAACTATTTCAGGCTGCATTTCAGTTTTGGGCACTGGTACAGGGAGTCACAAGTGACCCTCCCAGAGTGAGGTTTAACTTGCTCTCGCTGCTGGGACTGAATCTGATCTTTCCCAAGGCTCCAGGGGCTGCACTCCAAGGCTGCAGGTCCTGACACTGCAGCCCACTGCTGGGGCACACCAGAAACCATCACCGGGCCAAAGGCATCTCCAGACACAGCCAGCCAGCTGAATTAGGTGGGTTTAAAATTCGGGAGAGTGGTTCTGGAAAGCCTGATTCTACTCTTAGCTACCCCAGAGTGACTGCAGGTGGAACAGACTGCACTGAGTTACTTTGTACATGAATTCATATTCATGCATGAAGTACCACAGCAGTCAGAGCTGAATATCAGAGCAGAGCTTTGAGGCTGGAAAGGAAACAGGGGAGAAAACAAAGAGAAGCTGCTACAGAAGCCTGACTTCTGTGCTTTCCTAATATTAGTCCTTAATATTGAACCTGTGCCCTTGTTTGAAAAAATCTTGCATGGTTTCCTGTTGGTTAAGTAAGAACCTTAATTTTAAAATAATGAAGGATTTTAATTTTAAAATAATGAAGGACTTTAATCTTTAGAAGACAAAGTGCTATAGCTGAGTGATAATAAGAAAAAATGAGAAGCTTAGCAGGTGTGGTCAAATCCACCTCAGCACTCAAGTAGGTACTTGGTTTCAGTGGCTCTGAAGAATCCTACTGTCTCAGGGCCTTTAAACACTGTGTGTTCATCTCTTTCTCTTTTGTCACCATTTCCTGTGATGGATAATGCCTAGG
The DNA here is from genome assembly GCA_013397815.1 of Aleadryas rufinucha. Lineage (NCBI taxonomy): Eukaryota > Metazoa > Chordata > Aves > Passeriformes > Aleadryas > Aleadryas rufinucha. The sequence goes on from VZTH01009676.1 coordinate 338,169, forward strand.
AAGGGACACAAATTGTCATTTTTTATCAGTGGGCCTGCCTGCAGAGTGAGAGACTGTTCAACATAAGGAAATCATCCTAATTCTGCACTGGTACATAAAGATATGAATAAATACCATAAGGAACGTAGTAAACTGTGTAAGATCAGCAGGTACAGGGGAGATAATGTTGTTTTATCTATTGAGTATCCACAGGCAAGTGCCAGCTGAGGTCAGTGCTGGCAGTGTCAGCCTGGGACCGGGCTCCCATCTCAAGATGCTGGTTCCAAAGCTGATGTCCCCACAGCACAGCACCCACAGCAACACGCTCGTGAAAATCATTCAGCTCCATAAAAATGCTGTTTACCCAAAACAATTGTAAAAAACCACCAGGAAAATAACTATTTACAGGGAAAACAAAGGAGAGGACTTGCCAGTGCAGCCCAGCACCTCCCTGCACAGCAGCTCGTTCCCTGCCTGCAGCACAGCCCCTGCTCCGAGCACACAGCCACTTTCCACTGCATTTCCTTAATTCTGCCATATCTATGGAAACACACCAAGGCAGCAGATGGCTGATAACAAACAAAGCCTTCTGCCAGGAGTTTTAATGTCTTGTGTCAAAAATTCAGGTGCTTTGTCAAGTCGGGTTTTTTTCCACTGAAGACACGTCCCAGGGCAACTTGGGCTGAGCTTGGTTTGGCTTGCAAGTTAATTGCAAGAATTTTTTTGTGAAGCTGCCTTAAGAGGATGATATAGAGGCTTGTGTGTCGTGGTTTGGGTGTGGGGGAGAGTGATCTTAAAACCTAAAGATGTAGGTAGAAGCCAAAAGACCTACATATAGAAGGAACTACTTCCTCCATGATATCCCTTGACTCAAACCCCAGGGAAGGAGCATATTTGGTGTGGGAATCTATATAGGGCTGGGAGGTTCTGTGAATTACTGCCTAGAAAAGTATGTGTGAGTGTTTTTCCCCAGTCACACTCCCTCCACATCGTTCTGTTTTAAGGCTCCATGATGTCTGGATTGCCTGAGAGGCTGGGGCAGGATAAAAGTGGACTGTGTCTGCCTTGTCTCTAGGGAGTGGGAGTTGAAAGGAGCAATCCCCCTGTTTTCCTCACAGCATAATCCTTTTTCTTGGCAGAGAGAAACTGCAGATCGAACTAGTCAGAAACTGCTTCTCGAGAAGTATTTTCAGACTTAAATGCTAGTTTATGCAACTGGTGGCTGATTTGTTATTTAAAGAACACAGGCACACATGCACACACACCAGACAGTGTTTAGCCTTGTTATTTCCCTATAGGCACTAACACATTTTTCAGCTGGAATATTCAATGCCCAGAGAGGTAATTTGTCAGCTCACTTGCTGCTATTTTGGGCAGAGCTGGGTTTAGACTATTTAACAAATTGCTCTACGTGGATCAACCTTGTGAGCTCACTCTTTCTCTTTCTGAAAGTATTTGTATCCCTACAAGAACATAATTTGAGCTGCACGAATGTTATATATCATAAGTTAGAGCCAGACAGTTAAACTCTCACTTTCTCTGCCAAGCAGCTGCACATGCAAACTGTTGGAGGCTGAGCTTGCTCAGGTGAGTAAGCATTTCACTGCCTGGTGTGTTTTGGTTAACACCATCCTTGGACAGCAGCCTGGAAAGGTTTGGTGTTACTGACTGCATCTCATTTCCTCCTTTGGTGCTGAACAATGGCCAGAAAGCAAATGCTGATGTGAGGAGGAGATGTATGAACATTGGATTATTGTAATTGCTCTGTAATCATCAATGTCTACATACCCTTGAATATAAACTCACATACAGAAGTTCAACGTACACCTTCTGCTTGCCAAATAGTTACAGAGGTATGCAGTGGTAAACACTAGTTATATATATATGGATATATCCCTTCTATATATATGTATGTATTTCTTCCTTTGGCCTGTGAGCAGGATTTGTGGGCGTTTTCTGTGTGATGAAATCTGGAGAAGTTTGTGCTTTTTGTTAAATGTCCATGCCTCTAAAAATGTACATGAATCTTTAAACATAACCTGGTGTCACTGATCAGTGAGTCTATGGCATCTCCACACCTTCAGTCTGACACTACAGCCTGCAGAAAACGCTGTAGATAACGTGGTCAATGAAAGCATCAGGAACAGTGCTGCAGAGGTGCTGATCTGCACAGCTCTCTGCAAACACTCTGCCTCCCTCAGTAATCACAGTGGTTAAACCACAGCTCGCTGTAATTGAGGTGTGAGCATCATTAAGTGCTGCAGTGTTGTGAATCAGCACCAGGGCGTGACCCTGCACCCTGCCCCGGAGAGGGGCTGCCCCTCAGAGCTGGCAGAGGTGCTGGGCAGCCACCTGAGCCCAGCCACTCGCCCCAAGAGCCCTGCCCTCCTCAGCCACACAAGCTGCCCTGCAGACAGCAAAGCACAGCCCAGAGCACAAGAGCAGACCCTGAGCACTGCAGGGACTTGGGTGTGGAGCAGCGTCCCCTGAGCCCACCCAAGGGTGACAGCTCCCACCACTGCCCAGCACGTCCCTGCTGCTGGCTGGGGCTCTGCTGGTGACCATCTCCACTGGGGGCACTCACAAAAGCTCTGAACACCAGCAGGGTGCAATCAGGCTTTCAGCTTCTGCTGCTGCACGTGGAACACAAACCACAGTCTGTTCTTTGGGGGATATTTCTGAGAACTGCCAAAACTCCCAACACCACTTGGTATCACACAGTTATTAATGACCCCAGCAGGGATGTCCCACTATTTTAGGTCCTATCTTTGTCTTTGAATAATGAAATTAACAGTGTGAGAATTAACATGCATAAACTAATACACACCCATGGACAACACAAAAAATGGAGCAGGAACCGAGAATTTCTGGAGAACTGGGGGCTGCTGTTTCCCTGGGCTGGCACAAGGACTGACCCCAGGCCTGCAGCCAGCTCTGCTGCATGGCTGACACAGACATGCAACAAGGAGCAGCAGCTGCTGTGGTTTTACCTACCAGAATGACAAACATCGCTGGCGCCACGAAAGCCCAGATTGCTCCATCCTCCAGTGAAAGCCAGCAGCTGCAGGGAGGAATCAGAGCGGTTTCGGAGGAAACACACAGGCAGCTAATTAGTAATGTTCTTAATTTAAAGAAAAACCCAACTTACAAAACAACTACAGGAGAGTGCACAAGGAGTGATGAATTCTGAAAGCAAGAGATGTGATAGCACATCAGGAAAAAGCTCCTTTTCTCCTGGCACTCGGGGGATCCAAGGAGGGATCTCACTTGGATTTGTCACAGAGCCAGTGACAGCTCTGCCCCAGCCCACCTTCACAGGAGGGCAGGGATGGGACCAGAGGAAATGTTCTATTTGCAATTCACTGTTCTCATATCCTCGGCCACAGGCTGACATTTCAGTGCTGGAGCTGTGAAATGTCTCACTGGGGTGGATTTGTCTCATTGGAGCCAGAGACAGATTGAAGCCCTCCCTGCCTGTCCTGGCTGGTGCTGGGGAAGGGGCTGGCAAGCACAGTCCCTTCTTACTGCCCTGAAGAGATGGGCCAGTTTACCACACACAAAACTATTTTAGGATTAAATCCTATGGTGTTCTTTCAGATAAAACTGCTATTCTTTTCCTAAATTAGACAGGAAATTAATTTTCAGAGTTTTGGACATTATCCATTCCAGATTTCAGGTGTCTAACTGCAGTTTTCTTCAAAAGATTGAATATCTTTAATCAATGATTACTCTCCTCTTGGTAGAGATGTTTATCCCCTGAGCAGGGAGCTCACTGAGGAGCTCTTCAGTGAAAAGCAGGAAAAACATCTCAGGAGCTTTTTGTGCATCATCTCTGTGAAAACCAGGCTTGAGGCTTCTATGCTTAAGAATGTGTCTACACAAGCCCTCCTTCTGCAGACTCTCTCCCCTGCTCCTCAGGAGGATCTTGCAGCACAACAGCCCTGTTAGCACATTTACAAATTTCCTCCACATCAGATTTTTCATCCTTGTTGCACCTGCAGCGAGGATTCTTTCATACTCACTTGCCACTTTCTCCGTAGCTGTCTAGGGATGACGATGCAGAAATGACACAAATCACCAGTGGGCAGCCTGCAGAAGGGCAGATGCAGAGGCAATATTAGGAATAAAAGTACATCTTCCAGTAAGCCCCACAAGTGCTGCTAAATTCTGTATGAACAGAACAGCTCAGAGTCATTTTCAAATTAAGTCTAACTTGACATCCTCCTGCAGCTGTTTAATCCAACACGTTTTAATCAACTGATGTCAGAGAAACAAAATGACTTTTTAATAAAGCACCAGTTTAACTGTTAAACTGGATCAGTGCTGATTTCCTTGGGAGTCACAGCCCTCTTCAAGCCTGGTTTGGTTTATGGACTTTCTGCCTCTTGCTGTTCAAGCAGTGATCCCACATGAAGCAATATCAGCTTATTTTAACCACTTTGCCCCAGGTAAGTGCATTTGTGTCCAAGAATTCAGAAGTAGATAGGAGAGCAGAGTTTCTCCCAGGGGTGCACCAACAGCAGGGGAGAGGGCAGGAAAGGTGATTTTTGGTTACCCAGAGCATCACACCCAGCACAAAGGACAGCAGCAAACCCAGACCCCCTCAGGTGCCCAATCAGGACTGATTTTAACATAAATATGTAATAAATCTACAAGATTTCTGTGTTTAGAGGAAACTCTGTTTCCAGGTGGCTCTGGCAGGGGCAGTGTGCTGTGCCCTGGGAGGTGGAGCAGCGTTCCTGGGACGGGACAGGAATCACACAGAGGCAGCCAGGGGTTTATTGCCAACAGCTGCCAGCACTGTAAAACCCATCCCTTCAAGTATTAAATGATTGCCTGGTAATTCCTGTATGATTTAATAAAATGTGAAGGTCTGAGCTTTTATCATCTTACAGAATTTAATAAACAGGTCCCAGACAGAGTATTAGACATGATAGCTTAAAGTTTCAATTTTCTTTTTAATTCTTTAGGTTTTTTCTGCACGAGGGTTTTACAAAATTCTCTGACAGGCAATTTCTGCTTAATTTTACCTCTATCATCCCCACAAATTCTGTAAAGTTTTCCAGGACTGGAAAGAAGATGTATTTTCATTCTTTAATAACTGCAGCTAGAAGCACATTTATAAATATTTATATATTGATATGAATATGTATTTATTAATATGGCATATACTCAGTAGTTAAGAAGCATTGTATTTTGAAAGCTTCTGTGTCTTCTGTACATGAAAAAAACAAAAAAACCACCCCAAAACCAGGCTGTAGAAACTCTGTGGCAGACAATTCAAAGCAATTTCAGAACATCAATTCTAAAAGGCTAAATATGTCATTTATTGAGAAAGATGAAGCATCAGACACAAATGAAAGTGTATTTCCTTCCAGTGATGAAAAGATCTACTTTGCTTGATGGGGATGAGTACATTCTCCCATTTATGTTGAGAAAGTTCATTTTCTATGATTTTCTTCTGCTGTGTTACATCAGAAATAATAACAGCAAATAATGAAATTTATGTCTTTTGACAGCTCAGAACAAAGTCTTCACTCTGTGACAGTTTCTAAAGGAAAGGAGAGGGGCTCAAACAGGAAAACATCCACTGCCACAAACTCCACCAGCAGCACCCTGCAAAGGTGGGACGAGAAAGCTTTGCTACAACAGCCTCTGCCTGATGTGCTGCATCACCAAGGCAAAGGAGTCGTTTTGGGGGTTTTTTACCCAATCAATCAGGTGCCTGGTTTATNACAGGTCCCAGACAGAGTATTAGACATGATAGCTTAAAGTTTCAATTTTCTTTTTAATTCTTTAGGTTTTTTCTGCACGAGGGTTTTACAAAATTCTCTGACAGGCAATTTCTGCTTAATTTTACCTCTATCATCCCCACAAATTCTGTAAAGTTTTCCAGGACTGGAAAGAAGATGTATTTTCATTCTTTAATAACTGCAGCTAGAAGCACATTTATAAATATTTATATATTGATATGAATATGTATTTATTAATATGGCATATACTCAGTAGTTAAGAAGCATTGTATTTTGAAAGCTTCTGTGTCTTCTGTACATGAAAAAAACAAAAAAACCACCCCAAAACCAGGCTGTAGAAACTCTGTGGCAGACAATTCAAAGCAATTTCAGAACATCAATTCTAAAAGGCTAAATATGTCATTTATTGAGAAAGATGAAGCATCAGACACAAATGAAAGTGTATTTCCTTCCAGTGATGAAAAGATCTACTTTGCTTGATGGGGATGAGTACATTCTCCCATTTATGTTGAGAAAGTTCATTTTCTATGATTTTCTTCTGCTGTGTTACATCAGAAATAATAACAGCAAATAATGAAATTTATGTCTTTTGACAGCTCAGAACAAAGTCTTCACTCTGTGACAGTTTCTAAAGGAAAGGAGAGGGGCTCAAACAGGAAAACATCCACTGCCACAAACTCCACCAGCAGCACCCTGCAAAGGTGGGACGAGAAAGCTTTGCTACAACAGCCTCTGCCTGATGTGCTGCATCACCAAGGCAAAGGAGTCGTTTTGGGGGTTTTTTACCCAATCAATCAGGTGCCTGGTTTATTTCTGTGTCTTCTAAATCACCACCACTGTACAGCCAACAAGCCTTGCACAAAATGCCACGTGAGTATGGTACTGCTGAACCTGTCACACAGAAACTGTGAGGGCAAAGGAGAAAACCTCCCCTTGTCCCCTCAGCCTGGTGGATCTGTGCTCACCACAGGACTGGCAAACAGCCTCGGGCACAACTGCTGAGAAGAGTTTTAAATGAATGAGGAAAGAGGCACAAAATAAAAAGGACATAATAAAAAAAAAAAAAAAAAACCAAGTAGGCAGCTCTTGAAATATATATTTCACAGCATTGCTATCACCCAGATCTGCATGGTGCCAAATAGGTATTAAATATTCCAATTATGACTGCAGCAGGTCTGTATTATTGATATAATTGCTTTCCCTGCATCTCCAAATGAATTTGGAGGGGAGGAAAGAGAATGCATATTTTAACATATTTTGAAATTATCTGTAATTGCACAGATATTCCTTTTCTATGTTTTCACATCTATTCTTTGACTCAGTGCAGGAGGTTCCCTCTTCTTTCAGCTGTGGAGCTTTGTCAAGCACGACTGCTGCTCTTCCAGGGCTGGGAGAGCAAGAGTCTGCAACAAAATACTCGGTCCTGGCTCTCCAAATATGCACAGGATTATGCTCTCATTATTGCATTTAGAAAGCCTTGAATTGTTGTCTGTGACATTCCCATGTCACAGAACCACTTCTTCATTCCTAACAATAATGTTGGGGTTCTGTGCACATTTTTCATCTGAGGATTTCAAGGCACACAGCACCAAATAATGAAGTCTTGTGATACTTCTGGGCTTCTGTGCCCGTTTTTTATGCATGACTTTGCAGAACGCAGATGGAATAAGCCACTGCTGTGAGTCAGAACCAGAAAAAGAACATGCCAGTGCAGTGAGCCCTCCCTGCACAGACCTGCCATGGATTTGGTAATTGAGGGTCTGATCTGGCCCAGAGAGGTTGTGGCATTCCCTGCCGTGGAATTAGCCTTAAGGACTACACATTCTGAACTATGATTGCAGTCAGGAAAATGATGCATTTTCTTATCCAACAGACCCAGTCTCAGTGAGGCAAGCTGTGATCATAAGATGACAATTTCAAATATGCTTCTGAATATAATCTTGTCCTATAGTGAGGAGACTTAAAGTAAGCAGCTACTAAATTCTTACCCCATCCAATTCCATAATAATATAAGTGCTTGCTTTCTTCTGACCCAAATACTTTGATCACCATGCTGTAAAGATGAAATCCTTCCACCAGCATCCATGCAAATGCACTCAGGAAGAAAAAATGAAGGAGAATGGCCAATATCTTGCAAGGCAGCTAAATTAAGAATAAAAATTAATACATTAGTTCTTTGTGATACAATCACATTTGTTTTCTAATTTTTTTTAATTTCTACAGACATTTGCATGCTAAATGCTAAATCACCGAAGTAAAACTCTTAAAAAGAAAGCACTAGACAATTTCATTTTTCTACTGCACTTTCAGATAGCTTTAGAGTAACAAATCCTCTTACCTTTAAAAAAAAAAAAACAAAAAAAAACCCCTAACAACATTGGCAAATGTGATGTGGAAACCCAAATTGTTATTTATTTATAACAGTAAGAGCAATACTCCCACTAAAGCCTACAAAATGTTTAGGAAATCAAAACTGAAGTGTCTGCATCTGGCTGCAGAGCCTGTAGTAAATACAGGAGTGGAAGAAGTGGGGTACAAGTGTTGTGCTGTACCTGCTCCCTGGTTTCCCTTCAGTTGCTCCTCTCAGCAATCTTTACATTTTTCTCTCAGCCTCTGGCCAGCCTGGCTTACCAAAGCAGGAGAACTGGACCCTTTCTTCCTCCCCAGCCTCAGGGGCTCACACCACTCCCCTTCCTCAGGTGTCCCCACGAGGGGCTGTGCCCATCCCTGTCCTGGCTGATTGCTTTCACTCCCCACGAGGGGCTGTGCCCATCCCTGTGACTGACCCCAGGGGCTGTGCCCATCCCTCAGGGACTGAACCAGGGGCTGTGCCCATCCCAGTGGCTGAACCAGGGGCTGTGCCCATCCCTCAGGGACTGAACAAGGCTGTGCCCATCCCAGTGACTGAACGAGGCTCAAACACGCCCCGGGAGCGTCCCAGCCCCAGCTGGCATCGTGGGGCAGGCTGATGGCCATGGACCTGTGACATCCCTGCTGTGGCACCTCCAGGATTCCCGAGGGGTCGCTTGCATCCAGCCCATGGAAAGGGGAAGACTTTTGCCTTCCTCAGCTGGACAAGCCCCAGAAAGGCTCTGGGCAGGTGGGGTCTGTGCTGGGGAGGCACCACCAGTAGGAACCAGTTTGCTGCCTCAGATGTCAATTGTTAATTCTCTTTGCTGCATGAGCTAAGCTGTGCTGTGCTGCCATTTAATTCTTTATGTGGATGATTTGGGATTTTGGACTCTAATGAAAATTAAAGTGTTGGGACTTGGTAGTATAATGAAAACTGAGGCTTTCCTGCACAGTCTCACTGGTAGTAGTGCAAGGACATTCTAATGCAAATCCAATGGGACTACATGTATTCAAAAGCAATAAATTTGGGGTTAATTCGTGGAAGTGAGGTCTGTATTTGGTTTAGTATTTCACAAAGTTCAGTGACATGTTATTAAACCAGATTAGCTTATTGACAAAAGCTGTAAAAGCCTTTCCAGTTAATTTTATCATAAGGCTATAAAATCCATTTTAATGCCTTTTGATTTCTACCAGAAGATTAGTCCACAAAAATATAAACGCAACATAAAGCTGACTTACAGGCTAGTCCTATCAAATGGATAATTTCCAACTTTTGAGTAGCCAAACAATATGAATCACAAAACAGCAGAAAAATCACACACAGCAGGAGGCTGGCCTGAGTATAATTTTGTATAATGCCTAGTTGCAGATTTGTACCTAAAATCCATAGCAAAGTTGCTGCTCATTCTGATTTTTTTTTGCCTTAATTATTGCTTAGAAGTTACTCTTAAATGGCAAAATTGCCTTCTATAAAAGCACTGAAAAGCTGAGCCTGTACACACTAACCCCGAGCTTGTCTCTCTGGCTGCACCATGTGAAACACCCTGCTTTTAGCACAACACTTGTAAAAGGCAGATCTTTTTTCTGTTACTCTCAGAGCTGACAACTCGAGAGTCTGTGAAAACAGAAAAAGCCCAGCCAGCAGCGAGGTCTATCATGTTATTGTTGTTGAGGAAGTAAAGCAGGCTCTCAGAGAGGCCTCTCAGAAAATATCAGCGTTTTTTTTACTGAGGACAGTCTTAAAACAGACAGGTAAATTTATGCACATATCACAAACAAAAGCAGCTCATTTCACCTCTCCATTTGGAAGTTTCCAGCAACGCCAGGCAGGAGTATTGAGTGAGAGAGAGTTCAATACCCTGATCCAGAACTGCAGACAGCAGAGACATGAAATTTTCTGGTTGTGCTGGAAAAAACCCAGTGCTGGCTAACATCTTGTACTTCATTTTCCTATGTCTAAGTAATATTTCAGTTTTCCCCACAAACACACTCAGGTGTGTGGAAGGCTTTAGTAACCTGAAGAAAAACTGCTGTAGTATGAATTGTAAATCATTGTTATGCATCTGAAAATAGCAGGGAATGCTGTATGCTGTACCTTTATACAGAACCGAAATATCCCTGGATTCAGAGGTGGGAAAAGGATGGGGAGGCCCAAAGCAGCCTCAAAGGAGGCAATGCCAGCTCAGGGCCTGGTTTGGAGGTACCACGGAGGGTCCTGCAAGGGCACCCACAAACGGCTCAGCCCTGGCACACCCAGCCCTGGCAGAGGCAGAGGATCACAAATTCACACCCTCTCGTGTAAACACCGCCTCCCTCTCTTTGTAAACGGCAGCTCAATCAAAGCTGCAATTAAAGGTATTTAAGGTGCTGTCGAAGCAGTGAGAACAGAGCGGGAGTAGGTAAAGACAGCAGACTAATAAAAGGATGAATCACAACCCCCCCGGATTCCAAAAGGACAGAGCATAAAAACAAAAGCCCAGCAGACAGCATTTACATCACGCTGGTCAACTTTAAGAGCTTTACAGCGTTATCCCACACAATTACAGCTTTTATAGGGGAGGTAGGGCTAAAAAATCCATGGATCCTGTGAAGCATTTAATGTCACACAGCCTGTGGTGTAGAACAGGTCCTGCTTTCTTGTGCTGCTGTCCCCATTTCACCAGGGTGGGTTTGGAACAGGGGTAAGAGGAAACATGCACTATCAAACAGCAGCCTCAGTCGTGTGAGCGTCTCAGAGGCCTGGCTGCACAAGCAGGAGCTCTGAGTGTGAACGAGGTGCACCCCAAGTGTGGGTGGCACTGGGGCTGGTCCTGGGGAGCTCGGGCTCTGCCTCCACCCACCCCAAACCGCGACACACGACTCGTGCTTCACGGTGCTGTAAAAGACTGAAGGGGTGCTGGCCTTGGCAAGGCCTAAGGAGGCTTCCACACACGGTCTGAAGTGACTCAGCTGAATTGAATGAACATTTGGAATGGATGAAAAAGAAAAAACTGTGAGAATACCACACGCTGTTATGCTGAGTGAACCTTTTAGTGCCCTCAAGCCTCTGTCCTTTCAGCAGGGTTTTAGCTCTATACTTAAAGAGGATTATTTTCATGCCTGGTTTCTACTGTCTTCAGTTTCATCTTTTGCTGCTCTCCAATGTCTCCATTTCATTTTCCTTCTCAACCATTCCCTACCATTTTCTCCCTTGCACATTGCATGACTCATTCAGGACCCACCTGAATGTTAAACAGCAAAAGAGTGTGAACTTAGTTTTCCAAAGGATCCTCAGGTAATACTGCCTGTGCAAACCAGACAGCACAGTTATTTATAAACTTAACAGAAATTCAAGGGATCCCATTTGAGTTGAATATAAATTTAGGTAGCTGTTTTATTGGCAAAATGAAGAATGTGCAAACCTCATATTTACTTGTACTGAGAATAAACAGGAACACCACCCCACCCCCCAATAATGGAAACCACTGGCTGCTTCTGAAGAGTAATATGGAGCAACAGCTGCTCACCAAAGTAGCCAAGCTTTTACCAGCACAAACACAGAACACTCTGCAAGTTTATTGTAAAATCAGGTTTTGTTTCTGCTCTTCAGGTGGGACTTTCCATCAGAGACCTTACGGTACTTTAAATTGCATTTTTTAAAACTAAATGATGGAAAGAAATTGGTTTTACTGGTATGTGACACTGTTAACTTGGCCTATTTGTCTTAATCTAACCCAGCTGCTTTAGATGCCATTTAGTTTTAAAGGTTCAGATCCTGGTACTCTGCACAAGGAATTGCCCATGTAGTAGGATGGTATTTTTTGGCTAAGACATGTTAAAAACAGATCTCATGTGGAAAACACTTCCCTGCACGTGGCATTTGCTCCATGGAGCTGCCTCCCAAAACAGCATCCCCCTTCCTGGGACTTACAGTTGCGGGGCTGAACTGGAAGCTGGTGAGCAGCAGGACCTGGGCCAGCAGCACGGCGAAGGACAGGTTGGCGTGGATGTGGTAGCGCTGGTTGCGCATGGTGCTGACAGACCTGGCAGGAGACACCAGCACGTGAACAGAGCAGCGTGCCAAGAGACATGGACACATCTACCAGCAAGCTTCTAAACTGGCTTTTGGTTTTGGTGGGGCTGCCACGGTGTCTTTTGAGCTCTCCTTCCAGCAGGATGGGTGGAACCTGACTGAAGGCAGCAGAGGTGAGCAAGCTGGTGACCAGGGACAGAACATTTACCCAGGGTTAGATCCTGAGGCTGCTGTGCTGCCAAGGAGGTCAGACCCTCACCTCATAGACAGCACACAGCACCTGGCAGCACTCAGCCCACACTGTGCCTGAGCTCCTGGTTTCATTTTGTTGGTATTTGCCTGTATGAGAAATAAGGGAATGTGAAAAGACATTGGTTCCAGTTCTGGCTTACACCAATACAACTCCTGAGCACAGGAGCTGTATCTCCATGCACAGATGGGCAGTGCCTGGCTTGACACTGACCATGGTTACAACACCACTTGAACATATCTCTCCTGGCTCTTCAAAAACCAGCTGGAAATCTGACAAGAACAGGCTTTCCTGGAAGCCTTCTGACCTCGTGTTTCTGTTCTCATCCAGAAATAGGAAACAGAAAACAAAAACATTGATCTGAACATCTCAGGCCCTTTGTTTAATTCTGTTCTCTTCAAAAAACAAACAGCCCTGGTGATAGCAGGTTCCAACTGCAATGCACACTGCCCTCTGCACTGCACTGCTCTGTGTGAAGGGGATGGAGAGGGAGACAACAAGAACTATCAAGATCCCAAAAAGCAACTCGAGGATGCACTGCCTGGTGCCAGTGGCTCTCTGAAGAGGAGCTCCCTGTGCCACCAGCTGGAACTGTCACCCAGGAGGGGAGCAGGGCTCACTGCCCCCCCGGGAAGGGGCTGCCACTGCCAGGACATGGAGTAGCAAAGAACTTGCCAGATTCTCCTCCACTTAGGTCACGGTCATCTAACACCACATTGCAAAATTTCCCTTCAGCTGCTTAATGAGACCCTGCTCTCCAGTGAAAAGATAATCAAATTATTTTTAATTGGCAGTTTGAAGGATGCTGTCTGTAGGTGGGGTGCTGAACCCTGTGACAGTCAGCTGGCTCCAGGCTCTCTTCCAAGTCTTCTGTTTGCCTCCAGTTTCTTGAGGAGTTTTCAGCCCTGCTGCAGCAGCACCTCCTCCTTTTGCTCCTTTTTCCTTTCTAAACACTCCAACATCCAATTTTGCACTCAGACTAAAATGGAGCAGATCATTCCCCTTAGCCTAAACATGCCAACAGCACAATGCCAGATAGGCAGATGTTGGACTTATTTAGAGTGGATTTTGCCACACGTTATGCTCTTAATCCAAGCATGACCAACACAGACCTTGGAACTTGGAAATAATACAGGTCTGGAAAAAAACAAGCATTGCAATCAGTGTACTGAGATGCAGCAAGTCCTTTTCCCTAGAAACTGGCCTCTTAACAGGGTGTCCAAAATACATGTTTAGGCACAGAAAACAAAAATTGAACTCTTAAGTGGGAACAATATGGGTTAGTGTGTGAAAGGAGACAAGAACTCCACTCCTTGCTGTACTCCCGAAGTGCTGCACAACCTTGGACAAGTTGCTTCACCCTTAGTCAGGTTTTCTGGTTTTTATTTAGACACAAACCTTTATGACAGCTTTTTTTTCAGAAATGTTTGTATCAAACCCAGCTGGGCCTAAAGCTCATTTGTCACTACTGGAACATAAACAGGAATAAAGGCCCTGAGTGCCCTGTGGCAGAAACCTTCCAGCACAGAGAGCCCTCACTGGGGCTGCCCTGTCCGGGCAGGAGACCCAGAGGTTTTTAACCACAAGCCATGGAGTGAATTTCTCACTGCTTGCAGTGTCCTTCATCCCACTGAAGCTACACTTTGGAAAACCAGCCTGACGGAGAACAGCAAGATACTTGAATATAAACGTGGGTTGTATGAGGTAATTGTGTACAAGTTGTGTGAAACAAAAGTCAGGCAGCTAAGGCTGACTGAGACTTCCTTACTGGGCATTCCTTTATAAACACTGCCTGACAGGACGGTGGAAGAGCAGAAAGTGTTTTCTGTATGCTCCAAGCAATCTAAATATGTGGGGCAGGGCAGAGGGGGTGATCCTGCAGTCCCTGTTCACCTTGTGCTGGTTTGAGCTCCACACCAAAACCTCCTCCAAGCCTCTTTGCAAGATTCCTGAGCTATAGCAGAGCACGGACAGTTTAAAAAAAGAAAAAATTAAAAACGTCTCATGGGAGGGAAATAGGTTGCTACGTAAAGACCATCCCATTTCAGGAAATGAAAGTAATTTAGAAATAACCAACCGAGTGTTACAAACACGTGTGCAGAATCTAATTAAGGAAGGTTGTAGAATTAATAGCCGTTGTTTTACCCTGAGCACCTGAAGCGATCCGAGCCAGTGGCCTGGAATGCACTGCTTGCCTTTCTGCTCAGCAGGTATTAAGTTAAAATTACTCACGACAACACAGCGAATGTGACCAGCGTGATCGTCAGGCAGAAGATGGACAGGGCGCAGCCGATGTAAGTGATGGAGGAGAGGGCCACCTGGTGTTCTCTCGTCAGCTGTGCACGAAGGGAAAACCGCGATAAAAGCTGTTAATTGATGTTTCACACGGCCGGAGCACGGCTCAGCCCCGCACCCCCGTGTGCTCCTGCAGCCCCACAGCCCTGTGTGCTCCTCCGGCCACCCCCGGGTGCTCCTCCGGCCACCCCCGTGTGACCCTGCAGCCACCCCCGTGTGACCCTGCAGCCACCCCCGTGTGCCCCTCCGGCCCCGCACCCGGGCCGGTGCTGCCGCTCGGGGCAGCTCCAAGCTCAGTCACACCCCGGGCACCCGCATGCCCGCGGGGTTCGGGACATCCCCTCTCTCGTGTCCCAAACCAGCACTGCCCCAGAACGAGCGGGTTCCCTGCCCAGGAGCGGCACAGCCCGGGCACGGAACAGCCCGGGCTGCACGGAGGGGTCTGGAGGGGCTGGCAGGGCCTGGGAGCTCCCTGCAATCATCCACACCCCTGAGCACACCCCTGAGCACATCCCTGGGTGCTCCCTGCAGTCATCCACACCCCTGAGCAAACCCGTGGGAGCTCCCTGCAATCATTCACACCCCTGAGCACATCCCTGGGTGCTCTCTGCAATCATTCACATCCCTGGGTGCTCTCTGCAGTCATTCACACCCCTGGGTGCTTCCTGCAATTATTCACACCCCTGTGCACACCCCTGGGTGCTCTCTGCAATCACTCACACCCCTGAGCACACCCCTGGGTGCTCTCTGCAGCCATCCACA
>VZTH01009676.1:353618-401438 GCA_013397815.1 Aleadryas rufinucha
GCACACCCCTGGGTGCTCTCTGCAATCATTCACATCCCTGGGTGCTCTCTGCAGTCATTCACACCCCTGGGTGCTTCCTGCAATTATTCACACCCCTGTGCACACCCCTGGGTGCTCTCTGCAATCACTCACACCCCTGAGCACACCCCTGGGTGCTCTCTGCAGCCATCCACACCCCTGTGCACACCCCTGGGTGCTCTCTGCAGCCATCCACACCCCTGTGCACACCCCTGGGTGCTCTCTGCCGCCATCCACACCCCTGTGCAAACCCCAAAGTTCTCCTCAGCACCGGGAAGTGACAAACCCGGACGAGCCATAAATCACGGGCCATTTACAGCCCGCTTGTTTTATTTAATGTATGGAGTTTTCAGCGCCTGCTGAAGGGGCTGGGCTGGCACCTACAGAACGGAAAACCCCGGGAGAGACCCAGCGTGAGCACTAGGAGGGCAAATCTCGTCTCAGCCTCTGTTTTTATCTGCAGGCATCTTCTGTAGAGGTAATTCAGTTTTTATGAACGTTTAAACTGTAACTGCACAGTGCTCTCCACCAGGATCTGTGTTAAACCCGGACAGAGGCAATGCCAGAGGGACACTGTGGTTTGGCCATTCGTCTTAAATTAATCAGAGTGTGTTTTAATTTTCCATGCAAGTTCTCATAAAAGAATGACAAAAAAGCCACACCCAGCAAAGGGAGCCAGGCAGCATTAATATGTAATAAGTAGAACAGAGCTAGGCAGGAAAAAGCTTTCTCATCCTAGAAGAATTTTCAAACATTTTTCCTGACTTGCTTTTGGATAGACTTGACATTTTCATAAACTGAACATAAACTGGGGGGGAAAAAAAATAGTCAATCAAAAAGTTTTAATTTTGATGCTTGAAATTCTGTGGTTTTATTTTGATCTCTATTCACTATTAATTAAATCCCAAGCTGAAAACTCATTAAAAATATTTATTTATTACTAAAAGATACTAAAAGGAACAATAACTTTTCCAATTTTTTTTACAGCAACTTCATCTAATAAAAACTAATCCTTTCTCATATGTTTGGGATTTTCTATTATTTTCCACACACACAATAAAATTTCCCACCCAAACAAAGTATTTCATTAGCGATTATCAAACCGAAGCAGTTCTACCAATAAACTCCCCATTAAAATTCCTTTTAAAGGAGAGAAATAATGTGCCATGTGGTTATGAGAAAACATAAATCCAGACAAAAAGATGTGTCGTGTATGTAGATTTTTACTGTAATGATCTGCCAACGGTACCAGCTCGGTATGGGGAGTTTTAGAGCAGAACTTGTGACTTGCTCAGCAATCTGAGAGCCATTAAGGGATGCAGCAGCACCGAAAGACAACTGTTGCTACGGTGTTACAGTTCCTAGGAAATATGATGCAGCTCTTGAG
The DNA here is from genome assembly GCA_013397815.1 of Aleadryas rufinucha. Lineage (NCBI taxonomy): Eukaryota > Metazoa > Chordata > Aves > Passeriformes > Aleadryas > Aleadryas rufinucha. The sequence continues at coordinate 355,024 of VZTH01009676.1, forward strand.
TATTTTTTCTCTTGCAGCCAAAGACACATTTCTTTTCCCTGACTGGACAGCATCAGTTACAGAAACAAAAGAGTTCTGTGTGCTGGAACAGCTTAAAAGCTCCAGATAATTCCTGCAAAAGAGATCCTATCGTCCCTCATCCCTTGAAGAAGCCATGCACAGGCATTCTTCACAGGATATTCCTGAAACAGGAATAATCTGTGGTAAATGGAGCAGTTTAGAAGTGATTTCCTCATCAGGAACGTTCATGTCCAAAATGCATGGACCTCATTTCCTGATTTCTGCAAGACATCCTTTTCTCTGGTTACAGGTGGCTCTACAGGAGGAGGGGAGCCAAGGAAGCTTTTCAGATTTAAAGTCGCTCTGAAATCAGTATTTCTCAGCAGTTCAAGGCTTCCTCTCACTCCTTTCACTCCCAGAGTCCTTCAGCCAGAAAACGCTCCCTGGAGAGTTTCCCTGCTCAGTGACAATTCACATTTGCAGTGGTCTGTCACCGTGTTTGCCTCGGCTGAGATCTCAGAGGGGTGGAGATGTCTCACTGTCACAAATACAGAAGATACCGAGGAGCAAACCAGTGGAAATGGGCAAAAATCACAGAATCATAGAACGGCCTGGGTGGGAAGGGACCTTAGAGCTCACCCAGTGCCACCCCATCCATGGGCAGGGACACCTTCCACTGTCCCAGGGTGCTCCAACCCCAATGTCCAGCCTGGCCTTGGGCACTGCCAGGGATCCAGGGGCAGCCACAGCTGCTCTGGGCACCCTGTGCCAGGGCCTCCCCACCCTCCCAGGGAACAATTCCTTCCCACTGTCTGATCTAAACCTCCCCCTTTCAGCTCGAAGCCATTCCCCCTTGTCCTGTCACTACACGTTCTTGTAAACAGCTTCTCTCCATCCCTTCAGGTACTGGAAGGCCACAGTTAGGTCAGCCTGAAGTCTTTTCTTTTCCAGGCTTTCCCAATTCTTTCCTTGTGGGAAAGGTGCTCCATCCCTCTAAAAATCAAACTCCTTGGTTTTTTTCTCATAGTAATCCAAAAGAAGGTGATGATCACACAAATATTTTTTTTCTCTCTGATTTCTTTGATGTCATGCTTCTAAGAAAGTCTCTCTCTGGGTTTTAGTTCAAGTCTTTCTCCAGAAACCCCCGCAGGGCGAGACAAGATGTGAATCAAGATCTCTCAAATGGAGCCTCTATTACTTAGAAATGAAAAAGGGGAAAAAAACAATCTCTTAACAACAAAATGTAGAAGACTCACTGAAACCTGAAATAACCTACACAGGTCCCTGCATCTGTGAGCTGGAAATTGCTCTTGCTCTGGTGAGCACACCCCAAATCTGACGATGCTTGAAGGATGAAGCTCCTAAATCAACACTCACATCGGTGTGATGACAGCTGTTCAAAAGCAGCACCACTGCAGTTCAGGAGTTCTCATCTCACCTCGTGTGAGGGGCAGAGCCTGGGCAGCTCTGAGCCTTTGGGCAGCTCTCAACCATCTTAAAATCGTCACTGAGGGCTCAGGGGAGCCTGCAGTGGCTGTTCCCAAGGGGAGCAGCGGGGCTGGAGGGTGCAGGAGAGGGTGGAACCAGCTCCTTCCCCTGGGTGATGTGAGTGCAGGGGCAAGGACACAGCACGAAAAGAAGGCTTGGAAAGATTTCCAGCCCCATTTCAGGGCTGTGGTGAAGGAGAGACAAGAACCTGCACTTAAGACATCAGACCTCTACAAACCTCTCACCCCCAGCTGTCACAGCACATCTGGGTGTGGTGTGTTCTCATTTCAAGGGAGAACAAGGAACAATTTGTTGGAAGTACCTGGGTTGTCAAAGCACTGGGCCTCATTAATTAAGGAACAATTTCAATAAATTCCAGTGCTCTGATAAGGGCTGATTTCACCTTACCTCAGCTTGTCTTTTTGAGAGTTTACAGACTTCCTGCATGATGTGGAATATAAAACAGCAATTTGGGATGTTCTTGCAGTCAGCACAAAAACTCTAATCAAGCTGTAATGTTATTATTAAAGAAAATAGCATTAAAAAGTACCAAATAAAACATTGAGCAATCTGTGAAGTAGTCCCACGAGCCTGAGTCTAACACTTGTCCCAATCTACATTAAATTATTCTTTTCTTCTAAGATGTTTTGCTTCCTTGGGTTTACATGGTCATTCTTGTACTCTGCAGCGAGCTGAAAAGCCAGGAAACGAGCTCATAGAGCCGTGAGTGTGAGCAATCACCAGCACGGAGAGACAGATGTTTCTTAGTTTCAGCTCTGACAAAGTAAAATCAAAAATTCCTGCCTCATATAAAACCCTTTTTAGCTGAGGCTGTAACACCCTTTACCTTGAGTGCTGACAAAAGCCTGGACAAAGAACTGGTGGTTTCTGTAGTCCCACCCCTCCGTGGCTCTACAGCCCATTGTCCTACCCTGGTTCTCCCTCACTAAAAAGTTACTACATTGCTCAACACTTTTATTTTGGAAGCTCCCAGGCAAGCAGATGGCCTGAGAAACGATCCTGGAAAGAGACCAGCCCAGACTCCAAATATATATGTTTCATTTATAACGCTGTTCATAGCAAATAAAGGGAAAGAGTGATATCTAACCCCTCTGTTTAAAAATAACTGCACGGAAGATGAAAATGTATTATTGTAATGGGATGGCACTTTTCATCTCTGGAGTAGCTGGGAAAGGTCAGTTCAGGCTGAAACACTTACTCAATAGGCTCTACAAGAAAAAGTGTTTGTATCTAGAAGAGAAAACCTCCTTATTTATGGGAAGTTAATGAGTGACCACAGTCAGGAGCACTGACCAGCCCCTGGTCAGCTCAGAGCACCTGCCCAGGCCACACGGGCTCAGGGCTCCCTTCTCTGAGGGACATTCGCCTCCTGTCCCTGTCTCAAACTCTCACCTCTCAGGCTGCTGACTGCATTTTCTGCTTGGCAAAGAGTGCACTTTTGGCTTTCTCCAAAGGAAGGGTCTCTTCAGGCAAGTTCTAACCTAAAATTTCCTTCTCCACACACTGCAGAACATCCCTCTGTTTCTGCCTTCAGAGGTCACACAAAGGGCTGAGCTCAGATACTTAAACCAAGGTTTGTTGTAGCTGATCCTGAAAGGGTTTGTCCCTCTGTCAAATTACAGCTTCACCATTTGGACACCAAAAGCAGTAATTTCACTGTCTAAACTACTTTGGAAATCTCCTTTCTGAAAAACAGTTCATCTTCCAGAAAAAGGCAAGTTCTTGAACCAAAAAAGGTTTTACAGCCTTAGAAAATGAGTCCTGCAAGCTGAGGACGATATCACACCTCCCATTTGTATTTCAGTCTTCCTCGCTGTAGAACCTGGAATATGTTATTTTTCATGTGCTTGTATGGAGGATGCATTTCATGAAACCAAAGTTGTTTGTTCACTGCTGGAAATGCCATGACAATGGCATTTTGCCCTGAGTCCAAACAAAAGAGTGAGATAGATTTCACCTCACAGAAAGATTCCCACCGTGGAGTTGCTGGCAGTGACGGATGGATCCCCCCTGTTCATTGATCTGACACATCTGCCCTGGGCTGCCCAGCACTGAAATCCACCTCGAACCCTCTGCAAAGCCTGAACCCCTTCTCTGAGACTGTTCTTGGGGGGAAAGGGAGGTAGGGGTGAACAATTAAGGCTCAGCCAAATCTATGGAAGCTGCACCTTCAAAATGTAATCTGAATCCAATTAAGAAAAGGATGAATAATTAACTTTGGCAGCCTGAGTGTCTCAGAGACATTAAAAAGCTGGCCTCGGCTGATGAAGCTAATGGTTTTAATTGCCTCCAGAAAGGCTGCTGAAATTCGATTTCAGCCCAGAGAAGCCTTTATTTATATATTAAATAATAATAACAATACAAATCTCTGTTTTCCTTCAGCTTGCCAAGAGCTTTGTTAGGTACATAACATTCCATTTCTTTAAAATCAACATCTGTGATGAGATCAGGAGGCTCAATCTACTCCCTGAGACCACAGGAATGATTTTGGTGGGGCCATGCTTAGTGGCACTGTACAAACACCACTCACAGTAAAGTCTAATTTAGTGCACCAACTCCTTTTCTCAAGCCACAATGTATCAGATACTGTGAATTTAAAGAAAAAAGGCTCTGAGAGTCACGCTTCACAATGCAATCATCTTTATCAGCCATTTCCAGCAGAATTGTTTTGAATTCCCATTCTCTATTAACTCCACAGCTCCTAGCAATCTGCAATAAAGTGCTGCAGAGGGGTTTTTTTCAGGATTAAAGGCACATTTTCCTCCAGCCAGCCCAGCCTGGTGTTGCTTATTTAAAACTTTTCACTGTGACTCGAAAAATACAGAATTTTCCGGATATCTCTGCCACGACATTAATTAGTATTTTTAAATGCTCACATCATTTTTTAAAGTAGTTCTGGGCAACATGTCGTCAAGCAGCAGGGACTCTGCTCATTACAAATCTCACACAGCAAGTTCTTAGCTCAAATGAAGCTTGAAGGAAGCATGGCAGGGAGGAAGGACTCAAGTTGTGAAGTGGGATCAGATTATAATAAAGTCTGGGGACCAGAAAAGCTGATATTTTCAAGTTCTTCTTAAATCTTTTAGTGCAACACGGAGCAGTGTGGTTTTTTCCTGCCTTCATTTCAAGTCTAAGGCTTGCAGTGTCTCAGGGAATGTTGAATGCTGTACTTACAGCAGATCATCCCCTGTGAAACTCAAGGAGCTGCTTTTGCCCATGTACCTCAGACCGGTACATCTGTTCCCTGCCTTCTGTTCCAGGCTCATCCTGTTCTCCAATTAACAGCCAAAATTAAGTCCATCAGAGAGAACCCCAAGAAGGATCAAACCCACCAGGGGTCGGGTGGGCTCTGAGAGACACAGAAATGCAGGTCTCTTGCCAGACTCTGAGACTTTTCAGAGCAGTTGAGGATAATCAAATTCCCAGCTCCCAGTAAAATTCAATAAAAATTGGTGTGTCTAGCTCTGTTTTCCCAGGCTTGGGCGTTGGTTCCAAAAGGCCCATTTGGATCCAGGGCTGGGACTGAGAGGGGTTTGTGCCACAGCCCTGGGTACCCCTGAGCCACCCTCTGGGGAGAAAGGGCCCAGAGAGGCCCCTGCAGGACACAGACCCGACTCAAAGCACAGAATGGCCACATTTGAAGAGAAAAGTGATGGATAAAGGTGCCCTATTTATAGCACTGTGGTACTGCACGGGGAATCCTTTAGTCAGCAAGAAGAACTGGCTGCCAAGTGGCTCAGTGCTTTCATTTCCACCTTGGAAGGGAAGTCTCTGTGAGTTTGTTAAGTGTTCTGATTAAAACAGGCTGCTCCATCACGCTCCTCAAACAAAGGAGTTCTTCTGACAATTACAGCACTCCTAAATATTTGTGCTTTTCCAAAATTAAAAGTCATTTTTTGTTCTCCTCTGCTGAGTGAAATTCAGTAACTGCCAAACAATTCTCTGAGGAATTTGAGGGTTCTAGTATCCTGCAGCACTGGTCCAACTTTTTCCATGTAATTCTGTGGGATTAGGGACAACCAGGGAGTCTCCTATTTCCTCCCATCAAAATCAACAGAGCTGCACTGGCACAGGGGTGGAACAGCAGAAGAGTGAACGGTGGCTCTGGGTTAAAAACCAACACTAGTGCTCCATTTTCAGGAAGGATGAGCACGGGTGCTGCAAGGACAAAAGAAATATGAGGCACAGTCCCACTGTGAACACATCAGGGAGATGTGCTCCTCCACAGGGACAAAAATCACTGCAATAAAATGCAGGGGGAAGTGGAGAGAGCAAGAAGGAGCAAAGAAAGTTTACAGAGCAATGCTCGAATAAACACCCAGGCTGATTTATCTCCCTTCATCTGATGGCTGAGGGCTGCCTGAGCTGTCTGTGGAGATCTTTCCAGTTAAACAGACTGTCACTGGTAATAAACAAGGACCCAAAAAATCGCAATGCCTACCCAATTTTTAAACATGCAACACAAAAGAAAAATTACTGGACTAAGGCATTATTCTTTTTATGTTCCCAGCAATGAAATGCACGCTGAGAAATGTAATTATATTAAAATTACAAAGCAGCAGAAATCCGAGAGTGCCACATTATTTCCATTTCATTGTCCTGTTAGAGTGTGGAGCTGGCTGAAAATTTTAAGAAAGAAGCTGATGATTTCAGACTGCTATTTTATTGCACCCGAAGTGCAGTGTTTGATTAATAACTGCAATATTAGATTTAGGAAACAATGCTCCTAACTGATAAATTACACACCTATCCCCCATATTTTTTAAGCATTTTGCAATACTAGGGCTTTTTCAAAACAGCCTTTATAAACACGAATTGATGCACTTTTTTCTCAGCCAGCCATACATTATCAAAACTTGCTGTCAAACTCAGCTATAACGGTGAAAAATAAAATAAAAACACATATATTGCCCCAAAGAAGAAATTTGGGATGACTTTCTTTCTGTTAATAGAAGCTCACAGAAAAATACCCAAACATTTCCAAAATCCTGGGCTCCCTAAAAATGCTATGGGTTGTTTCTACAGTTCCATCATCAAGATCAGATGGTTTTAAATATTTTCCCTGTATAAACACTTGTCTGCTTTCCAGCCCATTGGGGAGTGGCTTGAACTATATGGATTGATGGTCTCTTCTGAATTGTGAACAGGAGCTACAAATGGGATAAAAACCAAAGTCATTTCTAGCTTCAGAAATGCAGAAAATGTGCTCAAAACCCCAAACAATTTCTGCCACAGATTGTACAACACTATTGCTTAGCTGGAAAAGTCCATCCACATGTGAACTTTATGGGAGCAATTTTTATAATCTCGCAGCTGGAGAAGGCAGCAAGAGGAAAAACAGGAACAAGAACAATTTAAGAGAATGGTCTAGGAGTCATAAATATTTCAGCTGTGTCCTGCATTGGTCTCTTGGGGGAGGAGGACCCAAGCTCTATTTTTCTGTGGGAGAAAATGATTCCTCTTTAAAAGGATCTCTGAACCCTGGGTCCCCAGGTGTCCACCATCCTTTTGCTGAAATGACATTTACGTGGCAGATGGCACAAATAGCCTGGCACGCTTTGTAGTTGCTGGATCACCATAAAAATAAAACCTGCCAGATGGCTGGCATGATTCTTGGCAGGAGCAGAGGGCCCCACTGACTGATGGGGGGAAGTGAAGCTGCCCAAAATGAAATAACAGCATCTGAATTTTCTTGGAAGCACTTCTGAAGCGCAGCTTACTCCGTGTTGGGTTGGGCTCCTGCTCTCTAGGAAGCTGTGTCCGTGTGTGCCACAGGGGTGCTGCTCAACCCCTCCTGCCAGGGTCCCCTGTCCCTCCTGCCCTGGGACAGGACCTCCCCAGCAGCCAGAGGGGCCAGCTGAGATCTCCCCAGCAGCCAGAGGGGCCACCTGAGATCTCCCCAGCAGCCAGAGGAGCCAGCTGAGATCTCCCCAGCAGCCAGAGGAGGCACCTGAGACCTCCCCAGCAGCCAGAGGGGCCACCTGAGATCTCCCCAGCAGCCAGAGGAGCCAGCTGAGATCTCCCCAGATCTCCCCAGATGAGGGGATCTCATCTCCCATCCCCTGCTGCTCCCACCCAGGTTCCCATCCAGCAGGATTCTCTTGTACCCCAGTGCTGCCAGAAACCCCCACAGGCAGCACATCGCCCTGGGCCTCTCCTGCCTGGGCTTCCTCCAGGAGAAACAAACATAAACACATCAAAATAAATGGATTCTTCCTTTTTCCTACCCCAGCTGTGCTGGGGCAGCAGTGTCTCCCTGACTGCAGGGCCACACAGGTCTGTTCTGGCTGCCCTGGGTGAAGGAAAACCTGGAATGCTGGTCTGGAGCAAGGAAAGAAAGCCAGGAATTCCCGAGAGTGCAGCTTCAGCCACGATTTGCTGTGAGGGACCTCTTTGCCCTGCCTCAGGCTCCCCATCAGGAGGAGAAGCCTCAGCAGAGCAATCAGCTGATATCTGCACGCCTGCTCTGAGTGTCCCACCGACAGGTTCTGCTGGGAAGATGAGACTGAGCAATTCTCACTCTCACTGCCTTGGTCAGAGCAGCCAGAGGAGCTCCCAGCCGAGTCCCCAGGTCCTCATCCTCCTTCATTACCCCCCTGCAACTTCTCCAAGGCAATCAAGGGCTGAACATGTTCCTTCAGGAACATTCTGCTCCTCCTCAGTCCCATTTTACCTTCAATCAACTTATTTATTTGTTTAAACCAGCTGATGACCACTGGTCTCCAAAATTCAAAATAAATGTTATAATGTCTCAAGCAAAACCCAACAAGATAAACGAGTCTCAGCAAGCAAGAATTTGGGCCAGGCGTGACACAGACATAACAGCAGAGTGATAAAACACAAATAATTTCAGCATCCCTTGTGGGCCAATTCATCAGCAGGGTAACAGGTCAGTGCCAGGCTGACATCTGAGCACCACATGGCTGTCAGGCTTTCCAAGATGGTTATTTCACTCCTGAAATAAACTTGTTACAACTGCTGATCCCCTGCACCTCCGAGGGCACTAAACTGAGCTCAGCAGCAGCACTGTTTGTGTCCTCCTTCCACAATCACCATGGCTTCAGTGCCTTAAAGCTCCTGTTGGAACGAATGTAAAATCTGCAGTGGTGCTCAGCTACATTTGTAATCCCAGCTCAGTTTTAACTAATTCACAGCATTCAAAGTTCTTCCCATCCTGGTGTAGAGCCCACAAATATCAGAGTGAAGGTTCATTTTTGTCACGTTTAAGTTAATATTCCAGAATTTAAAATTTTTCTTTGTGACTAGTCTCTTTCAATTTCTTTCTCTGAATATTGGAATAAAAAATGATTTTTCATCTCAGCAGATCTCAGCCTTTGGAGATTACTTCCAGCTGGCACACAGTAGAACAGTGACTGAATTAATCTAACCTAGAATGAGTAAAGATCAAGAAGAAAAATGAAGAACTCACAGCTGGCTCCCAAGAACTTTCTTGCATTTCTGTGCTCCCTAGGAATTGGACCCACCTGACAGTCTGCCATAAATGTCTAACAATCCATCAGCATCCCTCATCGCCGTATTTCAAGAGAAAGCACCAGCAGATGCAAGACATCCTACAGTTCTGTTCCTATGAATGCCTCACTGAAACAAAATGAAATCCATGTGAGACACTGCAATTCCTGCCCAGGCCAGGTGCACGAACGGGTAACAGCTCTGCAGTGGTAAAGAACACTGAGAATACAGCAGGGCAGTGATGTACCCAGGAAATGCACAGAGTGTGTGCCCAGAGAGAGATCTCTGGATGCTGTGAGGGTGGGAGAGGGAGCTGGAGCAGTGCCAGCAGCAGGGGAGGCTCTGGGGCAGGCTCGCAGGAGCTGCCGGGCTCTGGATGGTTTCTGTGCATGGAAAAAGCCGGACTCAGCCACGCGAGGGAACAAAGAGAAGGAGCTCAGCAAGAGGATTCTTGTTGGAATTTAGCATAACTCAGGAGAAGGGTCACCACCCCTGACAAGGAGTTACCACCCAAGCTGAGCTCTCTGGTCATCAGAAGTGCCCTCCACACGCACCAGGGGCAGGGTGGCAGCTCCTGAGGAAGGTCACTCCGCGTTTGCTGCTCAGGGACACCTCGGCTCTGTCCGAACCCCATCAGGATTCCGAGGTCTGGGTGGGAACAGCAAACTCTGAATAACTGCAAAGTCACATTAATGGAAAGCTTACGTCCTTTTTTTTCCCCTTTTTATTTTTTTTGAGCAGAAAGCAAATGGATGTGAAGAGGAGCTGAGGGAGTCAGAGCATTCCTCACACCGAGCTGGTCTCAGCAGCTCACGGATTTCCACACAAGGTTTCTCCCAGGGGATGTTCTCCCTGCTCTCTATTGCAACCCTTTATCACCATCAGGATCCCTCTTTTTTTAGTTATTTTAATTGTTTTCTGTGCATCTGCCTGCCTTTCTGCAAGGGGTGGCAGAACCACGCACACCTGGTTTTGCTGCTGCAGGAAAGGCTGTGCAGGTGCCCTTGGAGAGGGGCTCTGCCTCTTGCTGCTCCCCTGAGAGCTGCATTTATCAGTGCCATGGGGAGAAAGGGAAATTACACTTTCACAGGAGAAGTGATGTATAAAATACCCAGAGAATTCCCATGAAAAATTAATTACCTTTTTTTTTTTGGTACCAAAATACAGCATTTAAAGAAAAACTCTACAGTTTCCAGGCAGCTCATTTCCAATAACTTATTTCCATTTTTTATGAAAAGCAGAGCCCTTTGCATAAGAAACTAGGCTTTTTTTCCAGAATCTAGAGAAAAATAAACATTCTGTCAAAAACAGTGTTCATACAAAAAAGTTTGATCCATTTCAATTTATTTGGCCACAGATGCATTATAGCTGTGTAAACAGAACTGTTCAAATGTGGGCAATTGCACACTCCCAGCCTCTTTGACTTGTCTCACATTATCGGTGCACTTCATTTATGAAAAGAAGATTAAAATATATGAAAGTTCAGGATCAGATATAACATCATTGCAACAGTCTCTTAGAGCACTGACAGTCTGGTGCTCCAAGGGGTGATTTAAAGGGGCCCTTTGAACCTTGGCTCATGAATTTCTGCACATGGTGAACAAACACAAATATGTGCTTAAAATCCACAGCATTTTAACATTTACTTAAGAGGGTTCCAAGGACACCTGAGGGATTCAGCAGGCTTTGCTTAGCAAATGTTTTAGGAATTAGCAAATGAGCAGAGTCTGCCTGTTCAGCTCAAAAGCCAGGAACTCTGTCTGTGCCTGACTCTTATCTTCATGCCAATTACACAGTGAAGATAACAATTCTTGTCACTAGTTAAAAAAAAGTAGTGCCACAAGATAATCCTAAATGGTCAATTTAAAGGGAATGCCTTGGATTTGGGATGAGATTTTTCCTTTTATCATACTGTGCAAAAACCATTCTGCACAAAGTCTGGTGGATGTAAATGCATCACACCAAAAATTTAAGGAGAGCGAAGACATTGAAAATAGAACCATTACAGGACTGTGAGGAACTGGAAGGTCCATTCCCATCCAGCCTTTCCTAGTTATGCATTTCAGACCTCTTAAGGAAAACTTGATTCCAAAGAATTCTATATGAAATACCTTTGATCTCTAATTACTAATATTGTATAATACTGAAACTTATTCCAGCATCCCATTAATCATCACAATGCTAAATCTGTTTAGTTGAAAGCTAGGCCTGTCAGAACTATTCCCCAGTGGGGAATCAACCTATCTTTCAGTGGCATTTAATTGGTGGCTGCCCTGTTTAATCCTGGATAATTCCCTGAATGCTGCTCTTTAAAACAGGGTTAATAATAGCACATTTCTCCCAAGATACTTCTGTCTCACAAGATGGGAGGTCTTCAGGCAAAGCTGCATTTTATTATCAGCATGAAGAGTTCCTAGAAAAATTATACTTGGAAACCAGCTGGAGTCATTAGGTGCTTTACAAGTAATAAAGATAATAAAGGGTAGATGAAAGCCGGATGACCTGAGGAAGCCAACCCCACCTTCAAGTGGTCAGGCTCATACAAAGGGCTGGGGTAGGAACTGAGCTCCCTGGATAACAGAACATCTTGTTCTGAAGTGTGACCCTGACTCCCTCAGCAGTGCAGCCTCTACCCAGGGCTGTGCTGAGATGTTCCCAAATCAGTAACTCCTCATGGCAATAGCACCCTGTCCTGGAGAAGGCACAGCCAGGTTTGGGCTCCCTGACACTGCAAGCTGCCCTCTGTGCCTGCAGGAACCTGCACTGCCCTCACCAGCCCCTGCTGCAGGTGCTTTCTTGGCAAAGCTCCTGCCTGAAAGAGGAGCAAACCCATCATTCAAACAATTAACCAGAGCCAGACACAGCCACGTAGGCTCCTGAGCCAGCAGAGCCCTCCCAGCTGCACCCCACCACCCCTGTTAGCTGCACACAGTGACTACAGTGGCAGTGGGAGTCCTACTGAAGCTCTCCTTCTGTCTGTTAATTGATATTACAGGATGATGTCTGTGGGAACCTGAGAATGTGCCAGAGAGTGTAAACTGAAGAGACAATTTGTACACATTTCTTTAAACGTGTGGTTTGTAATTATTTATATTACACATTCATTATTTGTTGGCTGAGGGCTGTTTGGAGCAGGGCTTCACCCCCATCTCCATTGGATCCCCCCTGTAGCAGCACACCTGGATAAAGGATAAAACATTTTCCATGCTCATGGCAGTGCTGTGTGTCTGACTGACAAGATCCTGGACGGGGCTGACCTCTCCTGCTGCTGAGGTTTGGAGAGGCAGCCCTGCAGCAGGAGCAGCTCCTCACCTGCCAGGAGCAGACACTGCCCTGCACCACGAGCAGAGCCCTGCTGCTGTGGAGAGCAGCTCGATTGTCACCACATTTCATCTGAACCCCGTGCCAGGTACAAGCAGCGAGCAAAGGTCCTGCTCCACTTGAAAACACATTTGCTTGCCAGCTCTTTGGACACAGGAACTGGGCAGAGAGAAAACCCTACATGAGGTGTTCACCCTCCACTCCAAATTCTCTTTCTTGTGCTCCTCCTACAGCAGCCCCTGCTTGGCAGCAAGGGGAAGGAACAGCAGCAGGGAGGCTCTTGGAAAGCTGGCAGAGATGAGGGCAGGGGCCAGCTGGCAGCAGCGCTTGCTTCACGTGGAGTTCAAACTCAGCTGCTCATACTCCACAAGTCCAGTTACCACAGCCCTGAACAGCCCCATCTCAGCTGCCTCCTTCTTGAAAATGAATTGCAAAAGTCAAGGTCACCTGTACAATATCCTCTAGTGCCTTTCCTGCCTACAACTTTAACAAACCATGCCAAAACTGAGAACAAGGTAAAGCAAAGTCCAACCTAACACAGACATATTTCATTTCAGTTCCCAAGAGTTTTAAAAAATAAATATAGTCAAGAAGTATTAAAACATCACCCCAGAAAGCAAGAAATAAATCCAAGTTGGGCATAAACGAGCCCAGTTTCAGTCACTTACATGATGTGAGGATGCAACTGATGTATTCATGCTTCATTTTTAAGAGACAGATTTACCCCTTTGCTTAGTCTCACCTTCAGAGGCACCACCTGCATCAGAATGGCGAAGTTGGTGAGGTGGTTGCAGAGGCACACGGAGTGGTTGAGGTCCCCGCTCTCACGCACACAGCCTTCATTAGACCAAACCCCAGTCCCATTGCTGTAAGGCACAAAAACAGAACATAATCTCTGTCAGAAAGCATCCTCTGTAGGTTAATGTGACATGCATTGTACCACAAAGGAGATAAAAAGGTCTGAAAGCCATCTCAGGCTGGAGACCCCACAAACATTGCTGGTGTCCTCTCAATTCCATCATGGAAATGGTTAAGGCAAATATTCACCAGGACAAGGCACAGATCAGACCCCTCCATGAATGTCTCCAGAGGTTTATTCCCAGTTTTATGATCAATGAATGATAACCACACTATTTCCTTACACTTTGCATCTCATTTAGGGCATTTCACCCAGACCCAAATTCCTGTATTCTGAGAACTGTAGTATCAGATAAGTCAAGAATCTTGCAAAACCCCCCAAAATCAGTGTGTCTTCTGTGCTGCCCACCCTCACCCACAGTCACACCCATCCTGTCACAGCAATTCAGGCTGACTGAGCACAGAGTCCAGTGGCCCATCCCTGTGAATTTTGTCACTTCCCCTGGGGGCAGCTCCTGCTCCCCCGTGGGTGGGGCTGGGCAGGAGGTGAGGTCTGGTCCAGGGCTGTGCAGGACCCTCATGCAGTTTGCTTCTCTTGTGCAGTTTTTTGAGCAGGGATCCTCATGAGTTTGCTTTTCCTGGGAGCCAGGGCAAGCCAGAATTCCCTGTGCTGTCACAGCCCCGGAGTGGGGTGGGGACAGGATCTCAGGCTCTGTCTGTGGGGATCCCTGGGCTCAGGCACCACAGGTCACCCACCCCTCTGCCTGATGGAGACTATTTACTGCTTTGGGTATTCTTCTGAGATAGACTGAGTGATGTGTTCTTTTCTCAGTGCTTGTTTTAAAGATAGGTATTACCTCATGCCTCTGCCCTTCGGGACCTCCTTGAGCTGTCACAGAGAGTCTGTTGTAGGTCAGAAACCAAATTAACAACCATGCACTGGGGAATGAAACCATCCTGACACAAAAGAAGCTGATTTGGAAGGACAGACTTCATATTTAAGTCTGTATCCTTACAAAGCCTCCAGGGCCCAAGCCCCAGTGGAGAACAGTACAGGAACAATGCCACAACCATATTAATTTGCTTCACTAAAATCTGCTTCTAATTTACCGTAATTTGTGAGTAACCGTGACAACGAGCAACTGCCAACAGCTGGGACAGCTCAGCACACTCGAAACAGAACTTCAATAAAACAATTACCGTGACCTTCCCAAGTGCAGGAGGTACAGGAGGGATCACAGCATCCCGGGCCGCTGCTGCATCAATTAGGCTTACACTGTCATGGCTCAAAAACTGTTAATCCCCATGAAATTAAAAATTCACTGTTTGTATTCTTCCTCAATTAATTCTGCAGGAAGAGCAGCATGTTTCAAACGAAAAAAAAATTTAAATGTATTCAGAACTCAAAAAAAAAGAAAAGAAAAAGCTACTGCTTTTCCACAGCTCTCATTTTGTGAGTGAAATTTGAGGTGATATTTATTTCTCTTTAATTCTAATTTGCATTCAGAGATATTCTCTTCATCCATTCCATGCATTGGCCAAAATTGACAGCTCTGAAATTCTGCTCTCACATGACGCTGTGACACAGGCACAGATCCAGTGAAAACAAGGGCTGTGCTGGAGCTTGGCCACCTGGAAACACCCGAGCATCTGCCCAAGTGGCCACGCTCCCAAAACGAGATAAGCACGACTTGTATCAGTCTGAAGCTTTGATTACAAAATGTTTCCAGTTCCCAATCACCTCCCTAACCCAGGGCCTGTGAGTAACAAGTGTCCTATTTATGGTAAGAAGAAACAATCAGATTGTGGTTTTTATAAGCCAGTGGCTCCATCTCTTTAACTCTTTCCATGAACGGCAGGAAGCAGGAATGATAAAGGTAACACACAGCGTCACAAAGTGTAATTTGATTAAATTGAGTTAAAGAGTGTGAAATTATGCAACATACCTGTAATCCAGAAATGCACAGTAAAGATGAACTCTGTTACTTTTATTTAGTGCTTGGCTGTATTGTCTGGGCGTCTGCAAGGAAAAAACATAAACCCTGAAGGAATGTTTAAAAAGGACTAAATTCCACTATTCAGCTACTTCAAATTCTCATTGCTACAATCATTTCAAGAGACTTATTCTAGATTAACACACCAGAACTGGCAGCAAAATTGTTCAGTCCTCATATCTTTTAACACAAGCTCCAAGCATGCAAAGACTGGTATTCAGTCTTAATTTTACACACTGGGATTAAACTCGTACCGCTTTGAGAGAGAAATCTGTGTCCCATTTAAGTGAATAGCAAACCAGGAGCATTTATTGTCCATAAGCACAAATACATGGGTTAATTTTTGCAGGATTGGGACATTATTCTTCAGCATGTATTTGGCTTCTTTGGGTTTTGTTCATCGTTTGTTCTCACTGCGCAATAAAAATGTCCCGTTTTACGATTAATAACTCTGAAATATGTGCATTACAATGACCAGCTCACAGACATTTTCTTTCCACAATAGCAATTACTTTAAAACATACATTCAAACTGAAAGAGCAATGCCATAAGTCAAGATTTTATTTTAGCACACCTCAGCATTATAATGACATAATTTCTATCTTCCATAAACAGGTTTAGCAACCAACTCAATCTCCTATATTCAAGAAGCTTTGAGATCCCATTCTCCACTCCGTTACATGAGCTTGATGACAAAATTATTCAAATTATATTGGAGTGAAGTAATAGTTTGTTACAGACAAAATATGCAAACTAGAGGATTTCCAGTGTTTGTTCAACCCTTTCTAATACATAAATCCCCAAAGCCCACATTATGTGGGCCCTACCTTATGGCAATTTTTTAATTACAAGAGTCTCCAACATAAGAAAATCACTGGTGAATCAACAGCTCTCGGATTATTGCAACACAGTTCTGCTGTCAAGGTGAAAGATAATCTAAGTTTTGCTTTCCTTGTTTTGGGGAATGAAGAAAAAACCCCACCACCTCCTCCTGCTGAAACCCAACCAAGGACAGGAGGTTCCTGCTGCGATTTTCCTTCCCCTCTCCCAGGAGCCCAGCGAGGAGTGTCAGGCACGAGGCAGCACAGCTCCCTCCTGGCTGGTGATGACCAAGGGCTCCTGCCCAGCCCAGGGCACCCTCACACCTCGAGGAGCTGTGCTGCAGATAAGGACATCTACTTCTGGACTCACATCTCTGGACAACACAAATGGAATTTTCTTATCCGCCCCAGCACATCCCTGGCCCAGATTTCTCGATCCTTGCCTCAGGGTGTTTGCCCCAGGCCTTTGCCACGGGAGCAGCTGATGCTGCAGGAGAGGTGCTCTGGACAGCAGGGACAGGACGGACACTCGCCCTTCCCCTCTGGCTCTGGGGACATCCTGCAGCCCCTCCCCACCAGGGGAGCAAAGCAAACCCCAACCCCACAGTCCCAGGTGTGCCACACTGGGAAGGGAGGGTGGCACAGGTTCACATCCCTCATCCTCAGGAAATGTCTCACTGATGCAATCCCCAAGCTGCTCATGCCACTTTTAATCTGGAGCTTTGTTGGCAGAGCCCATCCTGTTCCACCAGCTCAAGGCATGTACCCCCCTGTTTGCCAGCTGTGGGATGTTGTGTCCATCACCTCAACAGCTCTCCTGAAGTAAGCAACTGAAAGCATCTACAGTTGGCTTGTACTACAAATGATTTCATTTCTGTGACAAACAGTGGCTAAAAAAAATAGAAAAGGAGAGAGAGAAAGATCTGCTGTAATAACAGCAAAGATCAAACAATGACTGCCATTTCTGATTTGCAGGAGTTCTCTAGACAAATCTGGATTCTTCACACACTGAATGGAGAGGGCACCTCAGGGTCAGGTTGGAAGAAGACATGGTACTGCAGTTGTGTACCTTTTACACAAATAAATCCCAGATGTATGTTTTACCCCCAATTAAATTTCTCTGGCAAGGGACAAATCATTGTTTTTCTCCATGTTAACTCTAAACACAGATGTCACTCTTTAGACAGTGAACTGCACCAGGTGAGGCCGTACAGGCTCTGACCTGTCCAGAATTGTGGTGCACTCAGATGGAGAAAGAATAAGTAAATAATAATAATGAAAAATAGATGAACAGATTAAAGAATGGTCAAGAAGGGTCTATCCTAATTTGCCTTCTTATTTCTCTTAAAGAATATGTCCCATGTTTTATCACCCATGATACAGCCTCCACAAGGCTTTCCAGTGCCATTTATGATAACTGCACAAAACACTCATCTTCTCAGGCTTCACTGAAGTTCTGCAGCAAAACTGTCATTAGAATGGAAAGCCCCCAACACATAAGGAACTGGCTACAGAGGAATAAACTCCCTCTGATCTTCCACAGCTCTACTTCAAAGTACTCTCTAATCTATGAAAAAGGAACTGACTGTACCTCAATATTGCCCTTCTTAAGTTAAACTGTGTGTGACAGCTTATGTGTGACTTGGATCCTGTAGAACTGAGGATATTGATTTAATGACATTGATAACAGAAAGCTTAAAATACAAGCAGGCTTTTACACTAAAAGATTAAGTCACTTGAGTGTTTATTAAAAGCCTGTGAAAGGACAGTTTATGAAGCTTTAGGGAGAGGGGAAGTGGCAGCACACGGAGTAATCCAGGATCTGTGCATGTGCTCTCCCTCATCTACATTCTTCACACCATTCCTTCTGCGTGGAGAGGGCTACAGGCAGCTTCTCCAAAAAACAATTACATTGAAAGAGGAAAGCAACCTCTTGGCACCAGAAACAGGGCAAAGTCAGAGCCTGTCTGACGGAGCCTGTGCCTTGAGGAAGGACTGGGTGGACTCAATGATCCTGAGGGTCTTTTCCAGCCTTATTATGATTGTCTGACAGTCTCTGTGTACATCACAGATGTCCAGCATCCCTTACAGTGACCACTGGCTCTCAGTAAATCAGTCAGACAAGCAAACCCCAGGAATGCATGGGATATTTGCAGGGGGTGTGCATGGATGTGTGATGGGAGCAGGGCGCTTGCTGGGAGCCAGGCACAAGCCACGCTTGGTGGGGAGGAGGCCAGAAAAGGAGGGCGTGGGCTGAAAGCACTGCTGGAAACCTTCAGGAAACCCAACTTGCAGGAAATGTCATGAGCACAATTGCAGAAGAAAAACAGGCAGCCAGCTGCTGCAGGGGAGGCTTGCCAAGGAAGAGGAGCCAAGCAGAGGGTGGGGTGAACCTTCATGAGATTAGCTTGTCTCTCCTCTCCTCCCCTGCATTTAGAAAGCAAATATTTAGCTACACAGCAGTGGCCACCACGAGGGGAGGGTGTGCACCTTCCTCCTGCAGTGTGAAGAAGGATAAACCTTTGGGTCAGGTCTGTCACTGACCTAAACTCAGCAGCTCCAAGCCCAATGTGTTGGGCTTCCTCTCACCCAAGCAGTTGACAACTTCACCCATGGAGTTCAGTTTGGAGTTCCCTTGTCTCTGTTTGCAAAATACAGAATTTTGTCTAATTCAGAGATTTTGAAGCCTTGCTTTCTCAGCCTCCAAAAATACCATGGGTTATTTTGAAGATGGCAAGAAAAGGCAGTGGATGAGCTTCTTCTCTCTATGTTTGTGTCTTTTGCGCCATTCACAGCCTCACTTCATATTCTTATGTGCATATGACTCAAAACAAATCTTGATTCTGGTTTATGGATTAAATTAGAGACTAAAATGATGCTTCTAATTTAAGGATTTCCTGTCCTCACAGTGACACCCTGACTGTTGGTGTGACCTGTTCAGGGACACATGGTTTATTGACTTTCCTTCCCATCTATTTCTCCTAATTACCTAGAAGATTAAAACTTCAGGGTACATTCATCTACTCAGTTACCTGGAAGGAGACAGACAGAAAGAATAATCACCCATTTCCATAGTGGCTGTATTGGCTGTTTTCTTCCAAGCTGTGAGAAAACTGCACTGCAACAGATTTTGGGCTTGGATCAGCCAACTATTTTAATTTAGAGTCCATTTGACTGATTCACCCTAAGATGTAACCAGCACATGTAATGAAAAAGAATTTGCAGATTGTGCAAGAAGGAATTTAGGTTATGAGCAGGGAATTAGAGTGTGTTATGGATAAAAGCCAGACTTTGAGTTGTTTCATTGTTGTGAACAGAGCTCTGCCAGCACACACTTTCTGAAGCAATGAACCCAACACTGCAGGCTCCCAGGGCCAGCAGGAAAGTTTGCTGAATGCATTTCCTAATGGGACAATCACAGAGCTAAAAAAATTGCATGAAATCACAAATTGTGACAGACAGCAATATAAAGCTAAAAACCAGTGAAATATCAGAGGTTATAAAGTCATCTGAAATTAGAGAAGGTTGCCACACGGATTGGGTTTGATTATTCCTTTGCCTGGGGCTAAAAATAGCTGACATATCAATTTCCTGCAAAAACAGTGTTAATCAAATGCTGCACCAACATCCTTCCCCAGCTCTCAGAGCTGTCTATTTAACAGCTGCTGTACTGGGCAAGCAGTGTGAGAACAACAAAAGTCATTAAAAGACCCATGAGCAACAGACTGAAAAATATCTTGGCTGTTCTACTAGATATCATTTCTATAAGAGAGAGGAAAAAGGAGGAGGGAATGGATGAGGAAATTGTCCTGGTGCTTTCTTTTTTAATTATTGCACATAGCAAAAAAAATTTACTACTTTCAAATATGTAGAGCATCAGAAGACCTTGCTGTTTTTCTACTACCAAGTCCACATCCATTTAAATAAAAATGCCACTCTCTCAACAGGATCCCATCTTTTTTACAGCACTGAACAAGGCCCTGCATGCAACAGCTGCCAAGCCAACATCTGAGCACCTGCAGCTCTCAGGGTGAGATCTCACTTATGATCTACAGAAACTGTCCCGTGGTGCTTGTCTTGCTTCAGCTTGGCTCTCTGGTCCAGTTCAAGCTACCTGCCTGCAGCAGGGGTGAGCTGCATGGCACCTGGAAAAGCTGTGGTTGGTGAATATACAGTGGTTGGAAGGTGCAATGCCATGACAGTGTTACAGGAGGAACAGCTCTTCTCTCTGGTTTGGGGTGCTCAATAGCACTAAAGTCAGTTCTTCCCAAACTGCTCAAGGAAAGCTGCAATTTCGGCAACAGAAACTGTCTGCAACCCTTGAGTGAGAATTATGAACTCCCTAAACACACATGCACAGCTCCGAGTGGCTTTTCTGTAATTTCACAGCTACAGAATTCCCACCCTAACGGAGAAGTTCCACTCACAAAGATCCCTCTGGCACTTAGCACATCAGTGGGTCGGTGCTGAGGCCTGAACTCAAGGATTTCTGAGCACCAAGTTCCTTGCTCAGCCTCACTAACCACATATCCCCCATGGGCCATGCTTTCAGACATTCCTCAGTTCCCAAGATCTCAGATATGTAACAATACATTTCTTCTTTTCCCCCTGCTCCTTGGCTGGGGTGCCCATGGGCACAGTGGGTGTCTGTGAGCTGGTGGACACTGAGCAGTGACAAGGAGTTGAGGCCAAACTCTCCCAGTTTGAAAGCCAGAAGTACTTAAGATGCAGCACTGCAGTGTAAACCCAATGCCAAACTCCATCTGGCTGCAATCTGGATTAATAACACTCACAATACTGCTGTAAATCATGGTAATAAAGGACAGCACAGAAAGGTTAAAAAAAAGCTACAGGAAGAAGCAGGTTCATTTTCATTAGAGATGCATGGAGCTGCCTTGAATGGAAGACATGTACAAATAGAAACTGCAGCATAAGGACCTTTGAAATTCAATTTGGGAAGCAACTGGGTTACATCAGTAAATATTTGATGTTTAAAAAATTTAAATGCCAGTCAGTGAGGAGCAGAGCTCAGCAAGGCAGCCTTTCCTTATGTAAGCACCAACAGACACAGAACTGAGCTGATGATCTGCATGAAAAGCTGCCTTAACGCTTAAGTGAAAACATTTCTCATGTTCCTTAAAGCACAGCTCTGTTCCAAAGAATGAAGAGGTGAAAATATTAATATTGTCTCTTGAGAAACAGTCTCATTTACTTAATTAGCAATATAGCAGCCAGAGAGCTTTGCTGTGTCCTTGCAGTTAAACAGTTACATCCATATGTAAGATAAACATTCAATGCACACAGCCATCCAAACCTGTATGGAAGGATGGACTGGGGGCAGGGCTGAGCCAGTGACACTGATGCAGCCTTGCCTCTTGAAGTTTTAGCAAATCAGTCCAAGTGGCAGAGCAGGAGAGGGCCAGGTTCCTCCCTGTGTGTTATGGATAGAACTGTTTATGCAGAGCCAGACCCATCAGACTTGCTGGGCCACTCCACATTGTCTCCAGCCGGCTCAGGGCACAGCCTCCAGCCAGACATTGCCTCCCAGAATCAATGAACGCAGCCTGGCTCCAAAGAGATCTAATTTAAACCAAGTAATTAAAAATGCAAGTTATTTCACTCGAGGTGCCCATGAGGAGGCAGTTACTCACGGCTTGAAAGGCCTTATTCTGGTTTAATGAACCCAAAGCCCTGCAGAGCAGCTCCTCTGCCTCTGCCTCTGTCCACTCAGCTCAGAGCTCCAGAACACCTCACTGCACAGAAGAAGAAACCCACTGTGATTGTCAGGGCTCAAAAAGAGGTTTTTCAGAATGGCAAATAAATAAAAAAAGGAAATCTGATTTTTTTTCAATGGCAGATCCACCTGAAGTGGAGATCACCGAGGGGCCACAAACACAGACTCCCTTGGGCCATTCTCCCCTCACCAAGATCTCATTTTTCTCTTTTATGTTCTCATCTCTTTTAGGACATCTGAGTTAAATGGGCCAGGCTGGAAGTAATCTTGGAGCACACTTGAAGCAAAGCTAAAAATCCCAAAGCCCCTCAGTTTAGCCTGGCTCATCCAGGAGGTAATTTTGTGAGATATTTCTTGCCAAGGCTGGCCACTAAAGCAGCTGGTTGTGCTGTTCCTCCCCCTGGCCCAAGGCTGGGCTGCTTTATGGTGCTTCTGCTCTCCCAGGCTCCTCAAAAACACTGTTTTTAATGCAAGAAAAGTCAACCACTTATAAAGCTGTCTGTGCAAACCATCCACCAGCCCTGCAAAATTCTGGTCACATCCACTGCTGGAAGCTCACAGGCATTTCTGGGTAGATGAATGAAATATCATTTCAGCTTTTCTCCACCTGCCTTACAAGCAGCATAATGCAGTGGATTTTGTGATCATGCCGATACAAATCCATGACAACTTTCCAAAACTGCTTAATGAAATACACGATGGTGTCTTTTGTTAGGGTTTTTTGTTTTCTTGTCTGTGCCTTTTTCTGCTACTCTGCATTATTATTATATTAAAGATGTGTTGCTTTTCTAAAGCAAGAAGCAGATGTGCCTTCTGTACACCCTTTCTTAATCTGCACTGCTTTTCTTAACTCGTGTGAAAGTATCACCAAAGGAACACAACTGGTCTGACTGATGAAAAAAGCTATTTATAAAAGGACACATTCTCTAATCCAACAGAACCATAATGAAAGAAGCAAATGAATCTTCCTCTCCCCCCCATTCACCTGCAGTATTTTGACAAAGGCAGAAACATTTCCCTTTGCCATACAACTCTCCAGGCCCAGCAGAGTCTGTAACAGGAAACATTGTCGAGGTAATGACAAGAGCTGTGACAGGGACCAGAAGGCAGGCGTAAAACAGAATCCCTTAAAGGGATGCACACACCAGAATCAGTCTTAAAAATACTCTTCCTATTAGGTAATATTTCCACAATTCTTAGTTTCCAAAACAGTGCCTGGACTTTTCCTCCTGATGGCTTTTTTTTTTTTTAAAGAAGAGAAACATTTGCATCAGACAAGAACCATTCCAGACTCTCAGCAGTGGTGATTTAAAGTGCAGTTGTGATTCCCAGGCCCCACATTACTGAGGCAGAGAGGATTTAAGGGAGGAGCCAGAAGCTGGGGCAGCTCAGCAGCAGTGGGGCAGGAGCTGGGCACTGCCCCTGAGCCCCAGCACCCCTGGCAGGGTTTGCTCCCATTGCCACAGCACAGACACCCAGACTCCAAACCTCACATGCCTGGGGTTTCTGATAACCACACCTCACTAAGCTCAGCTGGAACCAAAACCCCATAAAACAGAGGTTTTCTACCTGCAAATAACAAGCCTCAGCAACAGCAAGAAGTTGTGCTGAATTCAAAAGCAACACAAAGCCTAAAAACCCAGCAGCAGGGGCAATTCTCACCGGCCCTCTTTGGTTTCAGTTGTGCACGCTTCTTTGCCAAGCCAGAAATGAAATCTGAGTTAGCAAACATCTGTTTCCTACAAGAGTGAAAGTCATAATTAAGAAGAATCAATCCATATTCGCTCATCTTTGTTATGGAGAAGGCCTCAGAGAGCTTTCAGGCAGTTTCTCACACAACAGGCACAGAGCAGTTATCCCAAGATACCTTCCCAAGTGAAGAAACAGTACGTACTACCTTTTCTAAACATATTTTTTAAAAAGCACAAAGATGCCCTAATTTTCCTTCACAAAGACTGAACAAAACCTGAGCCCTTCCTTTTTGAAGAGCACAAGGACTTTGGCAGCCTGGAGCAGTGAAACATTAAAATTTCACTTACTCTGCATGACAATAAGAGGAATAATGAACTGTTTACGGAATATTTGGGAATAATGCATTTATCTTCTTTACAAAGCCTGCGATCCCATGCCCCTCACCTGCAGGGACAAAGCTGGCTTCGGGGAACAGGTAACCCTGGGAGTGGGGGAACACGAGGGGTCTGATGTGGCCAAAGCCCGGTGAGCCAGG
This sequence comes from Aleadryas rufinucha, assembly GCA_013397815.1. NCBI lineage: Eukaryota > Metazoa > Chordata > Aves > Passeriformes > Aleadryas > Aleadryas rufinucha. The sequence continues at coordinate 378,958 of VZTH01009676.1, forward strand.
GAAGGACAGAGGATAGCAGGGGACAGGGACACGGTGAGGGGACAGGGACACGGCGAGGGGATGGGGACACGGCGAGGAGCCAGGGACACGGTGAGGGGACAGGGACACAGCGAGGGACAGGGCTGCTGCCCCGGAGATGCTCCCCCGGGGATGCTGTCCCGGCGATGCTGCCCCGGAGATGGTGCCCCAGGGATGCTGCCCCAGGGATGCTGCTCCGGGGATGCTCCCCCAGGGATGCTGCCCCAGGGATGCTCCCCGAGCCCCTCCGGGGCACAGCCGGGGCTGGGGGCTCTGCCCGGGGCTCCAGCCGGAGCTCAGCCCCGTCTCACACGGACTCGGGGGTGCAGCAGCCCCGGGGAGGAGGAACAGAGGTGACAGCGAAGCAGCAGGAGCCGAGCGAGCACCCAAGGAGCAAAAACACCGAGGGCAGGCACAAGAATCCTTTTGCTGCGTGTGTGAGCACGGGAAGGAGCTGGATGGGACCGTGGTACAGGGCACAGATACACCGAGAGGAGCTGGGCTGCCCTCCCGATGGAAAACACCAGCTCCTTTGGGTGCTGGAAGCCCCCAAAGTCAACTTCAGAGTTCGATCCGGTCTGCATTTCACGCTTAGAAAAAACCCAAGGGTTTGTGAGATATCCAGTTGGTTTGTCCTCATCCATCTGCAGAGTGATTTCTTTCCAAACAAAGGACCGTGTTTTAAAGGGAGTTTTGAAGACATGATTTAATGAAAGCTTAGGAGGAGTTTTAATAGTTCACGTCAGAAACAGAGGACCAGGCTTAATGGTAAAAATATTTACCACTCAGTACGTTTGTTGTTAATATATTGTTTCTAGGACTGGATTTATATGTTAGCATTTTCCATTCTCATTAAAACCCTGGCTATGCGAATGTTGCCTCTGAAAGGCAGTGCCTCACATTCTTTGTGAATTATATGTGACAGCCTTTGTTTTATATTGACCCTTTCAGCCCTCCCATCCCTTGACTGGCTGCTAATCGTCATTTATCCTCTCCCCGGCTCCGCTAATCTCCCGGGAGCGGGTGGGACAGGCCGTGAATGGAAGCGACGGAGTACAAATAATGTCAGAGCACAATAAACATTCCAGAGCGATGCCACGGCTCACGACAAAGGCTCGCACAAAGATTCAGCGCTCAGTCCTTCCACGATAAGGCTCTCGTAACCAGACTGGAAAATATTACAGAAAAACTTATGCTTGCTTAAGGACAAGATATTCCGGCCCACTAGGTGAGATAAGGGAATGTTTATTTTGTGTAATCAAAAAGTCACTTGGATTCAGGACATTTGGTTTTATTCCCCAATTCACGTTTCCCATGTGACTTTTCCCAGGTCCTTCCCTGTCTCCACGTTCCATTTCACATTCATTATCCCAGCTATTTACTCGGTCATGTCTCAGACTAAAACGCGACTCCTGCATCTCGTTAGGCGCGGTGGGAACCCACCTGAATGCTGCAGAGCCCAGAGTCACACAGAGCCCAGCCCGGGCCATTTCCAGGATCACCCGAAAACCTCTCAGTGCACAGTGAACCGGGGGGCTTCTTCCCCTGAGCCCCCTGCCCAGGCTCTGGGTGGGGAGACACGCACCCACCGCTTCACCTGCTCCGGTGCGAGCAAACAGGCAGCCACACAGCGCAAATGATCCGAAAACAGAAAATTACCCCCACAAAAATGCGAGTTCTCTGTCGCTTTAATAAGCTACAGCTGCTGTCCTAAGTACAGTCAATAAATAAAACAGACAAGGGAGACAAGGAGCAGGGCTGATCTGCAGAGATACAGCCCAGCTCTGCACCCGGCTGGGGCTGAAGTTAATCCTCACTAGAGATAAAAACTCTCTTCTATGATGCCTCATGAGCAGCAAAGAGACGTAACACACCCTCTCGCAAGACTATCGCTCAGATCTTAACACCCCATTAAGATATTTCACTCTCCTGACCGCATCTTTCAAGGATTAAGCTCAGAGGTTTCCATTGCTGCTTTTTCTTATTTTTTCTTTTCGTTGTGGGAAAAAAACCCCAAACCCTCTCTTGAGAACATTTACATTTTTTCCCTCCGATTTGAATCTTTTCTCCCATTCCTGCGCGTTTGCCAAACATGATTTGTCTTTGAGTCTGCTGCATGAATGGGGATGAAATTCACACAACTATTTAGTGTCATTTTTCATTCACAGGAAGCACCAGGGTGCCAGAACTATTTGATGTGTGCATCAACCACATCCAGCAAATTGAGAACCACTCTGGAATTAGGCCTGGTGCATTAACTCAGGCTACAGAGTTGAGTGATATGGGACTGAGCCATTGAGTTGATCTTTCAGATGAGAAAATGGGAGTCAGTGGAGCTTTGTGCACATCCCCAGACAGAGCACGGATAGAGATGTTGCTGCTGACACAGCAGTGACAGAAAAACAGCACAGCCCTGGCTGTGTGAGGAGATGGTGCCGAGGGGCTGCAGTGGGAGCACAGCCAGAGCCCCCCTCCAGCCCCTCACCGAGCACCAGAGGGGCTGCAGAGCTGCAAACAGCACCAGCCTGTCCCCAGCTGAGGCTCTGCACCAGCACTGACCCGAGGAGCTGGGTGCAGCTGGGCACAGCAACCCCACCGTGCTGCAGGGAGTGCAGGGATGGAGAAAACCCCTCCACAGGGATGGCAGGGAGGGCAGGGATGGAGAAAACATCCAAACCCATCCATAGGGAGGGCAGGAATGGAGAAAACATCCAAACTCCTCCACAGGGATGGCAGAGAGGGCAGGGATGGAGCAAACATCCAAACTCATCCATAGGGATGGCAGGGAGTGCAGGGATGGAGCAAATATCCAACCCCATCCATAGGGATGGCAGGGAGGGCAGGGATGGAGCAAACCCATCCACAGGGATGGCAGGGAAGGCAGGCATGGAGAACACCCCTCCACCGGGGTGGCAGGGAGGGCAGGGATGGAGAAAACCCATCCACAGGGATGGCAGGGAGTGCAGGGATGGAGCAAACATCCAAACCCATCCATAGGGATGGCAGGGAGTGCAGGGATGGAGCAAACATCCAAACCCCTCCACAGGGATGGCAGGGAGGGCAGGGATGGAGAAAACCCATCCTTAGGGAGGGCAGGGATGGAGCAAAGCTCTCCCCAGGGATGGCAGGGAGAGCAGGGATGGAGCAAATCCCTCCAGGAAAACTCCCTCCACGGAAGGATTGCTGCTGGCAGCCAGGTCACCCAGCCAGGTCACAGGGTGCCACACCAAGGCACCTCCTGCCATGAAGTGTGAGTACCTGCAGTCACCCAGCTCCCAGCTGCTCGCCTGCAGCTCGGTTTTTCCGACATTCCTGAAATCAGCGGCGGGTCCCTCTGGAAACTGAGCTAATGGTTTGAGGAATGCAGCTGCAGCCATCAGAGCCTTGCAGAGCCTCCAAACTCACTTGTCTATCTATTAGTTAGTACAACCATTCTAAATGGGCAAAGAATGAGGAATTGTTTTCTCCCCTCAATGGCAGCACTGCTATGCTCCTTTCCTTTCTCCTTCTTGCCCTTCAGGGAAATGTCACTTCATGGCAACCTGGGCTTTAATCACCTTGGCAGGATGCAGTGGCCCGGAGTTAATAATGTACAGAGTGGCACGTTCCATGAGCTCCTGGGACACAGGCACCCTGCAAATCAATCGCTGCCTTTTCCTGCCCTGCTTCTTCTTTAAGAAAAATATATTACATTAACACTGGAAATGCTTTTGGATCTAATAAAACCATAATTGTATGTAAACAGAAATGGCTGAGTGCACAGTTCAATTGGCTGGGATAATTCTGTAGAACATCAGAAATGTTTCAGACCAGAAATCCAAAGCCTTCAGCGACTGCTGCATGCCAGGAGCCTCTCAGGGCTCCGAGGCACCCGAGCTGCTCCTGCTGAACCTGCAGGGAAACTCCCAGAGACTTCAGCGGGCACAGGGCACAAAAATCCTGCTGGGACTGAGGCTCAGAAAAAGGACAGTCCGTTTTTAGGAACAGAGTGTCTCCACATATTGCAGCAACTATTTCAGTGTCATCCGAGCGCCAGGCCAGGGTGTTTCATGCCTCGGAGTGTGGAGATTTCTTTCTTTTGCTAAACATGTTATTTTTGGACACATTCTTGCTAATGTTCATGGGAATATTTCCAATGGAGCAACACTTCCAATTAAGACCTCTTTACAGCTTATAAATAATAAGTGGCTGACAGCCTAGAAAATAAATATATTTTTTTAATGAAGAGATGATGGCTAACCTGTCACAGAGTGATACACAGTCCAAATAAGTCAAGAGATTCCTTCCAACCATGACTTACAACTTAAGAACCTTTTCAGTATCCTCATAACCAAAAATGGCTCACTCTGTGCATATCCACCCTACACTCATATAATCCACTGCTTATTTAGAGCAACATAAAAGGTGGTTCATTAAAAAAATGCCAAGTCATTTCTTGCATAGATGAGAGGCTCTTTCACAAACTCTTGTGGTAAGTAATTCAAAATCAAGTATTTCTAAAATTGGAGAATAGAAGAAGGAGGCAGAACAGCCTTCCCCAGAGGCGTGTTTGGACCCTCTGCAGCACAGGAAATTACCAGGGGCATCGAGGCCACCACGGGGGCTCTTGGGCTGCCCTGCACACAAAAGGCTTTGCTGCAGCTGGTGGGACTGCCACAGGCACTGCCACAGAGCTGCCACTCACCTGTGCAGCTCCGGAGGGTGGGATCCCCTCCAGAGGCTCAGGGGGACCTGGCACCGCTACAAAAACACCCAGGCTCCTTGTCTGGGTAAGGAAAGGGGGGGAAAGAGAAAAAGAAGATCAATTTCTCCACAGAAACCAGAAGGAGTGCAGTGGCTTTTCCAGTTTCAGTCTCTTTCAGTTAAGATGGTGACTTTATCAGAGAATAAATTTCCCCTGAAGTTTATCCAAGAGACGAAAGTTACAATAAATAATAACAAAGTAGAACATGTGTGACTCCTACATGAATCACAGAAACGAAGCACACCTGAGCAAAACTGAGGCTTTGATGTATGCTGTTTCCCTGCCATCACACGGTGTACAGGAGCCCCAGCCAAGAACACGAAATCATTACAAAAACAATTTCAGATACAACCGAGTGATTTATTTTGCATAACGATTTCTTCCCCAAAGATCCCACCAGCAAGCTGAATAATAAATGTCTGGTTCAAATTTATGGTGAGAAATGGACACAGACCAAGTAGTAAAATACTTGTGGCATATGGGACCCAGCAGCTCTGTGAGCTGTTTGCAGTTATCCTCGCTGCTTTCACTGCAGAAATAACCTCGATACACAAAGAGGCAGCTCCTGGATGCTGTGAAGTCGGTGGGAGCTTGGCCATTATGGGGCCAGGTCGTGGCTTGCTCAGATCTCATTTGGAAGGGGAGGGGGGGAAGATGTTTGGGTTTTTTAAAATATGCCTATTGGAAAAGGAATTCTTCTCAGAAACAATATCATAAATTATCTGCCAATTAATCCCAACCAGTGATGCAGCAATATATCCAAAATCTCTGTGCCAAGGCTGTGTGTCGAGTGCCAGCCTGCCAAGCACTGAGCACACCCAGAGTTTCAGCCCTGAAGAGACAAACAGCTAAAGAGAACAGAATGGCTGAGAACAAAAAAACCCTGAGAGATCACTGTGTCCATTGCACAGATGGGCAAACTGAACTGTTACTGACCATCTCCCTTCTTGAGATAATTCATCACACTCCTTTTTATTTCATCCAAGTGACCCCACTACACGTCAATAGCTCACCCCAAGTTACAGAAGCAGATTATGCCAGATCCAGAAACTGGGTTTAGATATCAAAGGCTTGGTCAGTGTAAAATTATCTTTCCACTTTCTTTTTGTAATCACAAGCACTGACTTTATACAACTGCAGTTCACAAACAGAGATCAAGGGAACCACAAAAGCCCTAATTGAGGGACCATATTTCAGGCAGTAAAAGCATGGGGTAAATATATGAAAATAACCCTCTCATGCAAATAGATTCATCTTAATATTCACCCTTACAGAAAGCAGATTTACATGTTCAGGACTGCTATTATGAACAAAAGCAATTTAAATTCAGCAACGTCCTTAAAAACTGCAGGTAAAAGGAGTGAAAACAGGAGAATACCGACAGAGGAACATCCACACTTTTGTTTCAGAGAGTTGGAACAGGAGCAAAGAGCCTGTGAGGGGTTCTGTGCTTAGCTGGAAAGGGATGAAGCCCCTGAACTGCCCCCGGAGCACCTGAATTGCAGGTTTTGTATCGCAGGCAGGTCCCTGAGAGCTGCTTGGGATAAAGACAGATTTTCTGATGGCTCAGCTTGGTCCTATTTAAAACTGGAGCAGGCAAATCACAGGAAAGGGGAAAAAACGGAGAGTGGTGGATTGGCAGAAAGATGAACTCCACCAAAACCAGATAATTTCCAGTCTTTTTTCTTATTTTAGCTTTAGAAAGCTCAGAAAACTGGGACACTCCACCAAAAGTGCATGGTTTACTTAGAGCACATCTGACACTTGGCACACAAACTGCATCTTTTTCAGGTTCCTGGGAGTGACAGTTCATGAGATTCACCCCAGAGCCTGGTTAGCCACGGACCAGAAATGCCACATGAAAAGCTCTTTCCACAGCGTTTAAATCCAGCTCAAACACAAACCCAGCAGTGCAGAGCCTCACACTGCATTAAGTTAACAACATCTTCTTCTGAATGTCATGCAAACGTAGGAAATGTTTGGTTCAGAGCCTGAGCAAAGGTTTACATAGTTTTCATTTTTATTAGTTTTGTTCCAATTTCCTATGCCCTTACAGCCAGTTCTCCAGGACTGAAGAAATTGCCTTATTCCACAAAACCTTCAGGGTTTTCTGGAAGAAATGGCTTTAAACTTTACCCTTATGATTTAACTTGCTGGCCAAATCTTTTGTTTGCTTTAGATTTTTCTCTACACATATTTTTCTCTACCTCTCCCAGCTTTCCATAAAAGAGCCATTTCTCTGTCAGCTTTTTCCCTGCTCTCAGAGCTCTCATCATACAATATGACTTTCTCAAATTAAATACTTTGATCTAAACAGATGCATATTGAAGAGAGGTCTTGTATAGCATTAAGATTTCATAAAAATCAGGATTAAACAGAAATTTAAAGGTCAGATTTAAAAAAAAAAGGAGAAAGAAATAAAAGAATTGTATTTACAGGACTAAAAATGTACCAGTTACTGTAAGGGCACCAGTGGCCCTTGTCTGGTCATTTTTATGTGTGCAAGGCCAGCCCCAAATGCCACCAGACAGGGGAATGAATTGCACAGTGCCCCCTGCTCACACAGCCACACACACTGCAAGACAGCAGAAAATCGGGACCAGGTTCTCAGCTCTGTGTGAGAAAGCCAAACTCCCCTGAATTCGGTGTATTTCAGAGCAGTTTGCACTCTCTGAGAAGCCTGACCCGGGGCATTGCCCTTGCACAGCGCTGCAATCCCTCCTGGCTGCAGGGATCTCCCCAGGGGCTCCCTCAGTCACCTGTCATCAAACAGGAAAAAGGGGATTTGGATAAGGGAATTTATCACTGCCAGAAAATTGAGAAGGGAACCTGACGGGGACACTTTGAGCGATTTACTTGTGGCCAGGTTTCTGGATACAATAATTCCATATAATTTGAAGACAAGACAAATCTCATTGTAAAAAGGCCACAGAGACTGTGATTAATTCACACATATCCAGTTCCAACTCCCACCAGTATAAGCCTAAAGCTACAGGCCAAATCCTGGAGGGGTTGTCAGAAGCTATTTCACATTAGCCAAATGACATCTCATGATTAATTATTTTTTAAAAATGTAGAATGTGAAGTGAACATCTCTAATTTTCTATTTTAAAAAAGCAGCTCCTTTTTTTTCAATCAATCTAGATCATTCAGTCTGCTTGAAAAGGCAAATTACAGCTTGATTGTAGGGTAATTATTCTGGTGGAGATCACTGGAATGAGTGTACTGCATTCTTTGACAGGCAGTGTCTGTTATTTGAACACTGACGTTATTTAATTAAAGGATGAAAAATATCTCGGGTACTTCAGACTGAAAACTCATTGCCACGAGCGTTGCTCTACGTGTTCTCTGTTGTGCTTTTCTGGAATGGGTCTTTCAGCCTTTCAGGTCTGTGTTTAATCTAAGGGAAGGTAATACAGAACTCGTTACCAAGAGCTCATTATGAAGACTGTGAATGATGCTCTGGGTTATTATAATCTGATTAATGTAATAATCTATTTACTCCAGCTCCATGACAGTTCTGTATAGATTATTTTGAATACTTCAGCAGGTTGTGCTAAACCCACTGAAAAGTTCTTCCAATTGCACTGACTAGTGTTAACTTAAATAGAAAATGTTTACTGTGTTAAAAATAACCCTTTCAGCATTTAGAAAAAAAATCCCTTTATTTATATTTATAATCTCATTCTTCACATTTTGAGTCATGTCTCAAGATCAACTAAAGAAGGCCTTATTGTGGTGCCAGTGATAGAAATCCTTGGAGTTTATGCCAATACTTTTATTTGTCATATTTTATTGGAACTGACATTTTTTTGGACTCTGCTCACACCGTGACTTATGAGTTTAATTTGGTTTCATTTGTTTTGCTGTTTGAAGTGAATTAAGAGCAGGGTGTGGGGGGTTTGTTGTCCCTCCTGATCCTTGTTTACTAACATTGTGCAATGTGAATTCAGCATTTGAGCTGCTGTTCAGTTATGCCACCTCACCAGGAAGGACCTGCCCTGACCTTACCCCGTGTCCTGGCCTTGCTGGGACTGGGTTAATTGTTCTCCCAGCAGCTGGTCCTGGCTGTGGCTTGGATTTAGGGTAAGAATAAAGCTGATAACCTCACACAACACCGATGTTTCAGGTGCTGCTGAGCGGTGCTCACGCAAGTCAGGGACTTCTCAGCTCCTCACCCCCCAGCCGGGGGCACGAGGGGCTGGGAGGGGATCCGGCCATGGGCAGCGAGGGGCTGGAGCAGCAGGGCTGAGGTGAAAGCAGCAGCTGTGCCTGAGGTGAGATGGTTGCACAAGTTCAGCCTTGGGATGGGTCGTTTGTGTTCTTAAACACGGGACAAACAGGGCAAGGTGAGGCTTAGAGTGTCCTGGAAGGTCTTAAAGAACAAACAGTAACAGTATCCGACAGATCATGGAATTGTTAAGGTTGGGAAAGACCTCCAAGATAATCAAACAGATCTGAGTCACAAAATACCACAGTTCAGGGGAAAAAGGTTACTTAGCTCTGATACTGCTGACAGCAGAAGTCCTTCCCCTCCTGGGGGTTCCCTGTGGGCAGACACTGCCCAGCAGAGGCTGGGCAGGAAGGGGCCGTGGGGGTGGACACTGGAACTGCCGTCCAGAGGGCTCCTGGGAATCCGAGCAGGACCCCTCACCTGAGCACAGCCCACCCCATCTTTGGAACCAAGATTCATCCATCCCTGGTATTCCAAATACCTCTGAAGCAAATCCAGTCTAGACCACAAGGCACTGTGTTATATGACATTGTATGGAATGAAAAGAGACCAAGGTGACACAAAATCTTCACGCTGTTGCAGTTAATTCCTGCTCTAATCCCTCCCCTGACAAACTGCACGGGCCTGGCCTGACTGAAGCCCACAAGACTTGTCCTACATCAGCTTTTATGCAGAAGCCAGTGATGTGCACTGGAGCTCTGGCATCAGTGAGAGCACTGTCCCCAGGGACAGAGCCACTGCCCCAGAAACGGAGGCACGCTCGGAGCCTGTGCGTTTGAGACAGAGCGAGCAGAAAGCCCTGCCTGACCCGAAATGCTGAAAGCAGAAAAGCCTTTTGTTCATTCTTGGTTCCTGAGGCTCTTCGCTGATTCTTGGAGCGCGGTTTGGGTTCTTCTCTGAGGTCAGAGCATTTCAGAAGCACGTGTGTGATTGTGCAGAGCTCTCAAGGCACCCTCACCCAGGCCACTGCCTGCTCCCATTGATGGTGCTCAGTGGGACCAGCACGACAGCAAAGCACACACCCCGCTCTCTTGTGGAACACTTCACAGAGGGAAGAAGCTCTTGTGGGGTATGGAACACTTTGCCCCAGATAAAACCCTGCCTAACAACAAAAAAACTGCAAAAGGCCCTCAGAACCTGAACATTGTAAGTATACATTAAATGCTTTCGTTGTGTTTAGGTCTGGAATAGCTCACAAAAATACAGATGTTTGGGGTTTTAGGAGGCAGGAGCCACTGAAAGAGCTGATGACCCTTGGGGAGCTCAGGGGTTGTAACACAGAAAGGCAGAAAAGTTGCTTGGCAAGCACAGGTACATTGTAATTATACAACTGCCAATGCACAAGTTGTTCTGAAGTCTTGGGAAAAGAGGAGAGGCATGAAGGAGAAGGATAGCTAAAAAGGTGAATTCAGTTCTCTTTTTGTGGATAAATAAGGCTGATGATCATCCAGACAGAGAGAACATCACCTCAATTAAACGAACAACTATTAACAACCAAAACTGTTTGGGGATAGCAGTGATACCTGGTGCTCTGCTAACAACCCCCAGGTCAGACACTCAGTCCTCCTGGATAGGAATTAACTCCTCCAAGAGGTACTTGAACTAAAGTTAAAAACTCTGAGTGATTGCCTGGAAAATAACAGCTGGCATGACAAACTTGTGATGAAGCAAACGTTGATGACAACAAGAAAATGCTGGTTTAAAATAACTCTGTACTGTGCCACTGAAGCAAAGTTGGCTATTGATTGAGGCTTTCACAAGGGGAAACACAAAGCAACCCTGCTGGAGGAATAGCAGGGCACCTCAGGGGCAGCTGAGGCAGACAGAAAAGGTTGTTGGGCCCCAGCACACCCTCAGCAGCTGTACCCTGCTCTTTTAAATCATGTTTCAAAGCAGTTTATGAATCCACCTCCAATATGCTACAAAGGATCAGACAAAACCAACCTTAGGATAATACTTTAAAAGAAACTGAATTTATCCCTAGGAAGTTACAGGTCCAGTATAACTTTTACACAAAACTTCTTGCCAGCTCTTCATTTCTAAAACAGCCTTCTGAGGGTGTGCTCACACACCTTTACCTGATCCAGTGGGTCACCTTCTGCAAGAGCCTGCTGTTCTCTGCACCTCACAGAGTCACTAATTCATTCCCTGCTTTCCATCTGCCTGGCTTATCCCATCTTCCAGCTCTTTCCATAAAGCCCTGCATTATTGTACTCCTCAAATAACCACCTCATCTTCACCCTTTCCTTTATGCATTTGGCAAACAGCAAACTTTCAACTTTCATGTTGGTGCCTTAGAACACCTTAGAGCTGCTTGGCAGCTGTGGGAGGACACTGAATATCCTGTTTGCCTCTGAAGGAAGGAGAGCAAGCACGTTTCAGCCTGAGAGGGGGCAGGAAGGTGAATGCATTCGAAGCTGCTGACACCTGCAGACTCCAGACAGAAATATGGGCACTGATCAGTGCAGACACATTCAGCTGCTGGCCTCCGCATGTATTTCTCTTTATTATGTAGCTTCTCACAGAGTTTTGGCCTTGTACAGTTGCTGCACCTTGCTGGGTCTTATTTTGCATTCTATTATTCCTTCAGTCCTATCCATCTTGTAATTTTACACAGATGGCATTGAATAGGTTGATTCACTTCACAGTTTATCAACCCAGTGCTTACCTAACAGCAGGGACTGATTATAAAAACCCCACTTCTCCTAAATTATCTGGCTCCCTTAAACACTGCCCAGGATTTCTCACACACAGAGCTGCCAGTTTATCCCCGTGAGTGACTCCTGCCCTGTCTGCCAAGGACTGCTCAGCTCGTTTGCTGTGTGTTCCAGGCGTGGGATCTCCTGTTGGTATGAAATGGGGTGCCAGGCGTGCATGTCAAAGGGTGGCTGGTGCTGTTCTGAGCACACACCCAGCGACACAACAGCTCCCACTGCAGGGCTGGTGTGTGTCCTGTGCAGAGCTGGGAACTCCCAGGATCCATCTTCTCACTCTTTACCTATGCAGTGTTTCTGTGCTCCAATTCCAGAATCGAGTTATGTTCTACATTTGCCACTGCTGATACAGGCGAGAGCCTGGCACACAGCTCAGAAACTGAACCTGGATTTCATGGAGAGAGCACCAAGAGAGAGAGTGCAAATCGACTCATTTTGACCTTTCAAACTCATATACCAAACTTCATGGGCACGTCGTCTCTGGTGAACAAAAGTGTTATGAAAGCACTGTGCTAAGCTCTTTCAGCACAGCTTCCAGTTAAATCCATTGTAATTGCCAGAAAACAGAAGAAAAAAACAGATCCGAAATGTCAGAGACAAAGAACACACAAAAATAATTTAAAAATATGCTGATTAAACTTCATCTTATTGAGTGGGATATCACAGTACAAACCACACCCTGAAAACTCTGCTCTCTAGGGAAGTTTGTCAGCATTTGCTGTCCAAAGGCAACAAGCACTGTCTGGTTGCTGCTCATGGAACAAGAAACAGAAAACCAGAAGCTCCTGAAGAGCTGTAGAAGGGGGCTCAGGCACTGAGTGGGGCGAAGCAAAGAGCTGAGGAGTCTGGGTATAGTGATCAAAGTAGAAAACCAGGCAGGGAGTTGTAGTAATATATTCTAGATTGCCAAAAATCCACTTTCTTCTTCAGTGTCCCTACATGTATGTAACAAAACCCTGAGTCTGGTTTCATTCCTGAAACACAATGCTGAAAACACTCAGATTCAGTATGTCACATTAAAGGAAATATATATTCCATGTCAAAATACCAAAATAAATGTTTCCATTTTAAAAATACTACAGAGGTTTATAAATACTTTGCCAGAGCTATTCAATCCTTTCAGCACAAATGACACCTAATTCAGCCCATCCAAAGTTAGGAGTTTGAGTGAATAAAGGAGCAGTCCAGGAAGACATTTCCTGAGCATGTTGTGCACAGCTCCTTCCCCATCACCCTCAGGAACCTCAGCCCTCTGCCCAAAGCGCTGATTCCCGTGGCTCCTGCCCCAGCCCTGCTCCTGCTGCTCTGAGCTGGGCACAGGCCCTGCCCTCACCTCCCCTCCTGCACGAGGGGACAGGACAGCACAGCCCCATCTGCCCCCAAAATTCTCCTCTCAGCTCACCAGCACCAGTGCTGTTTGCAAACAGAGGGTGCACTAACAAAGGTCTTTGGAGCCTGGTAAAGCAGAGCAGCTGAAAGGCCACTTCTCCTCTTTCCCAAAGTATAAAAATAAAATAAATAGATATTAAAACAATAAAAGGCAGCTCCTTTCAGTATAATCCTTCTTTTAAGGTGAGCAATCCGACTGAGGGATCTTGGCTCAGCCTCAACAGAACCAGAGAAATGTAATTCTGGGGGGTTTCTTCAATTGTTTGGTGAAGGACTCCACCCTCCCTGCTTCAGGGCACAGAGAGCAGGGAAGTGAACACGAGATTTGGGATGGCAACTCCACTCACACTGAGGAGGTTTTGCCATCACACTCACAGCAGAAGCAGCCCCTGGCAGACAGAGCTGTGGCTCTGCAGCAGAAATCCAGCTCAGTGGGCAAACCCAGGACCCCGGGTGGTCAGCAGGGGCTTTGCACTGGCACGGGCAGGCTGGGCTGACCACAGCTGCTCTTTGGGGTGAGGATGGCACTGGGACGTTCCTGAGAGCCCAGGATATCTTGTCCTGTGCTCTGGAATGTGCTGGAAAGGGTCTGTGATTCAGCTAAGCTCACACTTTAGTCCGAGCTGGACTTTGACCAGGACCACTAACACTTTCGGGTAATTGTTGAGGAAGCATTAAAGCACAGTCCAATTTCTTAGAAAAACATCAGCCCACGTGAATGAAATAATTTTGCAATAATTTTGCTGAGTTGCTACACAGTTTGTGCTGTGAGTGGGAGGCAAACAAGCACAGAGGGAACTCATCTGTGCCCAGAGCAATCCTGCACTCCAAACCTGTGCCAGCCTCCTGAGGCTGAGGGAACACAGAAACAGAACTGCTCACCTGCACCACAGCACCCCCCACCCTCAGACATTCTCCAGCTCACTCATTCCAAGGGAAGGAATGGAAAAAGAAACTTCACTTTGCCTGGAGCAGAGTCATGACCCGAATTCTCCACCTTGCACCAAAAAGAGAGAATTTTCTATATACATTAGCACAGACTAAACTCTGAGAAGAGTCAGACCAATATAGAGCATTTCCAAACACCTTTCTCTACTTGCCACTGTTCACACTCACAGAAAACAGGCAGAGGATTTGTGGAGATTGGGGTACTGTGTTTTACATCCCTTCTTTGCAAATGTACATGACCCCTGCAGGCAGTAGAGAATTGGGTATTGTGGATATTTTGTCCTTGTTTGTCACCACGTCCACATGCGACAACATGGAAAATAGAGGCAACAAATAGCTAAGTTATAAGTGCATTAGGGCAAAAGTCACGAAAAACAAAGCACCTCATCAATGTCCTTCAAAACTGTGGTACCCAGGTTTTATGGGAGCACTCTCAACAGCACAAACGTATTTCAACAGAGCAATTTTCTTTCAATACAAGCAAATAACCCATTTGTCTAAAGTATTGTCCTAAGTAACACCCTGAAATTATTTATGATTTGTAATGACAAAAACCATCCCCCCAAAACTGCTGCAGTGCTTGGGGAGACACAAAGAAGCAAATACACCTTGCACACGGCAGGCTGTGGCTCTTCTGAGTAATTTCTCGTCTTTTTGTTTGAAGTGTGTTTGCTGTTGCTCTGAACAGCAGGTGCAGCTGTAATTGGAAGTGGCTGGTCGTGTCAAACCAGAAACGTTCCACAAGAAACCCTAAAGAGCAAAGCCATGCCCCGCTCGGGAGAGCTGACTGCAGGATCTGCAGGAGGGGAGTCGCAGGCTGACTGCAAAACACGAGCGCCCACTTGGCCTCTGTCCACCAGTGCTGAGGAAATCACCCCACACAGGGGCCAGCAGAGCCCTGTCCAGGGGCCAGCACAGCCCCATCCATGGGTCAGCACAGCCCCACACAGGGGCCAGCAGAGCCCTGTCCAGGGGCCAGCACAGCCCCACAAAGGGCCAGCACAGCCCCACAAAGGGCCAGCACAGCCCTGTCCAAGGGCCAGCACAGCCCCACAAAGGGCCAGCACAGCCCCGTCCAGGGGCCAGCACAGCCCCACACAGGGCCAGCAGAGCCCTGTCCAGGGGCCACCACAGCCCCCCACAGGGGCCAGCAGAGCCCTGTCCAGGGGCCAGCAGAGCCCCACCCAGGGGCCAGCACAGCCCCACAAAGGGCCAGCACAGCCCTGTCCAAGGGCCAGCACAGCCCCACGAAGGGCCAGCACAGCCCCACAGATGTGCTCTGCCTCACGAAGAACCCAGCCAGGTGCCTGGGGAGCAGGCACTCCGGAGCACGGAGCAGAATCCATCCTGCTCTGCAGAGCAAATACCGGCTCGGGGAACAGCTGACGTCTTCATCTGCATTTATTTCCAATTCCCCCCTTTCTCCAGGCCCCACATGGAGCTGGGCTCTCCAGTCTGGTGCCACAGCCCCCGTGATGGAACAGTTCAGGAGATGCAGTCAGGCATTCCCTGCCTCGACACCTCCCCTTGCCGCGGTGGGAACAGGACTGGTGTTCGGGGTCTGGCACAGCTGGTTAGATTTAGGGGCTGACCTGAAATAAGAGGGAAAATGATGGATGTGCTGCTGTCTGCAGGTGAGCAGAGTGCTGTGGATATATCAGTGTATTACACAAAGCTGCCACTTCTTTGGCAACTGGATTAAAGAAACCCAAGCAATAGAAAAAGAGGCTGGAGCAGGGCCAGGGAGAACTCCACAAAGAGGTGCAGAGCTGCCTGTGTGTGACATCCCAGTTATACCTCCTAGGGCTTCCTTCCCGTGGTCAGTGGAGAGTTCTCTCTCATCACAAGGGCTGGAAAAGACAAAATTGGGCCAGAAGAGTTGCCCTGATTGTTTTTCTTTCTGGCCCGAGGGATGGACAATACAGACAATAAACAGAGAAGCAACAGATGTTTTAGTGCCCATTTGGAAAGTCAAGACACTCATATACCCTAAGAGACTAAATAAGAACTGCAGGACTTATGATTCATGTTTCCACACCATAATCCAGGCTTCATGCTCCCTCTTATTTTCCCAGCTTTGTATTTAAGTACTCACCTCCCCTGTCCTTCCTAAACCAATTAAAAAACCTTACAGATTTTGTTGCCATCCCACATTCAGCCAAGAGCCTCCGGGGACTCAACATCCTGGAAACATAGAGCAGTGTCTGAACAACTGGAAATGTTAAAATTCTCTGTACCTTGAGATGATCCCTCGTTACAATTCAGACCGGTGGAAAACAAAGAACACTATGGAATGGGTAATTATTCAAAATTCAGTAATTATCAAGGGGCCTTTTTTCCCCAGATGTTTTAGTCCAGTCTGACTGCATTTCCAATACACCATCGAAGAATCTGACTCTGGCCACAGTGGGTGGTCTGAGGAACTTGTAAAAAAGGCAGGATTATGTCACAGTGAAAAGTGCTTTGTTCTACAGATTCACCCTGAGCAACCTCTGTCTCTTTGCAGAACCAGTTGGAAATATCTCATTCTCATGCAACCCCTGCACTGCTCAAGTCCATTTAAGCTCATACCAACAGGAGACAAAGAAACTTTCACCAACCTGCCTCAGGCCACGATAAATTTGGGAAAATGCATATTCACATTAGAATTACAATTTGTCCACGTGAGCCACAATCATCAATGGGCAGAAAACAACGTCTGAAGTGATCTTTGCTCCCAGCTGGGCAAATCCTCCCACTTTCAGAGCAGCTAAAGGAAGAGTTGGAGCTGGCCTGGTGTCCTGGTGCACTGCAGCTCCGGTGGCCAGTGTCAAACCTGCCCAGGGGCTCCCGCAGCTGGAGGGAGCCCAGCCCCTGGGGCAGGGCTGACACTGCCCTGGGTGCACCTCCTGCTCCAGGAACTGGACAGCTGAATGCTGCCACAGAGACAGAACATTCCTGGAAGGGAGTTTCTCTCTTCCTTATGCAGCTGACACAACTTGAAAGGTATTTTTCTGGTTTAGCATCTACATTTCCTTTTTCTCTAAGTTGGACTTTACAAGTCTCTGGTTGCTTCTCAAGCAGCAGCTGCCAGGTTTGATGGGGAGAGGCTCTGCCTCTTACAGAGCACAGCTCCACAACAAAGACCTGCAGCCAATATTGTAACAGAACAGGAGCACCACCTGCATCATTTCAGTATTGATCTACTCAAATGCCACTGCAAAAGTCCTTTCTGGACTCTACAGTCTTTTACATATTTTATAGCTAGATAGAAATTCTCTTTCATGGATCTACTTTCCATGAGTTTCAAAAACTGCATCCACAACAGCTTAAATCAAACCCTCTGAAGTCAGTCCCAGCCCACCCCACCTTTGATCAAACACAGCAGAAACACTGAAGTTATGTTTGGGACCTTGGAATCAAGACCATTGCCCTTCAGGCTTCTGGTTACATAGGAGAAATGAAATATAGGTATCTGGAGCTCTTTCAGGCCAATATTGCTTCTCATTTTGCAATGTTTGATTGCAGGAATAAGCACATCTGTTATTGCAATAAAAATGCAATTGTTTATTTTTTAGGTGGAAAAGACAGGAAATCACTTAGCAGAATGTTAGGAAAAAACTTCACAAATACCTGAGAAATATAAAATGAGAGCACAAGAGCAAACTTCAAAGGAGTGACTGTGGAATCTTAGGGGATCTTAAGGCTCCTGTGTTTCTATCACCTTCCTGCAAGAAACCTGAGGTTTTCACCAGCATCCTTTACTCTGTTACAGCAGGAAACGAAAAGGTTTTCAAAAGAAACTTTCTGTTCAGGAAGGAAACAGAAGGAAACAGAAAGCAAACAGAAGGAAAACAGAAGGAAAACAGAAAGCAAACAGAAGGAAACAGAAGGAAACAGAAAGCAAACAGAAGGAAACAGAAAGCAAACAGAAAGGAAACAGCAAGGAAACAGCAAGCAAACAGCAAGCAAACAGAAAGCAAACAGAAAGCAACCCAGGTGCTGAAGCTCAGCTGTGCCCTTGTATTTTCCCGAGGGTGATCATCACTCCCCGGCCCATCCAGAGCTGGCACTGCTAAGCAGATGCGATATTTGAGCTGAGTTTAATTTGTTTAACACGTTTCCAGAGGTAACATTTTTAGGAGAAAAATCATCCCCAATGCCTGGTGCTCCCCACCGAGTGCATTCCTGCCCCGGGCTGGCCTGGCAGCACCAGGCACAGCCGTGCTGGGAGGAGCTGCCTCATTGCTCACATTTTCTTGGAGTCTGGAGTTTCTGTAGCTGGCATGAGCAGGACAGAGTGAACCCTGGAAAATACTTACACAGATTACACCAAAGGAATGTAGGGCAAGGATTAAATCATAGCCCAAAGTGACTCTGAGTGCAATAACACAGCAGGTTGTGATGGCTGTTTGGTATTAGGCCATTTAGGACCTGACTTTCAAGGTATGGCAGAGGAATAGGAGTGAGAAAGGGGAAAGAGATTCCTGGCTTGCCTGAAGGCTTGCAGTGATATCCCAGGTGGGGTCTGCATTCCTGCTCCTTCCAGCTCTCCAAACTTCTCCTTGACTTGGAGCCCAGAAAATCCGGTCACCTTCAGACACTGCTGGCAGCGCACCAACGTCCAAGTCCACACTGACATCTGAAAGTGATCATTCTGCTGCCCACGCTGCAGGAATGCTTCCCCACAGGAACAAGGAACTTTAGGAGTGGTATAAAAAGTTACTGGCACTCCAACGTATTATCAGTGTGGTATAAATTGCTGGTGTGCTGTCAGCTAGGGGCCAGCTGGGCCAGCAGCCAGAGCCTTCTCCCTGCTCTGACACAGCCCCATGGGCTCCCTTTGCAGCCTCCATCCTGGCCCAGAGGGCTCCTCCTCAGCAGGGACAGGCTCAGCACAAGGCAGAGAGGGGCACAGCACAAAGCTCCTGCAGCACATCCTGATCACAGCACGGCTGCAGCAGCAGACAATGTTTTGATCACAGTTGTCTTTCTGCCAGTGAGATTTGCACAGTGTAACACCAATTTTCATCAATAGAGAACAGAGCTGCAGTTTTGCCATACTCTCAAATTAAATAGAGTACACTAGAATACACTTATCTATATTTAGTTCTCAAAATATAAGGTACTTACACTCTCAGCAGGCCATATGCTTAAGCTGCACTATTTTTTTTCCAAGTGCTCTGAAATTTACCTTTATTTTTAGCCTATGTTTCCTTGCAGTTGGCAGACGTTCTGTCACGGGAGATATTGTGTACAAAACACAAAATATTGCTCTCCCTCCTGTCCTTCAGACTCCTGAGCTGAACGTGGCTGAGCCACCTCCCAGGCCAGCTGATGCAGCCCAGCAGCAGCATGGGGAGGTGGCTCTGGCACAGGGATGGTCCTTCCCTGCAGGTTAAACCTGACCCAAATGGCACCTGCACCCAGCCAGCCCCACCCAGGGCAAGGGGAGCATTCCCTGCTAGCTCTGCAGGCTCAGCCTGGCTCCTCCCTGGTCCTTTACAGCGGGGAAAAGCAGCACCCGAGCCCTGATCCCCTCCAGGAGCTGTGCAGCTGAGGTGACCCTGAGCTCTGGGGGCTGCAGCTGGGTGCCACATCTTCATCTCCTGCCCAGAACCCCAGTGCTCTGAGACACTGTCCTGTATCTGGGTGCCACATCCTCATCTCCTGCCCAGAACCCCAGTGCTCTGAGACACTGTCCTGCAGCTGGGGGACACACCTTCATCTCCTGCCCAGAAACCCAGTGCTCTGAGACACTGTCCTGTGTCTGGATCTCCTGCTCAGAAACCCAGTGCTCTGAGACACTGTCCTGTGTCTGGATCTCCTGCCCAGAACCCCAGTGCTCTGGGACACTGTTCTATATCTGGATCTCCTGCTCACAAACCCAGTGCTCTGAGACAGTGTCCTGTAGCTGGGTGACACATCTTCATCTCCTGCTCAGAACCCCAGTGCTCTGAGACAGTGTCCTGCACAGAGCAGTGTCAGGCAAACGAGAGAGGCTGGAGCTCAGACTGAAACAATTAATTCTGTATGCAGGGCTTGTCATCATTTCCCATTAGCTTGGAAGCTCCAGCCCTGTCAGTGATCCATCACTGGCTCCAGCACACATTTTTATTTTCAGGGCTCTATAGCTCTCGGCTGAAATGTCACATTTGAGGTATCATCAAAACATATAAAATCTGGTTCAGTCATGCAAGAAGGAATATGGGGAAAAAATAAAGGACTTTCATAGTATCATTCCCTTTTAACTTTTCTTCTCTGTCTTTCTAAATGTGCTCCTTAGGCTTAAAAAACTGCACACTACAGAAAATCCAAAATGGGGCAAATTTTCCTCAGCAACTAATCCAAGCTTCTGTCATTACAAATATAAATCTCCATATCTCATCTGTGCAGTCTTTACACCAGGCACGAACAGCACCTCTGGTTCCTTAAAGCTTCCCAGCTGCTCCCCTCTCAATAATGCTCACAGCAGGGAACTGCCCTTGGAGTGCTGATCTGCGTGGCTGCAGCCAAGTGGGACATGGAGGGAGGGTTTTAGCTGAGCAAATCCAGAGGTTTACTGCTCCAGGTTCCCTTATCAATCACGAAAAATAGGAAAAATTCAGCCCAAACACTTTAAGCAAACACTTTGGCGTGAGATGGTGCCCTGGAAGAGCTGGGGTCTCTTGGAGACTGCACAGGCAGCCTGGGCTGCTGAGCAAACACGGAGGTGGCAGCCACAGGGGATGTTAAAATACAATTTCACTCAAACACGCCCTGACCCGGGCGTTCAGACACAACCAGGGTAAAGCTTCATTCAAACAGAGGTAAATGGGTACCCAAATACCCAGACCTGGCCCCACACAGCTCTGAACTGCCACAGGAACCCGCTGGAGCTGCGGTGGGTGAAGCTCCACGTCCCTTCATTGGGCTGCTCCTCCTCTCTCCTGACCCTAGAAAGGTCCAGAATTTCTCCTGCTGTCCATCGAGAGCAAAGGGCAGCAAAGGCACCTCCAACATTTTGGCTGAATACCCTCCAGTTCAGAGCCAGGCAGCTCCTTGCCAGCCCTGGTGCTCGCTGCAAAGTCAGAGAGAGAGGATGTGGCCTGAAAGGAAAACTCCTTGATAAATCAAAAGAAAATACAAGGAGGAAGACACAGAAGCTTAGACATCGAGTAATAAGATTGTGTTCTACAAGACTTGCACACCAGCAAGTATCAGGATGAAATGTGTGCAGCAGGAAAGTGCAAGTGAAAAGCATCTCTTAGAGGAGCAGCACTGGAGCAGAGTCCTTGTGCTGATTAATCGCCCTGAAACATTTGATCACTGTGTTTAATCCGGTAAATCTCCAAGTGTTTTGACGTATCTTTAGTGAAGACAGAGCCAGGCAATTTTCTATAAAAGACAAAAAAATTAATAGATACCTAGGAAAAAAAAAGGCCACAGCTTCCTTTTTGGAATCTGCCTTCCAGGAACAATCTTCTGCAACCACTTAAAATTTGCTGCTCTGCTAAATATTCCTGCCAGTACATTTGTTTTCTGCTGGCTAGTTGATAGTTGCAGGAATCAAACTCAATTTTTTTTTTTTCCTGAAGTGGAAGAATATTTATGGCACTTTTTTTTTTTTTTGATATTTACTGAGTTCTAACTTTCCTCAAGAGAAAGCCAGAGAATGAGCTCAAATACGTAAATCTTGTTTTGGGATATACAAAATACTCAAATCAAGGGAAGTAAGAAGCTAATCAACAGTCTGCAGACTATGAAGAATGAAAATATGCAATATAGAAATATCCTACATTCTGAAGTTGTGTTCCCTTGGGTACAGAATTTACCACAACAAAGCACTAAGTCTCTGCAAATCCTTTATAAATTTTTTATGGGAAATTCTTCTATCATTCCTTGGGTTTTATGTTCACAGGATGTATTTGGGTTTGATGTTTGTGTGGTTAACTCTGAAATGCATGATTTAAAGTGACATCACGTACTTCAAGGTGGTTAGATAAGCGCAAGGTTACTTGTTTCTTAAAATAAATGATCAGTTTTAATAACACGTTTTTAAGGAGCTTGTTCCCTCCACGCTGCCTCCAGAGGGATTTGTGGGACTTGTGTACCGAGCTATTTGCACACAGCATCCCAATCCCATTCCAGCCCTCCCACCCGGCCACTCCCAGGCTGCTCCTGCATCCCTGGACATTTCAGCCCTAAAGAGAGAAATCAAGGCAGGAGATTGCCTGTGGGTAAGGCATCACCAGCAGGGCTGAAGGGCAGGATGTCCCTGCAGACACAGAGCTGCAGCTGTGCTGGCTGCAGGGCTCCCAGCACAGCCTGCTCCTGGCACAGGGATGGAGGAGCCTCAGCCTGTCCCAGTGCCCCCCTCAGCACAGCCTGGCTGGGAATGCAGCCCTTGAGCCCCTCAAGGAACCTCACTGAGCCTGTACCAGTGCCCCCCGCAGCACAACCTGGCTGGCCACAC
>VZTH01009676.1:401881-418297 GCA_013397815.1 Aleadryas rufinucha
CAGCCCTCGAGCCCCTCAAGGAACCTCACTGAGCCTGTCCCAGTGCCCCCATCAGCACAGCCTGGCTGGGAGCATAGCCCTCGAGCCCCTCAGTGAACCTCACTGAGCCTGTCCCAGTGCCTCCATCAGCACAGCCTGGCTGGGAACACAGCCCTCGAGCCCCTCAAGGAACCTCACTCAGCAAAGCTCTGACCCCGAAGATCCAAAATGACCCTGGCCTCCCCCCATGCCAGGCTCTGAAGGGGAAGAGCTGCCAGCCCCTGGTCCCTCTGCCAGCCCCTGGCCCTCTGCCCCAGAGCTCTGTCCCACAGAGGGTGCTGAGCTGTGCCCCACTGAGGATGCTGAGCTCTGCCCCACAGCTCCATCCCACTGAGGATGCTGAGCTCTGCCCCACAGCTCCATCCCACTGAGGACGCTGAGCTCTGCCCCACAGCTCCATCCCACTGAGGATGCTGAGCTGTGCCCCACAGCTCCATCCCACTGAGGGTGCTGAGCTCTGCCCCAGAGCTCTGTCCCACTGAGGGTGCTGAGCTGTGCCCGTTTGTCCCTCCAGGAGCTGCTCCCCAGGGCCAGGCAGTGCCTGTCTCAAACAGAATCGGGCCTGTGCTGGGTTTCCTGGTGCTGCAGTACGTTGCATTACTCCCTGGATGGTTTCCTTCCCTCGCCCACGCCTCCCACACCCCGCTAACGCTGTGTCTAACTCTTGGCGGATTTTCAATGTAAATATTGCTGCTTCTGAAAGGAATTTACATAAAGCCCAGCTGCTCTGCCAAGGCGGAACACGTGGAGCTGTCACAGCTCCTTGGTGGCAGCTCGGGAGGACTCAACGCTGCAGGACCAAGAAAGGGAACATTTCATCCTCCTCCCTTAATGTGCTCCACATTCATCAAACAACTTCACTTTAACAGTTAAAGCTTCAAAGCTTTGATGTGCCGCTCTGAAATGGTGGCCTGAGGAGCATTTCCACTGCAGTGTTCACCAGGTTTGCAGCACTCACATTTTGGGGAGTTTTGGCCGTTTTGGCTGCTCAATAACCTGGGAATGTCCTGTTATTCCAAACTGGCACCATTTTACTCCCCCCTGTGAGCTCTGCTGCCTGACTCCCTACGAGAGCCTGGTCCCACTAAAGCCTGAGCCCATTTCTATAACGATGTTTTTTCCCCAGTTTGAGCAAGAACAAACAAAAGCATTTGGCTAGAAAATAGATCATGCAAATACAAAGAGTTTCATGTATCAAAATAAATGGAAATCAGGACTTTAACACTGAAATAAATCTGGGGAAGAAGTTTTGTATCAATCACAAAACAACCATTACATAGAAGGTGAAACTGAGAAATCAGAGATTAGAAGAAAAATTCAATACTCTTGTAGCTTTTTAATTAGTTGGAGCCTGAATTAATAGCATTACATTGCAAAGATGACTTTCTTGATAAAGAAAAATCAAACCAGTTCTGAGGGCCTTTAAGTAATACTCCCAAACTAATTATCATGTCTGCCATACGCAAAAATCAAGAAAACTTATTTTTAGGTTGAGGTAGAAAAAAAAATGCAAAGAAAAAAACAAAAAATCAGTTTCAGATTCTCCCAAATCTGAAACTCCAAAACGTTTCGAGGGTGGAATTGTCATCCCTAATAACAAATGGGAATCAGCAAGATTTCATCAGTGTAGCTGAATAATTACAAAATCACTCAGGAAAACTAAATTCCCTGGTGTGTCTGCTGTTTCCTCCAAACTTTTTCTTCTGCTGGCTACCCAGGCTGTGCTTGATGTCAATTATCATAGCAGACAGGAACAAGGAATGGAGAATACAGGCAGCAGTGGCTCCTGGAGTTCTTGCTATTGAAATTATTTAAAACATCCTTAGGCAAATAAAAAGCCTGCTGTAAAAACTGCTGACAAAGAGCAGCAGAACTCACACACAACTGAAGGTGAACCCACCTAAAGTGGCACAGGGTATTTTTGCCCTTGCAGCTTCATTAATTAGGTGCCTCCCTGAGCCATCAGCTCCTACCTGAGGCCACGCCAGGGGAGGGAGCAGTGCCCGCTGTGCCTGGGTGCCCTGTGAGCGTGTGAGACCTTGGAGCAGCTTCACCAACCCCAAACCACAGCACAGCAACCCCACCCACGCAGGGGGATGTTTGGTGCTCCACTCAGCCTCTCCCCTTCCTCCTCCTCACGGAGGGAGGGTCCTGAGGAGCTCCCAACCTTCGGGGACAGCAGCAGCTGTGACCCTGCACGGAGCCTGAGCCGGGCTGCACGGGGTTCATTTATTTCACAGCTCTTTGGCCGGCCTGAATGCAAAATAACGGAGCCAAGGACTTACACTGGACTGAAAGCTCGTGACTGAACATTTTTCAGCACCATCCAGGCTTTAATTCCACCCCAAATCCCCACGTGATCTGTCCCCGTACACTGCAGCAGCCGAACCCCGTGAGTTCCCCCACAGTGAGTGCACCACATGGAAAATAAACCCCAGTGCTTCAGTTTCAGGATGGATCACTTTATCTTCCTTCTACCAAAGCACTCAGGCTTGCTTAGCCCCAAACTATCTGGCACCTCACTCCAGCTCGTGCCTATTTTACAGCAACATATATTTAACCTTAGTATTAGGCATACATATAAATAAACAAATAGCAGGCTTTAAGATGACTAAATTAGGATAAATACAGATATGACAAGCAAGAAAGACCCCTGCAAAACTGGTGTTTGTCCCTCAAACTTCCCCCTTTTCTATTAGAGTTGTGAGTATTCCACTCTCAATGCAGATCATGTTCCAGTTTTCCCACTCAGTGGTCCAAGGCAACACTCACAGCATTTTCCTGCAGAAATGGTGAATATTTAATGTGGGGGGGAGAGGAAATCAATTTATATTAAGTGGACATCAAACCCTTGCTGTGTTTTTAGTAGAGCTTTCAAATCCTGCTCTTCCTAACTGTAAATTCATTCCATTTGGAAACTGCCCCCCGTTCCTTTATCACCAGAACAGCGAAGTTGAAGACAACTTTTCAGCCCTCACTATGATAAACCAAATTTCTGAGTTCCACAAAACCACGCTGAACTCCCTCACATCCATCATTCATGTCTAATGAGTCTGACATGCCAACAGGCAACTTTCAAACACTCCTGGTCCAGCCCCTCCTGACTGAAAGCCAACAGAGGAGTTCCACATTCAAAAACTTCAATATTCTACGGCATAGAAATACAGACAAATCCATACATGTCCTGTTACTACCCAGATCCTGCTATTTCTCTCACAAAGGAATACTGAGGGCTTGTTTCATGACATATGAGTGATACCACGGGCAAAGTATTGTATCTCCAAAGGTTTAAGGCTGTTTTGACATGGAAATTACACCTTCTATGAATCACAGCTTATCACAAAGCAATCCTGGCTCTTAGAGCAGGCCATCCTCAGTGTGCTCAAGGAAAATGTGTATTTTTTGTTAGTTCACCTTTCCAGGCTGTTAGAATGGATTCCCACAAGAAAATAAGTTCTGGGATGTTTCTGATAATAACATTAACAATAGAAAACCCTTGCTGTGTTTTTAGGAGGTGCTGTTCTCCATCATAACGACTGCTGGGGTTTTAAAGCTGCCCAGAAGCAAGAAAATTAGCTGCAACTGTGTTCATTTCTCCTGTGAACTAAATGGATTTCCTGTACTCTTTATAGTGAGGATTTAACTTGTGCAACAAAGTGCCCAACTTTGCATTGATTTTTAAATCACGAGCTTTATTATTATTTTTTCTTTTTGCCTAATTCTGGTACATTCTGCAAGAGTCACAGTTTTAATTCTGTTTTAGTCAAGTTCTTTCTGTCAAAGTCTTTCCAGTGAAAAATTAGACCTTTGCTCTGCAGATGTGGGCAAGATTCATTGTTTTTCCTCAGTCAATATATAAATTGGCCAACACTTAACTTGCCATAAAAATTAATTGGCTCCACACTGATTTGTCTCTCTCATGGTAGCACTAATATTTGTGTACAAATGGGAATTGGTTCTTCCCTTATTTTATTTTCTTATCAGTACTGATGTCAAACAAACCTCGGGATATTGCACAGAAGAAAGAGAAAAGGATGGTGTTTTAAAGGCAAGAGTCCCATTGCCTCAGTGAAAGCTCAGTAATTAAGGATAATATTATAATAATATAAGGATAATACAAGGATAAATTAAGGAACATCGTCCCTGAACTGCAGGAGGACCGGGAGCACCTTCTGAAGGGGAAGAGCAGAGGCAGCTCCTCAAAAACGAGGAGAGAAGCAGCTGTTTAATGATTCACTGCGAGAATATGGTAGGAAGGATTAACACCTCAGGGTCAGGCAGAAAACTCCCCGAGCCCCGTGTTTGCTGAAATGAACCACGAGGAGCAGAGGCTGAGATGGAGCAATGCTGAACCAGCCCTGGCTTGGTGGTATCTCAGCAAAACACGCCTTTTTCCCAGAATCAAACAATTCTTTCAAGTGGCACCGCCCCAAACTACATTTGAGGGAAAACCAGCTGCATTAAGAATTCCCAGTTTGCATCCAATCCTCGTGTGAGGACTCTCTCAGGGGCAGCAAGAGCCAGGAGCTTGTAACTCCCCACAACTGCAGCTGCACATGCTCCCCTTGTGCAAAGAGGACACAAAACAAAGCCCTGGAGAGGACTCGAAGTGGTTGAAACCGGTGTACAGAAAGTTTTCTTGGGGGTGTGAGGTGATTTTCCCTGCAGTGCCAGCCACGAGTGAGGGACCCGGGGAGCTCTGGGCTCTGCTGCAGCCCCAGGCTGCGGCTGCTGCCCTCGTGTCTCATCGCCTCGCTCTTTGTTCCGTGCCCTCTCTGCACCAAACACACCTGGATCCACACCCTGCTGCTGTTTCTAGGAGCTGAAAGGCAGCTGCCAGAAATTCACAGGGATTTACAGCTGCTTTGTCCCCAGGAGAGTCAAAAGGTAACTCCAGCATGGACAAAAATCAAGGCTGATGCTCTACAGTCTAAGCAATGCAGCCGTATGGGCTTTACAAAACATCAGAGCAGTTTGACACAACTTCCTCCTCTGCTGCCTCTTCTGAGCTTTTCCAGAGCACATTGTGATGCATTTCAGCCTTGACATTCTTCTCTTCTGAATTTCTACCCCGTGCTGTAATTTCTTGGATCACACAAGTGCAATGTCAGTTCTCCTCTAGCTGCTCCTGCTATGAAAAACATCTTGCTGGAAACAGAATTTTTTTCAGATAATCATTTTACAGAATGTACTCACTACAAAACATCTGGACAGGTCAAGACTAAGCTGCCTCCAGCTACAAACCACCATCAGTCTCCACATCCCCCCACACACCCTGAAGGTGTTAGTGCATTTCTGGTATCTGTTTTGCTGGAGACAGTGGCTCATCTGAGCTGGTGAGGAGCAGAGCATCACCACTTTTTAAATAACAGACAGTGATTGTCTGTGTGTCCCTGAAATGCTCCTGAATGACAAGTGACTATTGCAATTGTGTATTAACTTTTGTCTCTTAGACAAAACAAAGTGTTTTCAGAATAGTGGTGAATAAAACACTGTACCTAATGAAACATCCCTGTCCTGTCCACAGCGAGTCTTCTCTTCATAAGAAGAATTTAAACAAGTAATATTTTAATCCAGTGAAAAAATTGGGATGACTTCTTCACCCTGAATCATGAGAAATTTCATTTTTAGTCAGAAAGCCACTCGTGGAAGCTTGACCAGAGCTGCTGTGCCTGCTCTGTGGGAGGCAGCAAGGTCAGCCAGCACTGCTGGTCCCACGTGAGCCTGGACACCAGGGCTGTCACTGCTGATGGCCTTGTCCTGCTCCTGTCTGACACAGGAGAGTCCAGCCTGCTCTCCCTGCTCCTTGCACCCTGAATTCACAGTTCATTTATTTGCTCTGAGGTGATTTCTCAGCTCCACGGCCCCAGTTTGGCCTCCAGGCTCCCCAGGCTGGGCACCAGCTCTGCCCCACGGTGCTCTCTACAAAAGGAAGCACTGACCCATCATTTTTGGATATTCCCTGGGTTCTTCCCTAGCTGATTAGACATCAGTCCCAGTCTGGAACGCCTCGTGTTTCAAAACGAGAGAGAAATTTACTCAGCCCAGCAGCTCCTCAGAGCTATGTGAGAAATGCAGACAATTTCAGAGAAACCCCTGCCTGAGAGGAGATTTAACTCACCAGGAGTTAAGCTGTGGAATGATAAACGCTCTGTGAAGTTTTGTTTCAAGAGGTGATATTCAGTTCACAGACATTCTCTTTGTAACCATTTCCTAAAATAGACATGGTTTGTTTCAACTTCCTTTTGTTTTTTGTTGCTCAGTGATTGGCATTTTTCCTGCACACATTAGAAGATGAGGAATTAAGAAGTCAGACTCAAACTTTAACAAAGAAAAACTATTTGTTTGGGCTTGGTATTTTTCACTCTTATTACACGTTCCTCTGTTAAACTGAGAACATTATGTGGAACAAACAAACAGCTGTAAGAATGGGGTGGTATCCACTTCAAATGTTTCTCCCATCACTGCAGCATTTTAATGGATAAAACAGGTTTCTAAGCCAGATTTTATGCTCTCACAGTTTAAGCATATTATTCAGTCATAAACTTAGATAAATAATAGGCTGTTACTCTTTAAAACACATACTTTAGCACTGTGATCTTGCAGCCAGAACTTCCTTTACATTTTAAATTCTGCTTTTATTTCATGAGGAGCCCTTCTCAACCAGATGAAACCACTTCAGAGTGAAATAAAAAGTGCCATGACAGAAAGGATCTGTGCTGCTGTCATGTGAAATCTTCCAGGGATGTGGAGCCACTTCCCAACCTGCTGAAGTGAATTCACTTGAATTTACTTCTGTAAATTTGCTTAAGTCATTTCCTTAAGTAAATTTACAGTTGTCTAAATTTATATTGTTTGAAATTATTCCATGGAATTCGTTGGAGGCACAGCAGTGTGAGGGAGAGCAGGTTTGGCCCAGTGCTGCCACACTCACCCACAGCTGCAATAATCCATTCACCCATTCCTCAATATCAAACTCAACCACCAATTCAAAGCCAAATGAGAAATTCCATCCTGCAAGCTGCAGATGTCGGAGGCAAGCACTCTTCCTGTCAGATTCAGTGCACATCTCCCCAGCAGGGCTGCACACATCCCACTCCACTCCTTCCCACTGGCACACACCCCACGTGTTCCCCTCCACCCCACAGCTTTGCTCCCAAACATTCCCCACAGGGTTTGGAATCTGTATCAGACACCCACAGGCATTTGGGCTGCTTCTGTTGCCCACTGATCAATACCTTTCTTCAGCAAATCCACGCTAACAGCAAGTATAAAAATTAAAAAACAACACACAAGAAAGGCAGAACAGGTAACTGGATGAATTCCCATTGCCCAGACCTCATACTACAGCTGCTTTAATTCTCTTTACAAACTTTTACCCCTAGTTCTCCTTTCAAACAGCTATTCCAATGATAAATTATACTTTCACTGGAAAAACAACATAAATTAAATATGGCAAACAACAAGTTAAATAAAGTATTTTATGATGCCAAAACACATTTTCTGATTAAACAAATTTGGTGATTTCAGAAGGTTTTGCTGCTTGAAGGTTTTTAGCATTTGCATTTTTCACATCTGATTTGGAATTTCAGAAGGAATTTTATAAGTCAAGCCAGGAGATAAGAAAAGTTCTTCATTATCAGATAACACTGAAATGAGGTTCTGAAGCAAGCACAGAAAATACCTCACACAGTTTTGATTTGAAAAACACTGGAGAAATGGTTATTTAGTCCAAAGTGGGACCAGCTTCTAACTCAAGTACACAAATTGTCCAGAGGTAAAATAAACACTGAGATTATGAATTTTCTAATCATACTGGTGAAGAAAAACTTCATTGCACCTCTCAAACTTGAGCCAAATGAAGAGGTTTGTCCCAGCTAATGGGATGGAAGAGGCAGCAGGAGGTGACTGGGCAGGGGAAGAGTTGTGCCAGCCAGGGGGTGACACTGCTGGGCTTTGCCCATCTCAGGGCTCTGTGCCTGGGAGCAAAACCCACCACCTTCATTATCCCAGCACAGTTTACTGGGCAGAATTCAAGACCATGCCCTCTGCACATTCAGAAACACTTCCCCATCTCAAAATCCTCAGAACTCTAAAAACAAACGTATTTACAGGTGTTTGTGGACTGATTTCAAACAGCACTGAGCTGCTTTTTCAATGCTGTTCTCAGAATGGGATGTTTGCCCATTTTCTGCAAAATTTTTAAAAAACAAATTTAAAAAAATAAATCAAACCTAAACACAACAAATCCATCACAAACCAAACCTGGGTGCCACCTGAGCAGGTGTCAGCATGATCAGTGTGACCTGAACATTCCCCACAGGGGAAGCAGCTGCAGGAATACCAGGGTAGGTAAGAGCTGGCTGCCTGTGATTGCACTGCTAATTAGCCAGAAGGAAGAGAAAGCAGCCACTCTTCTACACAAAACAAAGCACAGGCTGGTCTAGGCAGAGTCTGAGACTCCCACCCCACCTGTATCTGCTGTTTAGGACACAATTAGACATGTTGTTGTCACATCCTCAGGCATTCTGCTGGCTAAAGCAAAGAAAGATGCCTGATAAATGCAACATTTTATCTGTATCCCGTGATCCCTGTCATCTTCACAGTGAAAAGGAAAAAAAACCAGGTTTGTTCAAGAGCCTCCCAGTAAATCATCACAACTGCAGCATGAGGGGGAACCTGGGTAAATAAAGCCAAGTGCATTTTGTAAATGATCTACACGAAATTCACTCTTCACTTCACAAGTGCCCACCTCTAAGAGGCCTCTCGGGACATTTAGGAGTCCTTAGTTTGAAAAACTGTCAGCAAAACAGCACACTTCCCTGCTGGGCCTCAGGGATTCCTCATGTGTGCTGCAGCTTACTCCATCTTTATCAAAAGCCCCACAGAAAGAAGATAAACTGGCTTGAAAACAGCTTTAAAAGAAAAATATGATAAAATATTCAGAAGAACATCTAAGGGATGTATTCTAGGAAATGTTTAAGAATTTAAAGCTTTCCTTGCTGTTCCCACTCAATGCTGTAAGTGGGTCAGAGCTGCTGCAATGCCTCCTCCCAGCACCTCGGAGTCTGAACTCTTCTCCATTCCACTGACAAGACAAAGAGCAAGCTCTCTCTTTCTCCAAGAGCAAACAAAACCAGCCATTTTTCCAGATTCTTGCTGGCATATGTTAATTTGGGGAAATTGAAACACGTTACCAAATTCATCAGTTTCATTCAAACTTTTCTCTGAGTTTCCTCAGATTGTTGGACTTTTTGGCTCTTATTTCTCAGATTCAGAATCCTCTACTCTCTAGAAAGGGCAGTTCAGTCTAGAGCAGGGACTGGAACCATCAAAACCCCTCAGTTACCTCAGTGTGGACTAAGATCAGCAGCAAAAACCACAAGTGAATTCTGTTTTCTGACCACTCCAGTGAGCAAGCAGCGTTTCACCCCAGTCTGCACAAACACACCCACAGAGCACAGGAACAGGTCTCAAGCTGCACTTGTCACTTCACCTCCTTCTCCAACACGAGCACTAATCAGCCTCTTGCAGTGACAAAAACAGAAGTCATAATGGTGGGGAAAACATAATATTGTAGCCACAAATGGCATCCGGACTGCTACTAAAAATGCCCACAAAAATCACGAGAGAAATACACAGAAATCATCCCAGGCACTGAAGCTCTGGGCAGCCCGAACCAGCAGCTCTCACCTCACTTACCAATTTGTGGGTGAGCTGGATGGTGATGAGAGGAGATCCTGACAGGTTGTAGGACAGCTTGGGCAGAGGTTCCACTTTGATGGAGATAAGATAACTGCTGGCTGAGATCATGTAACCCTTGTAGGCAGCGGCTTCAGCAATCCTTGGAAAGAAGTGAAGATATTAAGGAAGAAAAATAACAACTGGTTTTGTTAGTTCATCCACAACACCCTGAACAAAGGGACACAGGACCTCCTTTTTCTGTCCAAGCCAATTAATTTCTCTGGGGCAGTGAGGTCTGGCCCCAAAAGGTGCCACAGGACCAGAATCCACGGCTATAAAGTGCAGGGAACTGCTCTGGGCACCTGGAGACTTGGCATCAAAGGTCCTCCTTCACTCTGTTCCCCTTTGCAAAGGTTTACAAGCCTTGCTGGAAGTGTTTTAGGGAATTAGAGAGAATCCTATGAAGGCATCTAAAACCACCCTGAGCAAAGTGAGGAGGAGACTCGCAGGGGGTTTCAGGCTGCTGATCAAACAGACACATCAATGTGCAGGGGACACACAAAATGCTCATAAACATATACACAGGAGTGTGTTCAGAAGTAATTTATAGCTTTACCTTGAAAAATAGATTATGTCCAGTTAGATTTGTTAGAGGGAAGGACAGGTCACAATGCAAGCAGCTGAACCTGACTGAATATCTGATTAGCCCTGGAAATGCATTTGTTCTATGTTGCTGTACATAAGAACCCTCATTTTAAGGTAAAACTTATGAGTTTGGCATTTTCACACATTTAGGAGTAACTGAGATCCATTTGGCTTCAGGGTAGAATTTTTCAGACGATCAGTAACAAACTGCAGGATTAACTGGCTGCTGTCAGCTGCCTCTCGAGCGTGAGGATGGATGGGTGTTACCACCAGGAACGTGAGCCACGGTGAATTAACCACCAGCTTGGGTTTCCAGACACAGCCCACCGCTGGAAAGGGCCAGTTTGAAACCAAATGAAAAACCACCTTATTTACATCCACCACCTGTTTCAGTGGTTCCTTGTTTTTATTCCAGAAAAAAAAGAAAAAAAGGAAAGAAAAGCTCGTGTCAGACATTCCAATAACTTCACTCAGCGCCTCGGCAGGGTCACGTAGAACAGAACTCATTTAGCACAAACCCTTGGTTCTGACCTTAAAACCCCCATCAGGATCAGAGATTGCTTCTGCTCCCAGAAACCAGCACGGGAATGGAACTCGTTCATCTGAAGGCAGAATTTGCTACTCTGAGATGAAATATTTAAGTTTAGAGAAGGACCCACAAAGTTAAAACCATCAGCTGATATTTTGAGATTTCTCCTACACAGATTGAGAGCATGGACGTTTTTTCTACACTTTTTATCTGCTTGTTTTAACTTTAGAGACCTCGGTGAATTTTGAGGTGTGAAAAACCTTCACCACAAGCAGGGAATGGTGTTTCTGTGCATGCACAAACCTTTCTTCACCTTGGCCTGGGTGCCAGGTCCACACTTACACCAAGTGTGTGAGAAGAACTGGGCTCAAAACATTTGTGTTCCATTTTTTTGGGTAAAGAATCAAAAGCTGCTCCCCTTAGAAACTGATATTTATGCAGTCTGAGAATAGAAGTCATCTGTCTGTCCAGCACAAAAGCTCCAAGAGTTTGGGTTTTGGTTTTCCACCACAAAAAACCAAAAAGACAGGTTTCAAATTGCAGGTGTTTAAGCAGCCCAGTGCTAGAAGGAACACAAAAGAAATTCTTTAAAACAAACTACTGTGAGAAAAAGTTGTTATTCTACTGAAAGGTAAGCAAAAAAGTTAAAATAGTAGAGCATAAAAAAGAAAAGCAAGCAGAAGAGAAGTGCCTGCTTATTTTTAAAACATCTTTGAGTACCTGGGGTTTGCTTCCACAGAGGAGAAATTGCTAAGGCAGCATTCCTTGTGTTATTGCCTTTTTTAGATGCTGTTTTGGACAGACCTGCATCTGCAGTTTTACAGGCATGGTTCTGTAGTGCATTACATACTGCAAACGTTTCAAGCAGTTTCAATTAATTATGGAAATCCAGGAAACATTTCTTCTCCCGTGTCTTTGTGCTTCTCTTTCACATTGTGACAGGCCAAACCCTTCCTTCTCAAAATGAATGCTATAAACACAGCTCAGGGGAGCAGGAATGGATCTCCAGGCTGCCCCATCCCACAGATTTCAGGGAATGTACCCAAAGATGATAGATCTGTTTCATTTGCTGTATCAGAGCCCCAGGATCTGTGACAGTGCACTAAATACAGTGCATTAAATACAGTGCTTGGACATGCAGCACCTTTAATCTGAGAGTGTTTGCTAAACTTTGGCCCAAGTCAGGATTGTTTTAATTCTCTTTCTCCTGCTGAAAAATTGAGATTACATCTTATTAACTTAATAAAGGACATTGATCCTCCTCTTTGAAATACATAAGCTCTCCTAAGTTATTGCCTCTATTTCTTCACGTCAGTAGGAAATATTGCACACTGCTGCCAGAGCTCCCTCAGTCCTGCTGAGTGCCCTCTCCTCGAGAGAGCAGGGCAAACAGCAGCACAGCTGGCTACTGATTCAGAAATGTCACTCAGGAATCGCTGTGTGATTGTCTCAGGGTGATCAATCCGGCCTGTGATCCAGTCTGGATCAATCAAGGAGGGGTTCCTCGCCCTGAAGCTCAGGGAGGAGTTCCCACGACCCTCCCTGCAGGCAGGGAAGGGAGGCAGTCCCTGACACTCGTGGGAGCTGGGATGCTGCACCCTTCCTGCTGGCAGGAACAACCCAGCGAAAATCCAAGTGGCAACGACTGGAAGTGTGAACTGAGGCACCCACCCCAGTGAAAACCCAGTGGAAACACGGGCAGGTACCTGCCTGAAGGGAAAGTGGAGTGATCTGCATGAATGGCCTTGCAAAAATCCCCTGGGGAGCTGTGCTGCAGAGGGCTGCACAGCCCTGCATTTACTTTACCTTATCTGCTAATGATCCCGCTGATGTAGTACATAAAACAAAAGGTCTTTAAAGAATTGCCTGGTCTCCTGGTATAAAATTATCTTATGGGTTTCTAGGATTAGGATTCAGATTTTGTCTGAAGAGGGATTTTATGTTTTCTTACTTGTTTCATTTAAGTGCAAGCTTTATCTTTATCTGTGCCAGGAGAAAAGATGCAATCTCCTTTTATGAGACAGATTAAAATTGTGAAATTCTAGTACCAGATCTGATGAATGGAAGGAGAAGACAAGGAAAGACAAACATGTCGCTATGGGAATCCATTTTATTGCAACCTAAGATAAAACACGCAATGTAAACTTTAATCTCCCTCCAGCTAATGACTACACGCCCTCACCACTGCAGAACCAGCACTGTAATTTGTTTACAGCTGATAATGACAGGACTGATTAAAGGTGTATCACTAAGGCAATGAACAAGCTGTTACCTCCTGAGAGCTCTGAGGTACTTACTTGGTGTCCATAGGGTTGATGTTGTGGAAGAAGTAATGCATGTTGTGGTAGAGCAGGCCCACAATGGTGATCCAGGCTGTGGAGAGGGAACAGGGGTTACTCCTCAGAGCAATGGTTTTAGCAAGAGAACTCCTCTCCCAGGCCTGAAGCTCTGTGTGAAGAGCCCTGACTTGCACAGAGCTCCACATCTCTGCTCTAGCAGAGTTCTGATTGTTCTTTCAGGTGAAGAACTGTGAACACATTGTACAGCACAGACACCAAAAGTACAGCAGGAGGGTGCCTGCCCTGCACACCTGCACCTCCAAAATCAGCTGGTAAAGCCACCAATTGTCACCAGAAAGGGTGGCAGGACACAGCAGTGACTCCCTGGGAGCCGCAGGGTCTCGAGGCCACCTCCACTGCCTGCAGCTTGTGGAGCTCCAGCCAGGCAATCAGCCCCAGTGCTCCGTTTGCTGCCCACATTCCCAGCAATTCTGGGCTCTCCAGCACCTGAGTGAAGAGACAGATGAGTGTTTTCTAGGAGTGAGCCACACAGATGTCTTTTACTGTCCCTTCTGCTGGGTTCCAAGTATTTATAGTGTCAGCTGTTTAAGGTGAAGTAACAGATTTTTTAGGTTAGCTCATCTGGACAGTGTGGAAGGCTGAAATTGCTCAGAAGTGAGCTTTAGCTGGAAAAGAGTAAAACATTTAATGCACTGAATCATTTCAGGGGACAAAGCATGACAGTGTTCTGAAGGGAAAAAAAAAAAGCAAATCTGCATGGTGAGAAGCTGTGTAAATGGGAAAGGAAAAAAGTCCTCTCAGATGCTATTTCTGGCATTACAAGTGGGTTTGCAATTACAGTTATTCAAACCAGGGAGGACTTGCCATCTCCAGCCAGAGCTCCTGCCAGTGCAAAGAAACAAAGTTGTCACCACAAATCAGGCAGGCAGTTCAGTAATTATCAGAGAATTTCGCACTGCAGGTTATTTTCAGCTAGCTTTGCACTTTATGAAAGAGGGACCGACCATCCCTCAGCAGAGGTGGCTGTAGAAAGGCCTCTGGGTGAGTAAATTCTGTGGGTTGGAATTTAGGGCACCCAAGTCAGATTTTCAAAGATTTGAGGATGGAGGCTGATGCTTCTGTAAATGGGTTCCTTCAGTCTCTGAGAAAAGCACAGATAATTAACTTCAAACATCATTATTTTAGAGTCTTGACTAAAACTGCATGTTTTAGCCATACTTCTTGAGATTTTACAGATTTTAGCATAGGTTTGGATTTCTGAGTTCTGCCTTTTTGCCAAGAGTGCAGCCTGTATCTTCATTCTGTTCCTGTAGCTGCTATTGCTTAAACCTCTCATTTCACAGTTTAATTTTATACAAAAGACCAATTTTGCATGAAAGGATAGGTAATACCTGATCTGACACACTAGGATTTCTTAAAAATAGCCAGTTCAGATAATTTAAAAAAAAATTATGAAATGATGGCTTCTCTGATGTAAAAATGTGTCCACATTAAATGGCTTCAGTCTCTGTTGCCCAGATCTATTATTCAATATTAATTCAACTAATATGCAAACTCTACCACATTAATTGCTCATTAGCATGACAGGACCACTGCTGCTGCCTCACACTCAGTACAATCCACAGGGATCAAATCAGTTACTTGGAAAAACAAAGAGAACCAAAACCTGTTCTAAAACAAAATCATTTTAGGATGCCCTGAGCATATGAGTCCACTTCTCTCTTTAATCTTTTTCTTACCTTTTCCGTGGAAAGCTTCACTGGGAATGGAAATAAAACTCTGTCCTCGGGATGGAAATCGATAGTGGGACACGTTCAGGGTCTGAGGATGCATTTTGACCACGGCATAATCTGTGTGATAACCCAAACAAAAACATCATCAAATCAATAGCCCCAACAGCCCACCTGACTGCTTAACCAGGCTTCCCTAACAGCTACTGCAGCTCTTGGATTTAAAACCCAGATGTTTGCAGAAAATACGGTAAATCCCCCCAAATTGCCTTTTATGTCTGACACCTTCATGGCAGAGAAGGTGGCACAAGCACTGTTAATGTCCCATGGATCACTTCACCCAGGCTCAGAGACTGAGCTTGCCAGGGCAAGCAAACAGATTAACAGCACTGACACTTGCAGGCTTTATTTCAGTCCTGCATTTCAGAATCCCGGCGTCCAAGAGAATACTCGCAGTGATGAACGGTCCTGGTGGCTGCTCAGGTTATTCACCCCTCACAAGGGGTCTCCACAAGGCACAGCAGGTGCATAAAATACCTTTGATACCTGCAGCATCCAAAGATGGAGATGAAATTAGAGTGCCAGGATGCTAACCAGCAGTAAAACAAAATTCTCCAAAAAGGTCAAAGCTATTCCTATTATTTTCAGTTTCCTGCAAAACTCTTACAAAGATTAGGGTTTTGTAGCACCCAAACTCCCACGTGCTGCATGGAGCTCTAGGCCCTTTATTAGCACAGCATTACTCAATTCTCCACACATCATTCTTATTCTGAATTCCTCCCCAAACAACCTCTGGGCAGCTCAAGCACAGCCAGAGCCGATCGCCTCCCGCCGAGCTGCACGGCCATCTCCCTGCAAATAAAACTCAGTTTTGCATTCCAAGGAGGGAAATGGTTTGTTTTGGGTTCCTCCTCGGGGCTGGCAGAGGAGGGGCAGCGAGCACAGAGCGCCCGGGGCGGCGCGGAGGGAGCGGCTCCGCCGAGCCCCACCTGCCACGGACGAGGAGCCCTCGACGGCCAGAGGCAGCGAGTTTTCATCCAGGTTGCGGGACACGTGGGCCATCACCGTGTCGATGGTGTGGATCAGGCTGCTGAACACCCGAGGGGCCTGGGGAGGGAGAGACACGAGGGTTTGAACACACCCAGGAGCCGCTGAGCGCGCGGTGCCGCGGTGAGTCCCCGCTCCGAGCCAGCGGGGCTCTTCCACCACCTCCCCACGCCCAGGGATAAAATGTTACACAAAGTGACACCACCCAGAGCGTGACTCTACAGAACACCGTGTTGTAGAATGGCTCCTGTTGATACCCAAAGTGCAGAGGACATTTCTCTGCCTGTTTTGAGCTGTGTGACCCCCCTGGACAGGATGTATTTTGATCTCTATCCATGGAGGAAGCTGCCAACTCTTTGGGAAACTTTTGAATCTAAGATGGTTTGAACTGAATGTCAGAGCAGTTTGTGGTGATGTCCCAGAGTGAAAAATCTAGAGATTT
>VZTH01009677.1:0-20319 GCA_013397815.1 Aleadryas rufinucha
TGGTACCCGGGGGAATCCCGGGGTCTCCTGATGGGGTCACAGAGGGGTCCCGGGGGAGTCACAGGTTCGTTCTGGGGAAACCCATGGGGTGGGTGGGCAGCCGGGGAGGTCACAGGATGGTCCCCGGAGGTCTGGGGGATCCTGGGAAGGGTGATAGGGAGGCCTGGGGAGTTCACAGGGAGGGAGAGGGGCCCCGGGGGGTCTCTGGCCTCCCCTCCCCTGTGTACTGGGGGTGCTCGCAGAGAGCCCAGCAGAGCCTTTCTGGGGGTGTGTGGTTGCGTTCCCCCTCCCCAAATAGGCTTTTTTTTGCTGGAGGGATGCCCAAGAGCAGGGAGGGGGTCTGGGGGCTGAAGTGGGGAGTCTGAACTTGGAAACCAGTGCCTGTCTTGAGGGCCATGGACCTGGACTGGGGGTCTGGTCCTGGGGTCTGGGATCTGTCCAGGGGTCAGAACTGGGGGTCCGGGGTCAGAACTGGGGGTCCAGGGTCTGAACCGGGGGCTGAGATCCTCAGGTTCCCTTTGTCACCCCTCAGGGCAGCGTGGGGGGGGTCAGGGCCTCTCCTCCCGGGCCCCATCCAGGGCTGCTCAGGCATTTCTGCTACTCCCCCCCAAGACTCTGGTGTCCCCCTGTGTCCCCCACAATGGCCTCAGGTCAGTCCTGCCCGGGGGTCTGCCCAGGGGTCGCTGGGGTGGCCGCCAATGAACCTCCAGGGGAGGAGGAGGAGGAGGAGGAGGAGGAAAGGGAGAGGGAGGAGGATGCCGGAGGTTGTGATGGGGTTTGGGGGTTGAAGGAACCCCCCCATCATGACCTCCCCTCCCCATTCTCCAGCCCTGCTGTCCCCCCTGGCCATGTTTGGCCAGGCTGGGCCCCTCTGCAGCTCCCGGGGGGCTGCAGGGCAGGGCTGGGGGGGTCCTGTGGGCCTGGAGGTGATAAATCGCCCCCACCCGAAACCCAACCCCGGCTGGCAGCTGCTGCCCCGCCAGGGCCAGAGACCCCTGGCCCACCTGCCCCAGGAATCTGGGCAGAATTCCGGCCAGAAGCTGCTGCCGCTGGGTGACCCGACGGCAACGGGCTGGGAGCAGGGTCTGACACGGGGTCCCCAAACTGGGAATGGGGTTTCTAAACTGGGAATGGGCTTTCTAAACTGGGCACACGGTTCCCAAGCTGAGAATGGGGTCTCTAAACCGGGAATGGGGTCTCTAAACTGGGAATGGGGACTCTAAACTGGGCACATAGTTCCCAAACTGGGAATAGGGTTCCTAAGATGGGAATAGGGTTTCTAAATTGGACACATGGTTCCCAGACTGGGAATGGGGTCCCCAAACTGGGCACACTGTTCACAAACTGGGAGCAGAGTTTCCAAACGGGGAAAGGAGTCCCATACGGTTCCCAAACTTGGAATGGG
Organism: Aleadryas rufinucha; assembly: GCA_013397815.1. Lineage (NCBI taxonomy): Eukaryota > Metazoa > Chordata > Aves > Passeriformes > Aleadryas > Aleadryas rufinucha. The sequence continues at coordinate 1,406 of VZTH01009677.1, forward strand.
GTCCCAAATTGGACACACGGTCCCCAAAGTGTGAAACTGGGAAAAGGGTACCCAGAGTGGAAATGGGGTCTCCAAACTGAGCACATGGTCTCCAAACTGGCAGTGGGGTCCTTAAACTGGGGACAGAGTCCTCACAGTGGGAATGGGGTCCCCAAAGTGGGAATGGGATCCCCAAAGTGGGCACACAGTCCCCAGGCTCGGAATAGAGCCCCCAGCCACACTGTGGAAGTTGTTTGGGACAAGGAGTGTTGGAGCCAAGGGCCCTTCCTGTCCCTTCCCGGGCTGGATCCGGTGGCCGGCGGTGACTCAGGACTGGCCGCGGTCACATCCTGTCCCCGCCGCGTGCCCCTGGCCTGGCACCGCGCCCCAAACCTCCCACGGGCACTGGGACTGCATCCTGGGGGCTCGGCCCCACGGCAGGTTTGGCCACAGGGGTCGGGTCCGGCCCCGGGGCAGGGGACACAGCCCGATTGTCCCAGTGCCACCTGCGCCAGGGTCCAGCTGCGCCCGAGCTGTTTCCATGGCTGAGTCACCCCTGACACCCACTGTGCCCATCTCTGATGCCCCACAGCATGGGGAGGGGTGCAGAGGGGTGTCCCAAAATTGAGGAGTGCTCTGTGGGGGCTTCTCCTCTCCCCAGCATTGGCTCATCCTCTTCCTGCCTGTGGCTGGCCCTCGGCAGGCTGGATGAGAAGGGAAACTGAGGCACGGTGCTGGCACGTGGGTGTGGAGGCCAGCTGGGGTTTTTCCCAGCCACAGCCCTTTTCCATCTGCTCCCATCCCACAGCCCGTGTCCATGTGCCACATCCCGGGCTGGGACGGCCAGGGCTCTTAGGGTGTCTGGCGGGAAGAAGTGTTTCCTGTCCTCCCCCAAATATTTGGGGGAGGTGATGGTGCAGGGATGGGGGTCAGGGAGTCAGCTCGGGGTGGGCTGGGACACTGGGACCAGCAGGGGTGAGGGGGGATCACCCCAGGAATGGGGAAGCATCACCCCAGGGATCAGGGGGCATCGTTCCAGGGAGCATCATCAGTCCAGGGATGGGGGAGCATTGCCCCAGGGGGAATTCATCCCCCCAGGAATGGGAAGGCGTCGCGCCAGGGAGATGAATCACCCTAGGAACGGGAAGGCATCGCCCCAGGAATTGGGGTGCATCGCTCTGGGGGGCTGCATCACCGCAGGGATGGGTGCAGCATCATCCCAGGGGGATTCATCGCCCCCGGGACCCCACCACCCTCCCCGCCGCTGACGGACGGCCCCAGGCGCACATTCCCGGCGGGATTGCCCCCGGGCTCGGCCCCAGGCATCCGCACCGCCCCGGCTTGGCAGCAGCTGTCACCGAGCCGGGGCACGGGCGCTGCTGGGGGGTCACGACCCGGCAGCTGGGCGAGCCCCCCGAGCCGGGGCAGAGCCGATTTTAGCCGGCGAGAGCTATTCCCGGGGGTCTGACCCAGGTGAAGGGCGGGCGAGGGGGTGACCGAGCCACCCCCCGCTCCCGGCGTGTCCCTGGAGGTGTCCCGGGAAGGGACGGTGCTGCCCACAGCCCACAGCCCTGCTCTTCTCTCCCGTGGGAGACCAGCCCGCCTCTCCCCTGGGGATTTTGGGGTCCCTATCGACTGTCCCCACCGTGCACCCCCCTTGGGAACAGCCCCGGCGCTCTGGTGGCCCCAGCGTGGCTCCTGCTCGCCTGCTTGTAGCATCCCCAAGGGCTCATTTTGGGGAGGGGGAGCGGAGGCTGCCCGTGCCCCTCCCGCTGTATTTTTAGTCCTTTCCTTATAAGGTTTCCATGAATTTTGGGAGCTGAGAGCGGAATGAAGTCATCGCTGAGGTCATCCCGCCTCATCCCCCCTCCCTGTCCCGGCGCGGGCTCACCCCACAGGGAGTTTTTGTGAGGGCTCCATTGAAAACTCCCCTCGCCCAGCCTGGAAGGAAACAAAACCCTTCCCTGGCTGGCGGGGGGCCAGGCTGCGGGGGGTGCAGGGGCTGTGGGGGGTTCTGGGGGACTGAGGGGGGCTCCAGGGGCTCTAAATTCTCCAGCCCAAGCAACAATTGGCAGCTCCCCCAGAGCTGCAGCCCCCAGCACCTCCTTTGCCCCCCAGTGCCCCCGCCCAGGTGTGAGCAGGGTTTGGGTGTAGGGCACCTCCATTTCCCTTCCCAGCCCCCCAAAGCAGCCTGGTCAACAAAATCAGCCTGTGTGCACTCGGCTGGGGGTGGGACAGTGGGTGCTGCCCGTGGGGCCTGGAACACTCTGGTTGGGTCTGATGGAATTTGGGGTCAGGGGAGATGTGCCTGGCGGGTGTCCGAGCTGCAGCCCCAGCCAAGGTGGTCATAGGGTAACCCAGGTGCCCTTGTCCCCCTCCAGGGTCATGTTTGGTCCCCCCAGGGTCATGTTTGGTCCTGTTGTCATCACACTCAGTGCTGAGGGACAGTCCAGGTCCCACTGGGGACACTCTTGATCCCACTGAGGACAAGCTTAATCCCATGAGGGACATCCTTAATCTCACTGGGAACATGGTCAGTCCCATCAGGGACACACTCGATCCTATTGGGATCACACCGGATCCCATCGGGGACACACTCGATCCTGTTGGGACACACTCAGTCCCTTTGGGGACACATTCGGTCCCATCAATGACACACTCGATCCTGTTGGGACACACTCAGTCCCTTTGGGGACACATTCGGTCCCATCAATGACACATTTGACCCTGTTGGGACACACTCAGTCCCTTTGGGGACACATTCGGTACCATCAATGACACATTTGACCTTGTTGGGACACACTCAATCCCTTTGGGGACACGTTTGGTCCCATCAGTGACACCCTCGCTCCTGTTGCGATACACTCAGTCCCGTTGGGGACATACTCGGTCCTGTTGAGGACACACTTGGTGCTGGCAGGAACATTCTTGTCCCATCACTGCCCAGCCCTCACCAGCCCCAGACGAGCTCCACCAGGGTTTGCTCTCCTGGCTGCAGCCACGGCAGATTCCAAAGGCCCCGGCAACCTCCCCCATCCCCCCGGCTGACTCCCAGACTTTGGCACTTCATCCCACCCTCCTCCTCCGCCTCCTCCTCCTCGCGGGGAGGAAGGGGCTCCCCCTCCCCCCGCCATCTGTCCCCCCTCATCACTCTGTCAGCACCGGCTGGAATGTGGATTAATTTCGGGAGGAATGTCACCCCCCGCACGGCGAAGCCTCGCCTGAGCCATCTCCGTCTCCTTCTCATCCTCCACCCCTCTCCTGGCCCGGGCACCCCCAGCTTTGGAGACCTCTCGAGGGGCTCGGGGGGTTCTGCTGGAGCCGCTGCCAGGCTGACGCTGCCCAGGCAGCCCGAGGTGCGTTGGGCCAGGGGCTGATTGAACGCAGACTCGGCTCCTGATTAAACTCATCAGAGGGGGATTTTTTTATTACGGTGTTTGGATCCGTTGGAGTTTCACCTTAAAAGGAAACTGTCGCCTTCGGGCAGGGGAGGGGGCCGGGGGCTTCGCAGGGAGGAAGGCAGCTAAACGCTGGGTTCTTATCGGTCCCTGGCTCCGAGCATCCCTGGGCACTGGCACGGGAATGACCGAGCTAAATCCGGCTCGTGGACAAGCGCTGGGGCCGGCCGGGCAGGCAGCCCGGGCACTCGAGCAGCGATGCTGAACGCACCCGTGGGCGCGAGGCCGGCAGGCCCCAGGGATGCCATAGCCACCCGAGTCACCGTGTCCCCTCGCCCGGGGTGACTCAGCCCTTTGCCCGGCAGAAAGGAGCCCATTCTTCAGCGGGAGGCTGATTTATGCGGCTCTGCCCGCGCCGTCCCCACGCCCGGCTGCACAACGGGGCGATTGAGCCCCGCCGGCTCCTCGCAGCCCCCCTGGAGCCCGTCACCCTTTGGGTGAGGGGGTCCCCACCGCGGTGCCGGGGTTCCGGCAGCTCCCAGGGCCGGGATCCGCGGGTTGTTCCATGGGCATCCTGCCCAGATCGGGCAGGAACAGCGGCTGGTGCAGCTGGCTCCTGGCTCCGGGCGCTGGCATGGGCACTGGGTGGGCTGCGCTGGCATCCCGCCCCGCTCCTGCCGGCAGCCCAGGCGGAAACTGGGGAAGTTCCCGTCCAGCAGCGAGCCCTGAGTGGCACCTGCGGGGCCCCGGGGATGGGGGACCATCACCTCGGGGGGTGGCATCAGTCTGGGGGCAGGGGATGGGGCTCCATAACCCCAGGGGGCTGCATCACCCTGGGAATGGGGGAGTATCCTCCTGGGGGCATCGCCCTGGGGGGCTGCATTGCCCCAGGGATTGGGGCCGCTCCAGGGATGTGCATTGTCTTAGAGATGGGGGAGCATCATTGCACGGGCGCTGTCCCCAGCCCGTGCTGATGGATGGCCACAAGTGCATTTTCCCAGCCAAAAGCAGCCTGGAAGTGCAAACCCCCCTCCAACAGTGCCCTCCCCTGCCCCCCAGCCCTGCCCTGGGGCTGCTGCCCCTGCCCCCAGAGTGAGGAGAGTCGAGGCTCTGAGTGGGAGGATGAGGCTTTATTAAATTAATGTCGAGGCAGTGGGTACATCCAGCGTGGCTCAGCCCCCAGTGTCGGCAGGTTGGGGCTGAAGACCCTGGGGTGATGAAGCCCCAAGGCGCTGAGTCCCGGGGTGCAGTTTGGGCAGGTCCCTAACCTCCAGCTGGGCTTCCTGGGGCAAATACTGGGGGAGCTGAAGGGGGAAGATTGCAGGGAAGGGAGAAACACAGAGTTTAAATTAAATACAGCCACGGCAACCCACCCAGAGGAGGCTCAAAACGAAGCAGGGGTCCCAGAGCAAGCATGCGAGTTTGGGTGGGCTGTGGGGTGGAACGGAACTTGGTGGTTCTTCACTCTTAAAAGGGGTGCAAAAAACCCACACAAACATGTTAAAAACCACAAGGAGATGGGGAACCATTAGGAGGGGGGGTGGGACAAGTGGGGGTTTCTGGGTTTTGGCAGGAAAGGGGCTACCAGAGGGTTCCCCCCGACTGCTGTCACTCGTCCCCTGAGGACCAGGGCTCCTGCTCGGCTCTGAGCTGACACGCTGGTGGCTGGTCGGGCACGAGACACAGGACATCCTCCCCCAGAGTGGGGGGCACAGGGCTGAGGTTGGCTCCACCGAGCTTCCCCCTCAGGGTGGCATCCCCCAGCTTGGTGGCGGTGCCATCTGCAGGGCTGGGGGGCTGCGGTGGCGTCACCGCTGCGGGGTCTGCGGTCTCTGTGGGGAGCTCCTGTGCTGGTGCCGTGCTGGCGATGCCGTTCAGCACCTCCTCGGTGAATTCAGCCAGGTCTTCCAGACTGGCCTCCCGGTGCAGCCCGTTCTGGGCCTGGACCAGACCCTCCATCTCTGGGACCACATCTGCTGGCGCCTCCTGCACCGTCGGCTCTTCCTCACTGGATGAGGCGGGCGAGGAGTCTTCCCCTGCATCCTGGGGGAGCTCGGTCCTTCCAGGACCCTGCTGCCCACCCTCTGCCACCCTCACCCCCATCAGCTCCTGGTTGAATTCCAGAGCCTGCTCAACTATTTCCAAAATACCCGAGTCTTTCATGATATCCACCGGCACCTCTGCAGAGAGAACAGCTGTGTCAGGGATATCCGGAATTGCCTCTGGAAAACCTCCCTGCTCCAGCGCAGAGCCCAACAGAGGTGGGTTGGCCTCGAGGGGCTGCTTGCTCCTGGGTGAAGGAGGGTTGTCACTGCCGAGTGCTTCCTCCTCCACAGATGACTGCTCTTCCAGCGGCTGCTCCGCTCCATCAGGCACTGCCTGGGCCTGGAGCCCTGCAGGAGGGGTGGCCTTGGCCATGTCATGGAGAGCCGTGCTGGGCTCATCCTCATCTGCCTCCTCCTCCTCCTGCCCTGCCAACCCCAGGCTGCAGCCTGGGAGGGTTGTTGCTCCTCTGGCATCCCTCTCCAGCTCAGCTGTGTTGTGGAACTCCTCATCCGATTCAGCAGCCAAACCTTCCGAATGCTCCGGTCCCTCCCATGCTCCGGTGCCTGTGGCACCCTGGGCTGGCTCATCAGTACCTCCTGCTGACGGTCCCATGGCCTCAAGGCAGCTGGAATCTGCTTCAGGCATAGCCAGGCCTTCCTCCAGCTCAGCAGTGTTGTCCTCATCCTTTGGCATCTCAGCTGCTTCAGGGGGCATCTCCATATCTTCATCTGCTTCCCCAACAAGCACCTCGAGGTGTACTTTGCCCTCTGGCACTGGAGATGCTTCTCCAGGAGCCCCCAGATCATCTTGGCTGCCTTCAGTTGCTTCAACTTTAATTTCTTCAAAGTCGTCGGAGATCTCGGCTTCCTCAGAGCTGGACGCCTCTTGGTTGGGAGCAGAGACCATGAAATAACCTTCCTCCTCCTCAGCACCCTCTGCCACAGCAGCCACCTCCATCCCTGCCTCCTCTTCAGGGCTCTCTGGCATGGGGGGAGTTGGTGGCTTGTCCCTCCCTTCCAACCACCCTTCACCCTCATGAGCTGTGTCAGACATGGGCGCTGTCTCTATGGTCTCCTCAGTCTCCGGCAGGTTTGGGCTGGGTGCACCCCCAGCCAGCATCTCCCCTTTGTAGAGGTGCAAGGGCGTGCTGTCCGGCAGCGTGTCCTCCAGCTCCACCCTCCTGCCAGTGCCCAGTGTGGGCTCTGGGTCTCCGGGGACCTCCTCCAATGCCCACTCGCCACTCTCCGTGCTGTCACCTGGTACCTGCTCCAGTGCCACGAGCTCTGAGCTCTCCGGCTTCCCCAGCTCTGAGCTGAGCCCGGCACCAGCATCCTCATCCTGCACCTCCCACGGCTCCTCTGGAGCCTCAGCCAGCTCCTGGCAGTCCCCATGCTCAGGGGCACCTGGAGGGGCTGGGTCAGGCTCTGCCACGGTGCCCTCCTGCTCCTGCCTTGCCAGCTCCGGTGCTGGCTCAGCCTCTGGCAGTGGCTGCTGCTGGCTCATCTCCTGGCTCTTGGCATCTTCTTCATCATCTTCCTGGGCTTCCTCCAGCTCTGCTGGCAATGTGCCATCTCTCTCCTCACTTTTCAGCCTTCCTGCACTGCTCGGGGTGTCGTCTGCCCAGGCTGGCTCTTCTGTCCCCAAAAGTCCCTCTGTGTCCTCTGCTGTCACCTCCCAGTCCTCTGGACAGGGCTCTTGGCCACTGCCATCATCGCCCTCACCCCAGGGCTCCTCTCCTGGCTCCAGCTCTTCCTGTTCCTCCCCCTCTTCCACAGAGCCACTTTCCTGCAGCTCCTCAGGCTTCTCTGGGGCTCTGCTCTCCCACTCCAGGGTGTCACCGGCCACAGCCTCTCCTGCCTCAGGACCCTCTCCTGCCTCGGGATCCTCTCCTGCCTCGGGACCCCCTCCTGCCCCATGGTCTTCTCCTGACTTGGAGCCCTCTCCTGCCCTAGGGTCCTCTCCTGCCTCAGGATCCTCTCCTGCTCTGGGGTCCTCTCCTGCCTCAGGATCCTCTCCTGCCCTGGGGTCCTCTCCTGCCTCAGAGCCTTCTCCTGCCTCAGAGTCCTCTCCTGCCCTGGGGTCCTCTCCTGCCTCAGGATCCTCTCCTGCCCTGGGGTCCTCTCCTACCCCATGGTCCTCTCCTCCCAGCACCTCTCTGCTGGCCTCTCTCTTTTCTCCCTCACCCTCTTCCACTCTGCCTGTGTCCTCCCCTCCCACAGAATCTTCTTCAGCTCCTAACAAAGCCTCCTCTGCTGGGATGGCCTCATGGACACTCGAGGGCTCCTGCTCCGGGCACAGCTCCTGTCCCCTCTCTGCAGCCAGATCCATCTCACACATGAGCATTTTCTGCTGCTCAGACCCTTCCTGCTCTGCATCAACAAAGTCCTCTTCCAGGTGACCTTCTGCGGGCAAAGCCAGGTGGCTTTCCACAAGGACAGCATGAGCAGCTTCCACTTCTCTGTGCAGACACTCCTCTTCTTGCACATCTGTTCCTTCTTCCTGGGAATCTCCATTCTCCTCACAGGGGCTGCGGAGTGCCCTCTCCTCCTCCTCCTCCTCCTCCTCGGAGGGGTGTGATGGCTCTGTGCTTGGGGTCTCTGCCCTGTCCTCCTCTTGCTCTGGCTTTTCCCAGCTGGTTGCTGTCTGTCCAGGGAGATCCCTGTCCCCTTCCTGGGCCTCCACTTCTGGATCCCCTGAGCTCAGCACAGCAGGTACCTCCTCCTCCTCCTCCCATGCTCTCAAATCCTGGCTGCCTGAGGCACTCAAGGAAGCGGCCGTGCCCAGTGGGGACACCGCTCTGTCCTGCAGGATGCTGCTCTCCACACCCAGTCCCTGGACCACGACTTCCCCAACCCTCTCCTCTACTTCAGTGCTGTCTCCATCCTCAGAGCCCTCAGAGGGGTCTTGCTCTTCCCCAGGCCCCTCTGACACAGACCCTCCACGAGCCTCTGTGGGGAAAATGGGGCTGGGGGCACGGACATCGCCAGGGGCCCACACGGTGCTGAGCGGGGGCTCTTCTTTGGGCTGAGCACCATCTTCCGTCGCCTTGAGCGCATCCTCCAGCACTTCGCTGACCAGCTGGGCCGGGTACTGCAGCCTGCGGGTGGGTGCCGCTCCCAGGGGCAGCTCGCTGGCATTGGGAGTGACCCCCGTGGCTCTGGACAGAGGACGCTCCGTCCCTTGGCTCATCACTGCCCCATCTCCCCCCGGCCAGGCGGGACCCTCTCCCCCAGAGCTCCCCAGCTCTGGAGGCGAGGGGCTGGGGGGCTCCGGGGAGAGAGAAGGGACAGCTTTGCCCGCCTGCGAGGGGCTGGGTGTGGGGCAGACGGGGGCTCCCGGCCCCCCAGCCCTGCCGGCAGCCGGCAGTGCCGTGGTGTGGAGGACCGATCTGATTTTCTGGAGCTCTCTGGCACCGGGGCTCTGGCTTTTGGGTGTCAGGGTGCCACTTTGGGGTTTGGCTAGCTGCCCCCTCCCCTCTGCCCTGGGGAAGATGGAGGGGCTGGTGCAGTGGTCTCGGGGCAGCAGCCGCCTGGTCTCAGGGCTCGCTGGTACCAGTTTGCTGCTGCTGCTGCTCACCTCCAGTTTGAGATCTGCAAAGAGTGAGGTGGAGCCGTGAGCGGGCAAGAAGCCGCTCCGGGGCTCTCCCAGCCCTCCCCTGCCACTTGGCTGCCTCTCACTGCCCCCTCTCCTATTTTTAAACAGCTCCTTCTTGGAAAGTGGGAAATTCCTCCCTCTTGAGTGCAGCGGATGCTGGTGGCCCCAGGGGAGTCAGCATCAGGCCGGGACAATGCTCTGCCCAGCTGCAGCCACAGTCAGGTCCTGCTGCTGGGGAAAGTGTGCAGGTGACAGTCTTTCCTTGTTTTTTTGTTTTGAGGAAAAAGGAAATGCTCAGCCCGTTACCACAGCCCGCCGTCCTGCTGGGCAGATCCGTTCCTGCCCTCCCCATGCAAGGCAGGGAATTAAAAAAAGAGGCGAAGGAGCAGATAAGCCTTATCTAGGCTGCGAGCCCCGTGCCAAGAGCCCCCGGGCGCTGTTCGCACCTTCCTATCGCGGCCGGGCTACCGCTGCCAGGAAAATGCAGGAAAATGTGTCAAAATCCAGCCTCATTCCCCGAGCCCTCCCGGGGTGACGCGGTGGCGGTGCCGGGCTGGCGCCGGGGGTCCCTTACCTCGTACACCGTTGGCCAACCTGAATTCCCCGGCCGGCATCTGCAGGCGGGTGCTCTCCGCTTCCAGCAGCGTCCTGCAGGAGGAGAGGAGCGCGCTGGGTGCTGCAGGGTGGGTGCTGCAGGGTGCTGGGTGCCCCTTGTGCGCCCCATCTCGCCCCGCTGGGCTGTGGCAGCGTCAGGGCAGGTAAACTGAGGCACGGAGCGGCTACAGATGGTTGCTCTGCCCTGTCAGGTCTCGGTGAGGGAACGGGGGGGACCGAAGAAGCCCCCTTTGCTCCTGTCTCCCCTCCCATCCCCCCGTGCCCGGGATTAGTGTCCGCGCAGGGTGACATCATGCTCTGCCGGGGAGGCCCCTCGCCTGGGCTGGGACAGCCCCTATTCTCATGCTAATTGTCCCCCCAGTCCCTGGCAGGCGGCCTTTGTGTGGGGCCATCTGGAAGGGCTGCGGAAGGGGCACAGGACTACCCCTACCGAGACCTCCCGTGTGCCCGGGACCCCCTCGTGCCCGAGACCCCTCTCGTGTCGAGACCCTCCTGCGCCTGCCGCGGTGCCAGGCTCGGCCCCAGCTCCCTGCCCACCGCGTGCCGGGCAAGCGGCCGCTCCCCGGCCCCGTTCCCATGGAGAACTTCACCTGTAGGTCGCCACTTCCAGGCTGAGAGACATCTTGAGGTGCATGAGCTGCTGCCTGTCCTCCAGCACCCGGGCGATCTGCACCCGCAGGCTCTGCTGCTCCTGCTCCAGGGCCTCCATCGCCAGCTGCGGGTGGCACAGGGGGGTCAGGGGCACCCCCGCCCTGCCCGAGCCCTGCCGGTCCCTCCGGACCTGGGCAGGTTGCTCGGCTCATCCCCTCAGGGTGCTGCAGGGACAGGAGTCCTGGGCGCTGGATTTTAGCACGGGGGGCTGAGGGTGGGGCAAGGAGATGAGCAGGGCTGAAAGGCGATAGGGAAACTGCTGCTGTAGGAGGGAGGAAAGGCTGGGCTGATTCAGGACTGCGGGACGCCGGCGTGGGAAATAAACGACTTTCCGGCGAGCAGCCGAGGCCGCGGCACCCTCTGCCCCAGGACACCCATGGCTGCTCCCAGGACCTGGAACAAAGAGGGACCCTTCCCCGGGCAGTGTTCACGCCGCTCCCGGTATTTCCAGCCCACCCCGCCTCCACCTCCCTCTGCTGAATCACTTCTGCAGCTGTTGAATCGCAGCTGCAGCGAAGTCGGCCGGAGTTTATCCTGCCCGCTCCCCCGCCGCTGCCTGCACCCTGCACCCTGCACCCTGCATTTGATTTTCGGGCTGTCGTTATCCCGGGATCCTGACCCTGGAGCCCAGCAGGACACGGAGCAACAGTCCTGGGCAGGGTGCTGGGGGAGGACCCGGGGTCTGGGTGCTGCTCCCCTGCCGTGGGGTGGCCCGGGGTCTCTGTTGTGCTGGGGACAGGGGTGTCCCCAAGCCGCTTTGCTCTTCCTCTCGCCCTCCTCAGCTTCATCCGCAGCTCACCCAGGGCCACCGTCCATCCCTTCCCTGGGGTTCGTTTCCTCTGTCTTCCCTCCTCCCATCCATCTCTCTCATCCCTTTGCTCAGGGATGTGCCCTGAGTACCCACCCAGGCGCCCACAGCCCCCTGCTCGCCCCCTCCCCAGGGACCCTTCCCGCTGCCTTCACTCGCCTGGAACTTTTCTGCCTCCCCGCGCTGCTCCTGCCACTGCTGGGCCAGGCTCTCCTCCAGCATCTCCTTCCGTGCTTTGAGCCCTGCCAGGTCCTTCTCCAGGTGCTGCAGCTGCAGCTGGCTCTGCTGGTTGTCCTCCACCGCCTTCCACAGGTTCTCTTTGGCCTGGCAGAGGGAACCCTCCAGCTGCGACACCTCTGTCTTGTAGGTCTCCACCGCCCCTTTCCAGATCTCCGAGAGCCTCTTGGAGTAGTCCTCGACCTCCACTGGCTGGAAAGCCACCGGTGCACAGCGGAAGCTCTCCAGGCTGTGGGAGAAACTCGCGATCTCCTGGTCCAGCCCCGCTTTCTCCTCCTCGTGCACCTCCAGCAAGGCTTCCACCTCCTTCTCCAGCTGCACAGCTCTCTCCTTCAGCCAGATTTGCGCTCTCCTTTCCTCCTCCAGCTCCTTTCTGCTCAAGGACAGCTGCTTCTTAGCTTCTTCTCGGGCTGCCTGCTCCTTCTGACACCTGTTTTTCACCTGCTGGACCTCCTCGTAGAGATTGTCCCTGGCCAGCTCGGCCGTGCACTTCTCCCTGAAGGCGTGATCCAGCGCATCCCGCAGGGCTCGCAGCTCCTCCTCGTACTTCACCCGCCACGAGTCCCCGGCCGGGCTGCTCTTGGTGCTCTGGATTTCAGCTCGCAGCACCTCGTTCTCCTCCTCCAGGAACTTCACGCGGGCCAGGTACGCCTCCAGCCGCTTGTTGAGGTCCCACATCTGCAGCGATTCCTCTCCCAGGGCTCTCGCCCCTGCGAAACTTTCCGTGCTCAGCATCGTCGCTGCCGGAGGATGCCGGGGCTCTGGGGCCGGCAGTGCCAGAGGAAGATGCCGGGGGAGGAGGATGCCGGGGAGAACGCCGAGGCAGAGTGGGAAGGCGGGGAGGGAAGCGAGTGGCTGGGAGCAGAGGGGAGAGCAGCTATTCATACTCTGCGATGGCGAGTGGGAGGCCCCCGAGACCCGGACGAGCAGCCGGGTTTAACCCTTGCACAGCCGGGCCGACTCCAGCTCACGTGGGCTCGACGCTGAGCTCTGATTTCCCAGCCCTGAGGAAGAGCAAGGTGCTCCTTCCCACTTTGGAAGGGTGACTTGAGGGCTTGGATCCTCTCCCGGCGTGGCTCGGCTGGGAATGCCCTCCCTAAAGCCTGAAGGCCACGCCAGGGAGCTGGAGGGCTGCCGTGGGGCTCGGCGTGGAGCTTGGGAGGTGTCCAAGGGCAGTTGGCAGATGCCCATCCTGAGGGCTTGGCCGCAGCATCCCTCGGTGCTGTCCCGTCAGCCCCGGGCTGCTCCAAAGCCTCGGGGCAAGGGAGCCCCGAAGGAGCCCACCGAGGGTCTCACAGCCCCGGGGAGGCGATGGCTGCGCCGAGAACGTCGGTGCCTCTTGGTGCCCGTGGCTCAGCACAAGCCACGGTAGCCCTGGATCCATCAGCAGGAAATCCCTTTGCGGAGGGAGAGCTGCCTCGGGGGGCACAACGCGTCACCCCAGCCGCTGCCTCCCTGGGGCGCTGCATCCAGCTGTGTCCAGCTGCAATCTTCCTTCTTTCCAGATGTCGGCGGCGGGATGTGCCGAGCAGAGCCGGGAGCACAACGGGAGCTGCTCCTCCGGCAGCCTCCGAAACTTGGCAAGCGCCGGCTCCGCGTTTGGTTTCCGTCAGAGCTTTCACTCGCGCGGTCAGGCAGTCACGGTCCAGATAGGAATCGCTTCACGGGGAGCATTTGGGGATTTTTGATTTTCTCTTTTCATGTACCCCAGCTGACTTATTTGGGGGAAGGGCAGTGCGCTGGCAAGGGCGGAGATTCAAAAAGTCAAACTCGGGAGGTTTCTGTGAACAAAAGGGGCAGGAAAATGTCGTTTGGGGAGAGACTTCGTTGCCAGCGCTTTCTCCCGGTCCTCCCCCTACCCGGACACGGTGTTTTTTCCCACGGGAGGGTTCCTGCCATGTCCTCACCAGGGCAAGGAGGACAAGAATGTCTCCTCCCGAGCTGTCCCACGGCAAGCGCTTCTGGAAACACAAGCAACAGTCCCCTCTGCTGGTAAAGGCCACCCAGAGCCGTCCCCGAGCTCCTTCCAACCTCGCACCGTTCGGGAGCTGGTGGGGGTCTCACGCCCCCCGTATGGGGGAGCAGCAACAGCGGGGGTCCCAGCACCCCCTCGGAGGGACGGGGTTTTCCCAGGGTGCCTGGGTGGTGGGGTGGGCGGGAGGATAACCCGGCTCGGGGGTCCCCAAAGGCATCATCTTTCCGGCTCATCTCCGGCCAGACATCCTGTCTGGCTCCTTGGCCCGGCTCTGGTTTGCCTCTCACAGCCAAGACTGAAATGCCATTAAGGAGCACAGGGAGTGCTGAGGTTGGATAATTGATCTGGGGTCTCCAGAGCCCCGGACCGGGGGGTGATGAAGCCCTGCTGCACGTCTTTATCCTCCTCCTCCTTATTTCCACAGCACATCTGCTCCAGAGCTGGCCTTCCCTGCTGCCTGGCTGCTCCCACTTTCCTCCTTTCCACCTCCTGGGATATTCAGGTGCGCCCAAAACTGGTGTCTGCTGCTCCAGTGCTCACGGCTGCACTGGGAGGCGCCCCGGGAGCGAGCATTTCCTCCTTCCCTGGCCTTGTCCCCCTCTTCCTCCTCCTACCTTTGTTTTGGGGCTCCCCATTGTGCCTGGTCCCCTCTCTCTGAGCCAACAGCAGGGCTCAGTGGGATCGTCCCAGTCCTGCAGCCCAGGGAGGACTCAGGGTCCCTGGGGGTGCTGAGGGGTCCCAGTGCTTCCCTGTGTGGGGGAGCCTGGGGGCAGAGCTGGGGGCACCTCAAAGTGCACACGGCTGTGTATCCCTTCCTCCTGTGGCATGCTCGGGGTTGTGAGTGACTTAGGATGGGGACATCTGTGTTCCTGGGGGATGGCTGGGGTCCAGAGACTCTCAAGAGGGGGATGTCCATTTCCCTGAGGGGTGTTCATGGTTGGGAGTCTCTCAGGAGGGGGATGGCCATGTCCTTGGGGAGTGCTTGAGTCCAGGATGCCCTAGGATGGGGATGTGTGTGTCACTGGGGGATGCTGGGGGTCAGGGTGCCCTAGGATGGGGATGTCTGTGTCACTGGGGGATGCTNGGATGCCCTAGGATGGGGATGTCTGTGTCACTGGGGGATGCTGGGGGTCAGGTTGCCCTAGGATGGGGATGTGTGTGTCACTGGGGGATGCTGGGGGTCAGGGTGCCCTAGGATGGGGATGTCTGTGTCCCTGAGGGATGCTTGGGGTCAGAACCCTCTGGGAATGGGATGTCTGTGCCCCTGGGGTATACTTGGGGTCAGGACACCCTGGGATGGCACCCCTGAGGGGTTCTCAGGGTCAGGACCCCCTGGGAATGGGATGTCTGTGCCCCCCTGTCCCCATGTGGTGCTCGGGGTGGCCACTCAGCAGCGGCAGAGGTTTGGGGGCAGGGGGTGGCAGTTCGAGGGTGTCCCAGCCCTGCAGCCCCAGGGTGGGAGCTGGCACGTGCTTGGCACAGGGTGCACGGCAGCCACTGGTACGTGACTTTGAGCAGGGCTGGAGGAGGAGGAGGAGGAGGAGGAAGCACAGCTGGGCACTGGGGCCCTTCCAGCCTGAACACAGCTGAGGCTGGGGGGCTGTGGTGGTTGGGGGTTCCTGTGGGAACCTTTCCATGCCCTTGGCTGCTGGGCCTGGGCTAAGGGGAAGGGCTGAGCCCCAGTGTCTCTGGAGCTGCAGGCAGGGATGGGGATTCTCTGGTGTCCAACAAGGGCTGTGCCCTGCTCCTGCCTCACTTCTCTCCCTTCTCTCCTGCCCCTTCCAGGCGCTGGATGTCCCAAGGACTTTGCCCCATCGATGCCAACAGCCAGGAAGGACCAGGAGCTGCCCTGTGAAGGAGCTGGCAGAGCAGCAGCCCTGGAAAGTTCCCTCCGAGCCAGCAAGGAAACCCCAGGCTTGCCGGAACATTTGTTCCCGATTAGGATGGGGGACGCTCCTTGCTGAGCAGGCACTTCGCGGTTCCCCCAGCCGCGAGCCCTTTCCCACAAAGTGCATTTTTTTTGCATGGATTTCCCATCCGGGTGCAGGATGTGACCTCATGGGTTGGGTTTAGGGGGGCAGAGGCTGGGGCAGCCCTGGGGTTCCACCCCTGCCCGTCCTGGCCCCATGCCCGACGGGCAGAGCACTGTGGGGTGAGTGACCCCCCGGCCGAGCATCACCCGCTGGACACTCAGCCCCCCCCGAACCGCTCCGCTAACGAGACCGACTCTGCTGCCTGCAATTATTTCCCAGGGCGACAAATGATTAATTCTGCTCAAGAGCTGCGGCTTTCTGCAAACTCACCCGAGCAATTCCCTGGCAGGCTCCGCGCCGCCCCCCCCGGGCAGGGAATGCTCCGTGCCAGGGAAAGTTTGAACGAGATCTGGTTTAAAAAAATCCCTGATGCGAGCTCCTGGGTGCTGCCCTTCTGCCAAGGGGCTTGAGCCTCCAAACGATGGGTCCCAGCTGCCCCCCAGACCTCCCTGGTCTGGTCCCCACACATTCCTCCAGGAATGAGCATTCCAGCCTAAAGATGCATAAATGATCCTGGCCCTGACGCAGATGCAGGTGGGTAAACTGAGGCACGGCATCTCTCTGTCGGACCAAACCTGGCTGTGAGCGCTGTGCTGGGAGCTCGGGTCTGGCTGCTCCCGCCACCCTCTGGGGGCTGGCAAAGCCCCTGGGTTCCTTCAGCCCTCGGACGGTGCCTCCACCCACCTCGGCCTCGCAGAAAAAGGGCTTTTGCATGACAAAGCCTCTGCTGGCTCCCGGGACCCCCGCCCGTGGCCCCCTCCCCGTCCAGCTGAAGCTGCCAAATACGAGGAATAACCATCCCAAGGGCATTCCCATGCCATGGTGGGGGCTGTGGTGGGGATCCCCCCCCCCATCCATCCTCTGGCGGGGTCCGGGGCAGCCAGCGCCAGCCGCTCCCCCACTGCTGCTGCATTGGGTTAACACCGTGCCCGGGCTGAGCATCCTCCTCTCGTGCGGGGTTTGCCAGCTGCCAGGAGGGAGGGACGGGGAGGGACGAGGCGCCTGCCAACACGGTAATATCTTTTTTTTTTTCTTCTTAATTAGGGGAAGGAATAAATATAAAAGGAGGAGGGAAAAAGGGAAGGGAGGAAAAAAAAAAAGAGTGGAGGACACGGACACACACAGAAGCCTCTTTTCTCGGTGCCTGCACTTATGCCTGGTGCAGCTCCTTCCCAGCCGTCCTGCCAACCTGCTGCCGCCCGCTGCCCGCGCTGCCCCGGAGGAGCCGCAGCTCAGCCCCACGCCGGGACCCCGGGCCAGGGGACCCCCCGCCGGCCCTGCCGTTCCCCCCGCTGCACAGAGGGGCCCCCGCCGCGAGGCTGCCGCCGCGCACGGAGCAAGGTGGGCTGCGGGGATCTCGTGGGGCCGGCGGTGCCCCGGAGCCGCGGGGCCGGGGGTGCCCCCGGGGCGCTGCCTTACTGCGCTTTTCATTTCGATATCGCGTTTCACCTCCGCACGGGCAGAAAGTGAGACGAGACCTGAGCCGGCGTGGGGATGCCGAGAGGTTTCCCCGTGCTTTTCCCCTCGGGATGCGGGAGCGAGGGGCACAGGGCATCCTCCTGCCCTGCAGCGGGGGATGCTCGGGGCTGCGGGACCCCACGGTGCCGCTTCGGGGAGGTTTGTCCTTGTCACTGACCCTCCCGGGCACAGCATCGCGCCGCAAGTTTTTTTTTAAAGGGAGCAGCTTGTAGCGGCTCCGCAGCGCCGGAGGCAGAGCGGGGGCTGGGGGGGCTCTTGCGAAGTTGGAAGGAGAAAGGACTTGGGTGCTGCCCGGCTGCTGCAGCCTGGAGCCCAGCCCGTCCCGCAGCCCCTCCAGCAGCGGGGCTCGAAGCTGCTGGGGAGAAGGGGCATTTCCCGGGCTGTTTCAGCAGCTGCTCCCACAGGATCCTGGTTCTGGGAGAGGGGCCAGGGATCCAGGATGGGTCTGGTGTGTTCCGCGAGTCCTACCCGCGTGTCCTGCAGAGTCTCCGGCCGGGTCCTTGTCCCAAGGAGGCTGCAGTCAGAGTAGCAGTGGAAAGGGAAACTGAGGCACTGAGCTGGACAGGGATCCTGCTCCCCCCACTCCTGCCCGGCCGTGTCGCTGCTCCCCGTGGGAGTGGGCTGGGTTCAGGGGCAAAGCTGCCCGGTCCCAGGGGGGCTGGGGCCGAGCCCAAGGTTTGGGATGGCTGTAGGGCACCGCCGGGTCTCCCTGTCCTCCCCCAGCTCTCTCGGCTCTGTCCCCACCCTCTGCTGGTGTCCCAGTGGGGGCGGCAGGAGGGGCCGGGGGGAAAATTTTCAGGATTTTCATGGTTTGTTCCAACCGATCACCCCCAGTGTGAACCCCATACCCGCCGTGGGATGTCCCGGGGAGAGGGAATTTTACCGCAGTCCCCTTCCCCTCCCGCAGCCGGAGCATTTCGTTCCCAGGATGAAGGGGCTGCCCTTGAGCAGCCCTGCCAGAGACCGCTGCTCCCGTCACGCCGACTTCTCCCATCTCAGCCCAACCCAGAACCTGTTGCTCTTCCTTTTGGCCGCCCGGGGGGTGGGAGAAAGCTCCCTCTGCCCCAGCCTGGAGCCTTTTCCAGCTTCTGGGCTCAAGAATGGCAGGGGGAGGGCGAGCAGGACAATTTAGGGCCGCTTTTCAGGGAATGGCTTTAGACTGGGGAAACTGGGAGACGGGGTGGTTTTGTGCTGGGGGCGGGGAGATGCGAGTTCGCTGATGAGCGGCTGCGGGGCTGGGTCCCACCTCAGCTGCAGTGCCGGAATCTGGGACCCCCATCCTCCACCCCTCACTACTGTCCCACCTCGTTCCTCAGTTTCCCCATCAGAGCCCCAGAGCCGGGGGAGGCGGGGATGGGTGTGCAAACGTTCACGTGTGCGTGTGACACACTTACCCGAGGTGCTCGTGTGTCCCTGGCGGCTCCTGCGGGGTCTGCTCCCACCCCCATCCCTCTGTGCGGGACTGAATCTCCCCAGGGACCCTCCCTGTGCTCTCCCGGCCCCCCTGCAACAAGGAGCCCCTTTCTCCC
Source organism: Aleadryas rufinucha (assembly GCA_013397815.1). Classification (NCBI taxonomy): domain Eukaryota; kingdom Metazoa; phylum Chordata; class Aves; order Passeriformes; genus Aleadryas; species Aleadryas rufinucha. The sequence goes on from VZTH01009677.1 coordinate 19,750, forward strand.
TGTTGGGGGTGGGGGCGAGAGGTTCTGGCAGCTGGAGGGACCCCCCCTTCTCCCCACCTGCTTCCGGCCTTTTAAGCTCTGCCAGCGGCCGCTGCCAAGAGGCTGCCGGGCGCTCCCCGCGCATCCCTGCGCCGGCGTGTCCCTGGCACGGCCCCACTCCGGGGACCCTCCGATGGCCCGCGGGGGTGGGGACGGATCCTGGACCCAGCGCTAGTTTGCAGCTCCGGGGGGATGGGGGACGGACACGGCGCAGCCACGTGCGAACGGTGGCCGTGGCTGCGGGTCCGTCCCCGTCCGGCGGCCGGGGCGGCAGCGGCGTGTCCGGAGCCCTTTGCTGGTGGGGACGGGGCTGGAGCGGGGCCAGGCTGTGGCGGCGGCTGCTGACTCATTCTGCAGCTGAGCATCCCTGGAAAGCCACCGCTCTGCTCCCCCCTCCTCCGGCTCGCTGCGGGCTGCCAGGGCACCTTGGGAGCCGCGATGAGCAACCGTCACGTGGAGGGGACAAGGGGCCGCGGAGGAGAAAACCCTTCTCCGGAGATAAAAAGGGACACCCCCCCCCTCCCCCCCCCA
>VZTH01009677.1:20338-47120 GCA_013397815.1 Aleadryas rufinucha
CCAGCCACTCGCAGCATCTCCTCTGTCGAGCCCTGGACCAGGTGCTGCAGCCCCAGATCCTGCAGGTCCCGTGTTCAAGGAGCCAGCTCTGAAAGCAGGGCCGAGCTCAGGGGAGAAGGAAGGATCAGTCCTGTCCCAAAATAGATTTCAGCTCCATTTTCCACCTGGTTTCCCACAGAAATGGAGGTTAGCCGGCCCTGCCACGTGCGTGCGTGCCTGTGTGTCTGTCTGATCCCGGGAGCTCCTGAGCTCTGAGGTCCCTGGGACAACTGAGCCTCACAAGTTGCTGCCATTATACCCATTCAACCTTTCTTGGCTGCCCTTCCCTGGTCCTGCTCCCAGCTTTTCCCTCATGACATGTGGGTCGAAAGATTTTCCGTTTGTGGAAAACAGGAAAAAAACCCAATGCAAAAATCCAACCCCAAACCCCAAACTTGATGTCTGAGAGTCTCTTGTCATCACAGGACTCCAGGGCCTGGGGACATCACCCATGGGCAGGGTGGAACTGGATTTAACCCTTTCCACATCCCATTCCCAGTGCCAGCACACGGGTCCAGTCAGGAACGGGCACACGAGGGGAGCAGACGCTCCAGCTTGCCCAATTCCTGTGGAGTTTTATCACTTGGATTTCCTCCCCGGGGCTTCGGGGCTGCTGTCCGCGCCACCATGGCGCCTTGGGCATGGGAAGAAAAGGTGCCCGTGACAAAAGCCTTCCTTGCTTGGCTGCCCAGGGGGGTGGCACCAGCCCCCGTGCTGGAGCCTGGCCACTGCTGCCACGCAGGAGGGTTTTGTCCCTTGGTCCAGAACCATGGGGCTGCATTCAAAATATCTGTCCGGAGCACAGAAAGCCCCTGGCTTGGCCCTGGCACTGCTGGCCAGGTCCTGGGCAATCAAGCTTTGGCTACTCCTGCTGAGCTCCTGCTGGGAAGGGGACGTTTGTGGTCTGCACAGGATGGTCGATGTCCACGGCGTGCGGTGCCAGGGGCTTCAAGTTCACGGAGTTTTGTGTTAGGAGCTGTGCATGGACAGTGCCTTGTGCTATGGGCTGTGCACCCACGGTGTGTGTGGTGCCACGGCTGTGTGTCCATGGTGCCAGGGGCTGTGCATCCGTGGTGTATCATGCCAGGGGCTGTATGAACATGGTTCCAGGGGCTGTGTGTCCATGGTGCGTGTGCCAGGGAATGTACATCCATGGTGTTTGGTGCCAGGGTTTTATGCCCATGGCTCCAGAGGCTGTATGTTCATGGTGTGTGGTGCCAGGGTTGTATGGCCATGGCGCCAGGGGCTGTCTGTTCATGGCATGTGGTGCCAGGGTTGTGTGTCTTTGGCTCCAGGGACTGTGCATTTGTGGTGTGTCATGCCAGAGTTGTATGAACAAGGTGTAGGTGCCAGGGAATGTGCATCCATGATGTGTATGGTGCCAGGGGTTTGTGTCCATGGTGCCAGGGGCTCTGTGTCCGTGGTGTGTGTGCCAGGGAATGTACATCCATGGTGTGTGTGGTGCCAGAGTTGTATGCCCGTGGCTCCAGGGAATGTACATCCATCATGTGTGGTGTCAGGGTTGTGTGTCCATGCTGTTTGGCGCCAGGGTGGTGTGCCCATGGCTCCAGGGGCTGCACATCCATGGTAGTCGGTGCTGGGCTGTGTGTGCCCAGTGTTTGGCACCCAGGGCTATATTCACACCCCCTCCCCAGAGCAATGCTCCCCTGGGCACGCTCTGGGATCACTGCTTGAGGAGGGATGCAGGTGACCAAGACAGCCTCCTGGCAGGCTGTCCCTGGCAGCCAGCGACCGGACGTGGGGCTGCCTAAACTGCTTCTGTGGCTGCTGGAATCAATACGGCACAAAGAGCTCATAAATTACAAAGCTGCTGCGAGTCTCAGGGTGCTCTGTTCCCAGGGAATGCCACGATGCATCCCTGGCACGGGAGGCTGAGGAGCCTCCAGCCCCACAAGGAGCCTCTGCAGAGGGGTGAGGGGGTATTGGAGATGTGCATCCCGCAGGGATATTCCCTCACATTCCCAGTGTCAGCGTCCTCTCTCGAGGGCTGCAAGAGCAGCAAGACTGCAATGGCAGCCGGAGCCCCCCATGACACGCCTGTCACTCCCTGTGCTGCTCCCCGGAGAGGGCTGGGGGCTGGTGATGGCGGTGCTGGCCACTGGGCTCTCCTTTCAGTGCTGCTGCCCAGCCCACCGGTGAGAGCCCTTTGTGCCCGGCAGCCTGAGAGAGGCCTGGCACATAATGGCTGCTTTGGTCGGCCTCGGTTTTCCCAGCCCGCGCGCGGGGAGCCTCCAGCGTGAGCTGAATGGCAAAGAAGCCTTCCTGCTCCTTCCCTCCCCCTCTGCCCCGTGCTTTGTGTGCTCCGGGCTGACCTCAGCTCCCTCCCAAGCCACCCCCGGCAGCGCACACATGCACGAGCGCACGCACACGCGTGTGCACACCCACACGGGTGCACGCTGGAACACGTGTGCAGCAGCACGAGCACACGTGTGTGCCCTGCTGGCTCTCTCACCTCCCTCACTGCCTCTTTCCTGACCGAATACCCGCTCTTCAAATCCTTCCTGAGGTTTCTCACGGCGGCACCGTGAGCACATGGCCCTGGAGCTGGCATCGCCTCCCTGCCCAGTGCAGCCAGTGCTTGGGCTCAGGCCGTCTGTGCTGTCCGGGCCAGGCTGGACTCTGCTGTCCCCAGGGGACCCAGCTCCTGGGGGAGGTCAGAGGGGCTGGATGGCAACCAGTGGCTCCCAGCCAGTGGTCCTGGTTGCTCATGTTGTCTTCTTCCTCCGGTGAACCAGGGCACATTTGCTTGCCTCCCCTCTCCTCTCCCCTGTCCAAGGGTCCAGGTTACCCTGCAGCCGTGCCAGAGCTGGCCTCTCCCTCCGTGGCCCAATGCTGCGTGCATCACCCCACCCCCACACACATTGGCTGGGGGATCTCCCCGGCCATTCCCGCTGATGCAGGGATGGGGTATTTTTGATTCTTTTATGGATTCTAAGCACAGCTGGTGGTTTTTGCTCCCCCCTTGCAGGGCAGAGCATGGCCCCAGCCCTCCCGCTGCTGCTGCTGCTCTGGGTGTTTGTCCCCACAGTGGTCCCGCAGGTGTTTGGCCCCGGAGATGGCACAGGTAACTCAGCACCGTCGGCTACATTTGCGTAACTCCCCGCCCCATTGCTGCCCTGCAGTGGGGGTCTTGGGGGGCCCCCACACCAGTCCTGCTCACGGCTCCTCTCTTCTCCCACTCAGAGGACCTCAAGGCTCTGCAGGTCTCCATCCCACGCCACCCAGCCCTCGACGCCGTGCTGGCAGGCGACATCACCATCCCCTGCCTCATCACCTACCTTGGCCCCCAGCCCACTGCTGGCATGGGCGGCCGCCGGGCGGTCCTGGGAACCCCCCGGGTCAAGTGGACCTTCATCTCTGAGGGCAGGGAGGTGGAGATCTTGGTAGCTCGGGGAGACAGGGTGAAGGTGAGCGAGGACTATCGGCTGCGCGCCTCCCTGCCCATCTTTCACCAGCGCTACACCAACGCCTCGCTGCTGCTCACCGAGCTGCGCCCCAATGACTCGGGGATCTACCGCTGTGACGTGCAGCACGGCATCGAGGACGGCCACGACATCCTCCATGTCAAAGTCAAAGGTACTTCAAGGTGGGGAGTGGTGGGACTTGGGGCGGGTCGGGGCCCTCTCCTGGCTCGGCAAATGCCCCCCTGGGTGCATCTGCACCCACGTGGGTGGGGGCTGCCGTGAAGCCCCTTACCCACGCCCATGTCCGCCCCCAGGGGTGGTGTTCCACTACCGGGAGGGCTCCATGCGCTATGCCTACACCTTCACCGAGGCGCAGGAAGCTTGTGCCCGGATCGGTGCCAGCATCGCCACCCCTGAGCAGCTCTACGCTGCCTACCTGGGTGGCTACGAGCAGTGTGACGCCGGCTGGATCGCTGACCAGACCGTCAGGTGGGCACCCAGCTGCTCGGGCCTTGTGCCCATGGCCTCCCCCCGTCGCTCCCCCATGAGTCACCAGCCCTTCCCCGTGCTTTCCTGCCCCAGGTACCCTATCCAGACACCCCGCGAGGCCTGTTACGGAGACATGAACGGCTTCCCTGGGGTGAGGAACTATGGAGTGGTGGACCCCGAGGACATGTACGATGTGTACTGCTACGCTGAGGACCTCCCAGGTGCCCGTGGTGCCGCCAGCCACCTTCTGCCCTCCTCTGCTTTTGCTCCCACACTAACTTGCCCCTGTAACCCATTGTAAACCCAAGTGAAAAAGCTGTCATGAACTGCAGGCGCTGTCTCTCGGGTGTGGGGACTCGCTGTGCTGCTTCCTAAACCGTTTCTGGTTCAGTTTGGTGGGGCATGGGGCTCTCTCCCTTGCAGCAGGCAGTGCTCAGGCCGGGGTGTGCCCACAGTGATCTGCCCCAGACCAGCAGTGCGCTGCGTGTGAGGTGGTTTGGGGTTCGGTTGTGCTTGTGCAGTGCTTTGCATGCGATGCAGGGCTGCAGATCCTGCCCGGCCATGTGTGCATGGAGGTGGCTGGACCCTCCTTTGGGGCTCCCCACTGGTGGTGGCAGCTGCTGTGGGGTCAGTTGGGTGGTGCCAGGCAGGTGGCAGGGATGAGGGACACGTCCGTTGTGTGCAGGGGATGACACGCTGGGACGGGGAGAGCGGTGCAGTCGTGGGGGCTGATCCGTGCCGTGCCTTAGGGCAGGGGTACCCAGCCCTCCTCAGCCCCACCACAGCACCTGCTGGGCTTGAAGGTCTCCTCAGAAATGTCCCACACGTGGATTGCACAATGCAGGGTGTGGACCTGCTCCTCTGCAGTCCTGTTCATGGGCACTCCAAAGTCTCAGGTCTGTTCACAAGGGCAAGAATCCCACAGGGCATGAGAGCTCCAGCCGTGCCTGCGCTGTGGCTGTCCGTGCATGTGCAGGGAGGCAGGGAAACAGGCAGGGAGGACAGCAGGGAGGCAGGGAAGAAGGTAGGGATGCAGGCAGGAAAGCAGGGAAACAGGCAGGGATGTAGACAGATATGCAGACAGGGAAGCAGGCAGGAAGGCAGGCAGGGAAGCAGGCAGGGAGGCAGGCAGGGAGGCAGGGAAGCAGGCAGGGAGGCAGGCAGGAAGGCAGGCAGGGAAGTAGGCAGGGAGGCAGGCCTACTCCAGCCCCTGGTGTGCCTCCACACACCGGAGTCTCCATCTCCCTGCCAGCTCCTGGGGTCATGCAGAGAGCGGAGGAGGCGAGGGGGCTCCCGCAGCCCACACCCCACTCCCCAGCTCTGATGCCCATCTCCTTCCTGTCTTCGCAGGAGAGATCTTTTTGGAGACGGCCCCGGACAGGTTCACGCTGGAGGAGGCGGTGCGGCGCTGCCGGGCGCTGGGCGCGGAGCTGGCGAGCCCGGGGCAGCTCTACGCGGCCTGGAACGCGGGGCTGGACGCCTGCAGCCCCGGCTGGCTGGCCGACGGCAGCGTCCGCTACCCCATCGTCACCCCCCGGGAGCGCTGCGGCGGGGCTCTGCCGGGCGTCAAAACCATCTTCCTCTTCCGCAACCAGACGGGATTCCCCGATGCCCAGAGCAGATATGATGCGTACTGCTTCCGAGGTAAAGAGGGGCACCGCTGGCCCGCAGCTGCTCCCGGGCAGGGACCAGTGGGAGGCCTCGGGAAGCCTCCGGGCAGGGGTGCGTGTGCCCGGCGGGTGCGCTGGGTGCAGCAGAGCCGGGGTGTCCTGCGGGGTCGGGGTTGTGCGGGGGTCCCTGTGTGCTCTCTGTGCCGGGTTCTGCGCTGTCGGGGCGGAGCGGGGGTGGGTGTTCGGTTCCGTCTCAGCCTGCTGCGGTGGGATAGGGGTGCCTGCATGCCAATACGCCGTGCCAGGGGAGGGATAACCTGCATGGTCCTGACACTGCATGCTGATACCTCTCGATAGAGGAGGGACGCCCTGCATGTCCTCAGTCCTTCGAGCCATTTTATTGTGACAGAACAGGGATGTCCTGCATGGCACCGTCGGTCTGCGTGAGCTCTGTGGGCACGGCTCCGGGAGGGTTCATCCCCCAGGGCTGCTGGCCTGGGGGGCACTCCTGGGCCCCTGGGGCTGTGGGACACAGCCTGCCAGACTGGCTCGGGGCGATACCTCCTGCGGTGGGCAGGAAGGAGAGCTGTGGACAGCGGCATGGCACTGCCTGCGAGCGATGAGGCAGGACAGAGGCTGGCAGGGATAACGGGCATGGGAGGAAGAAGAGCTGTCCCTCCACTCCTCCTGCCTGATCCCACATCTCCGCGTATCTGCTCAGGGCCATGGGGGCTCACAGTATGGGGATGCCGTGCATCTCTGTGCCTCAGTTTCGCCATCTCTCAGCAGGGAAAGCCGTGGCTTAGGCAGGATGGACCCGTCCCATGATTCCACAGCCCCTGTAACCCACTAACTCCCCATGCACGTCTGCCCTCCCCGGGGGGGATGGGGGTGTAGAGAAGGATCCCCAGAGGGATGGGGATGCAGGGTTTAGGGTCTGGCCCCACCACGTGCTGCCAAGCCCCACAGGTCCTACTGGGGCTGTTGGCTCTGCCAGCACCTGGGAGGGTCTGACCCTCCCCCGTGCTGACCCTGTCTAGAGGGGGAAGGGGAGGCTGAGGAGAGCTGGGTCCCTACTGGGGTGCCAAGGCTCCAGGCCTGCTCTGGGGTGAGGTCATCTCTGCCTGCCGCAGAGCCAGGACAGGGCAGTAATATCCCACTTTCTTTCTGCCCACAGAAGGGACAAACTCTTTCCCTGAGGCTGCAGGAAAATACCAAGCCCAAGAGCCCGAGGAGAATCTCCTCCAGGAGATTGTCACAGTGGCAGAAAAGCTGGAGGAGCTGCAGCTGCCCAGAGCGCAAGTGGAGATTGAGTCGCGAGGGGCTATTTACGCCGTCCCTTTCTTTGAGGACGCTGAGCTGGAAAAGCCGAGCCAGTCCCCTGAAGACGCACTGGGGCCAGGGGCCCGGCACCCCCCACTAGCTACCTCCGTGTCCTCAGGTCACCCCACCTCTGCCTCCCCCCTCCCCACAGCCCTGGCCGTCCCCGAGGCAGGTGTCCCCCTTAGCTGCAGTGCGAAGCTGGGGAGCCCATCCCCTGCAGAGGAGAATGGGGGGACAGGGACAGTGGGGCAGCCACCGTGGCCACATGGACTGTGCCCCACTGGCAGCTCGAGCAGTTGCTGTGGTGCTGCCAGGGCTGGGACACAGAGAGCAGCCACAGAACGGAGGCACCAGGATTGCAAGGAGAGGTCAGAGGCACCTGAGGGTGCCCGGGTCACCCCAGCTGTCCCCGTCCTTCCCGTGGAGGCAGCACCCATGGCCGGGGCACCAATGTAGGGCTCTGCAGTGGCACGGGGACATCCGCGTGTCCCTCGGCCAGAGTCCGGTGGGCAGGGTCTGTGCTGGACCATGGTTTAGCAGCACAAGGAACTGGAGAAGGGAGCTGGCAGCTGGAGGGACATGAGGCGAGGTGCAGCGGTGAGGGGCTGAGCACGGCCCCCACCACAGGAACGCCGGGGCTGGGCTTGGCAGTGGCCGGGCCAGAGCTCAGTCAGCCGTGCCGGTTCAGAGGGGACAGGGTCACACGGGCTCGGGGCCACTTCCATCTCCCCGTACACCTTTGTGCGAGCAAGACTGGCAGTGCTGGCAGGTGATGCCGGTGCCCGCAGCCCCGTGCTCCGGCTGGCTCCCGGCGCCGGCCTCTCACTGCCTTTCTGCCTTGCCCTTTGCAGAGGAGGAGCAGGGAGCAGCGCCGGGCAGGGGCCCTGGCAGCACATCGGCGGAGAGCCCGGGCGGAGGGCGAGACCCCAGCCAGCCCCTGGAGCCAGAGGGACCCACCGGTGCCCCAGCAGGTGACACGGAGCCTCCTGAGGGCTTTCCTCGGCCGCCCAGCCCCGTCGCCCCCACACAGCGCCCCGACCGCCCGCGGGACGCCTTGGGGCGGCCGGCCCACGCTGCCAGCCCTGGGGCACCTGGGCACCGTACGACATCGCCAACCAGTGCCGCTTCTGCCACCTCGACAGAGAGCCGAGAGCCTGGCGGGAGCCCCCGCCGCGGTCACAAGTCCGGCGGGGCTAGCACTCCCCTTTCCGCGGCCGAAGACGCCGAGCTCTCCGGAGACGTGGTCGAAAGCCCCGGGGCGTCCCCGCTGCCTCCCGCGCCCTCGCAGACGCAGGAGGAGGGAGAGGAGCAGTCGGGAGCCGTGTGGCTCCCCTCGCCCGTGGTCCCGGGGGACGGCAGCACTGTCCCCGCAGTGACACCATGGCACGCGGGGCTGCCCGGCAGCAGCAGCGCACCGGCCCCGGGAGGAGAGGAGGCTGCTCCGCGACCGCCGGGCGCTGACCGCGGGATGCCTGCTGCAGCTTCCGAGGAGGAGGAGGAGGAGGAGGAAGAGTCACCTGCTCCCTCCGTTGCAACCGTGGAGGGTTTCCTTGCAGCCGTTCCTGGAGAACCAGGTGGGACCCGCAGGGATGGCCTCACCTCTCCCCGTACTGACAGCTCTGGGGTGGTCCTGGCGGGGACCCCCTTGGGGGACCCAGTCCCCAGCACGGCTGTGCCCCTGCCCGCCCTGCCCACCGAGCGGGCCAGCGTCGGGGCAGGCGCCTGCTCGGCCCGGGGTCTCTGCCGTGCCACCCTCGCCCTCGGGGCAGCCCTCCTGGCTGCTCTCTGGCACTAGAGATAGCCAACACCTTTCCTTCACGCTGTGCTTCCCTCTGTCTGTCCGTCTGTCCATCTCTCCTCTCTCTCTCTCTCTCTCTCTCCTCCTCAGCTGGGTAAGGGAAGGTTACAGGTCTGGAGAAGCACATATTTGTCAAACAAATTGGTCTGATCTCTGCATGCACTTAAATTTCTTCTACTTCTGTGAAGTGTTTTAATGACTGTTTCCGTGAAAAAGCCCAATAAGCAAAAGGCGGCCCCAGCCCCTGCTCTGACTAACCGTGGTACTAATAAAGGGAATTAAAAGCTTTGTAGAACAAGCATCTTGGCGAGCTCTTCCCTTCGTCCTTGCGCCCGCTGCCCCTGCGTCTCTCCCACTGACGAACTAATCCCCCGATCCCGGCCCTGCGAGTCCCCGGGAATGGGGTGGATGGGACACCTGTGAGGTCTGGGAGGGGTATGGCTGCTTTGCACCCTCCATGTGGCCCCCCTGGGACTGACTATTCCTGCACTGCCCCGGGAGGAGGAATGAGGGCTGGATGCTGCATGGCATGAGCAGGGGGAGACACGGGGGACACTGACGGGTCATGGGGTGCAGAACCCCACCAAGACCACCCTGCCTTGTGCAGCTCTCAGTGGCCAAGCACCCTGAAATCGCTGCAGTCCCCTGTGGACCACATCCTCCACCCCCTGAGCCCCAGTGCCCCCACGGGGGGGCTGAGATGGTCGAGCGATGGGAACACAACCTGCAGTGGGTGGGTGTCACCTACTAGCCTCACCCTCTGGCCCTCCCACTGGGATGATCCCAGTTCTGATGCCCATCCAGCAGCCAAGCCCCTGCCACCTCTGCCCTGTCCCTCTTCCTGCAAGGGAAACTGCAGCAGAGGGGACCATGTGGGGTCCCTGCCCCTCTGGTCTGGCAGTGCCCTGCCCAGTCCCGCGGCACGGAGGAGGCTCTGTGGAGGGTGGCCAGACCCCGCGGGGTGGCTGCCTTTGCCCTGGCAAGGACAGATGCTCAGGAAGAGCCGGCCATGTGACATTAGGGCCCTCCATCGCTCATCCTTTTCCGTGCCTCGGTCTGCTGGGGACGAGCTGTACATCCCGAGTGAGCCGCCGGCACCTCACGGGGAGGTGACAGCATCACCCTTGTCACGTCTCCACCGAGCCGAGGGCCATAAAATGGGGCATCATTAGGCTGAAGAGGGTCAAGGACTCTGAATGTCCGCTTGGCCGGCGCTGGCAGCAGCCCTTCATCACGCTCTTGAGCTGGGCCGGGAGCACACGATGTGCTCCGGGTGCATTAATGACCGTAACGGGCTCCTGGGGCCGTGCGGAGTGGGGAAGGTGCTGGCTGAGTTATCAGCCCTGGCCAGGCTGGAGGTGACACCAGAGGGACAGGCGTGCAGTCACCTTGCTGCCAGGCCGAGGACGTGTGGCCAGGATGTGCCAAAAGGTTTCTTATCATTTGCATGTTCCCCTCCCAAAACACAATTACTGCATCACTCCAAGGCAAAGCAGGAGCTGGCCCTGGACAGAGGGAGTGGGCCAGGGGCTGGCGTGGCAATGAGCCCAGTGATGGGGAGATGAGAGCATCCAGCTCTCTCTCATCTCTGTGCCCTGGGGGGAGGCCAAAGGCCCAGCTCTGACCAGCTCTGGGCCGGGGTTGCTGAGCTGTTCACATGCAGTGGTTGAAGAGCAGTGTGGGATGGCTCTGGGCACATCACGGTGCACCTGAGTCCTTCACCTGCCCCAGAGATGGTGGCCTCAGGAGCCAGCTCAGAGACCTGGCTGCTGTGAGACACTGCAGGGATGAGGCTCTGGCACTGCTGGGCACTGAGGAGTCGCCGAGCTCTGCGGTGAGGACGGCTGCGTGTGCCTTGCAGGTGGCTGTGTCCCCAACCCCTGCCTGAACGGAGGGACCTGTGTGGAGGACGGCGCCCATCTCACCTGCTTGTGCCTGCCTGGCTACGGAGGCAGCAGCTGTGAAAGACGTGAGTCCCCTGGGTCCCACCGTGGCCACGCTGGATTGCCCCCACCCAGCTCCTGCTGCGGTCTCGGCTGCTGAACCAGCAGCTCAGGAGACAGAAATGTGGGGGAATCAGGAGCTTGGGGTGAGTTGGGCTCCATCACCCTGACCCTCTCCTCTCTCCCTCCTCACTCCCCACCGTGGCTCAGCACTGCGGAGGTGCAGCCCCGGCTGGGACAGCTTCCAGGGAGCCTGCTACAAGCACTTCTCCACTCGGAGGAGCTGGGAGGATGCGGAAACCCAGTGCAGGCACTATGGGGGGCACCTGGCCACCATCCTGACCCCCGAAGAGCAGGACTTCATCAACGGTAGGTGACGATGCCCCAGACCCTGCTGCATCCCTCCACCTCTGCCCAGGGACCCTCAGTGCTGGGCTGCCAGTTTTAAACCAGTAGCAAAGAGCCGGGGTAGAGCCCAGCCCTGCAGGGCTGATGGATGGGTGAATGGACACATGGAGAAGGTGAGAAGATGGAGAGGGACACGGAGAGACATGGGAGCAGGCAGGTTCAGTCCTGGGCTGCTCACAACAAGACAGACATTGAGGGGCTGGAATGTGGCTGGAGAAGCGAATGGAGCTGGGGGAAGGGGCTGGAGCACCAGGAGAGGCTGAGGGAGCTGGAGGGGCTCAGCCTGGAGAAAGGGAGGCTCAAAGGGGGGACCTTCTCACTCTCTATACCTCCCTGACAGGAGGGTAGAGTCAGGTGGGGGTCGGGCTCTGCTCCCAGGGAAAAAGGGACAGGACCAGAGGAAATGGCCTCAAGTTGCACCAGGGGAGGTTTAGGTTGGATATTGGGAAAATTCCTTCATGGAGGGGGTGGTCAGGCACTGGCACAGCTGCCCAGGGGAGTCCCCATTGCTGGGGGGATTTAAGAGACTTGTGGATGTGGCACCCAGGGACAGTGGTGCCCTTGGCTATGGGGGAATGGCTGGACTTGAGGATCTGGCAAAGCCTTTTCCAACAAAATTCCGTGATCCACTGATGGGCGGGCAGACCAGCAGAGGGTTGGACGTGTGCAAGTAAATTTGAAGGCAAAGCCATAACCTGCCTGAAATCAGCCTTGGAGGGATGGGGGGAAGGCAGGGCGAGGCAGAGCAGGGGACAAGTGCCGTGGGAATGGGACAGAGAGCAAAGAGGCCTGAAGGGACATGAGGGTGAAGGTGGAAGGGGCAGGGAGAGACCTTACAGGGAGCTGCAGAGACACATAGGGACAGGCAGGGAGCTCCAGGGCCTGACAGGGACTGGCTGGGCCGGAAAAGGGACTGGCAGAGCCAGGTGGAGACTGATGCAGACAGGTGGGGACTTGCAGGGACAGGTGGGGACCTGCAGGGACAGGTGGGGACTGGCAAGGACCTACAGAAACAGGCGGGGACCGACAGAGCCAGGTGGGGACAGGCAGGGACTGGCAGGGACATGTCGGGACCTGCAGGGCCAGTATGGGACCTGCAGTTCCAGGTGGGGACAGGCAGAGCTAGGTGGGGACTTGCAGGGCCAGGTGGGGACCGACGGGGAGATGCTGGGACCTGCAGGGACAGGTGGGGACGTGCAGGGACCTGCGGGGACAGGTGAGAACCGGCAGGGCCAGGTGGGGCCCGGGGAGGACAGGCGGGGACCTGCAGGAACAGCTCGGGACCTGCAGTTCCAGGTGGCGACTGGCGGGACCAGGTTGGGACCTCCAGGGCCAGGTGGGGACCCGCAGGGAAAGGCGAGGACAGATGGAGACAGGCAGGGCCAGGCGGGTCCCGGGGCTCTGCCGCCCTCTCCCGGCCGGCCCCGTCCCTCCTCCCCGGGGGTGAGGGGTAAAGGGGTCCTCCTATGTCCCTTTCGGGGCTCCCCTTGTCCCCAAACCTCTCAGCACCTTCCCGCTGCAGGGCGAGGGACACCCCCACCTCCCACTCACCCCCAGACCTCAAATCTCCCGGAATTCAGCCTCCAGCACCCTTTCAGCCCCCTCCTGACAGGTGGTGCTGGGGCACCTGGATGTGTCCCCGTCCCGACACCCGCCCTGTCCCCCAGACCAGTACAGGGAATACCAGTGGATCGGCCTGAACGACCGCACCATCGAGGGGGATTTCCAGTGGTCTGACGGGAGCCCCCTGGTAAGTGGGGCTGCCAACCCTCGTGTGCCCCCGCCGGGGGAGCCCTCCTCGCCCGGCACCTCCTTATCCTCCTCCAGCACCGGGGCCCAGCCCCGGGGCCGGGCTTTGAAGCTCCCAAACAAGAGCCACTTGCCTCACCCGGGCTGAGCATCCCCAGGGGAGCCAGACCCTGGGATTTGGGGTCCCGAGGCCATGCCAAGGGGTATGGAGCTGGGACCTCATTCCTGACGGCGATGGCACAGCCAGGAGGCTGCAGATGGGTGCGTGCTGGCGCAGGGCCCCCCCACACCGAAGGGGTGTGCTGGGATGCCCCGTGCACCCCGTCCCGCCTGTCCCCCCAGCTCTACGAGAACTGGCACCCCGGACAGCCCGACAGCTACTTCCTGTCCGGGGAGAACTGCGTGGTCATCGTGTGGCACGACGGGGGCCAGTGGAGCGACGTGCCCTGCAACTACCACCTCTCCTACACCTGCAAAATGGGGCTGGGTAAGCTGTGCCCAGGCCGGGGGGGCTGGGGCTGCACCCCCACCGCGCCAAAGAGGGGCTTCCCCACCACCTCCCCTGCAGGGAAACGAGTCCTGTGCGTGGGACCCTCAGCCTGTTTGGGCATTTTCGGGGCCGGGGGGCCCCCCGCGGCCGAGTGCAATGAGCCGCCCCCCCTTGCAGTGCAGTGCGGGCCCCCCCCCGCCCTGAGCAACGCCCGCGCCTTTGGCAAACCAAAGCAGCGCTACGAGATCGGCTCCACCGCGCGCTACCAGTGCCGGCTCGGCTTCGCCCCGCGCCGCTCGCCCGTCATCCGCTGCCGGGAGGACGGCACGTGGGAGCCGCCCCAGCTGGCCTGCCGCCCTGGTGAGTGACGGGCTCCCCACGACCTCCCCAGCGCCCGCCCGCGGCGCTTTCCCTTCACCCGGGACTTCTTGTGTCCCCCCCAGGCCTGGCTCAGCCCCCCAACAACTGAGTGAGTCCGTGGGGCAGCAGCCAGCACCTCCCCAGGCCCTGGAGCCGGTGTGGATGGGGACGGCACTGGGACCCCGGCGCAGACCCCGATGTGGCACGAGATCTCACTGTCGGGTGTCTGCCCCCTCGTTTGTTTTATATCTGTACAAAGAAACCCTAATAATTAAAGACCCCCTCAAAAGGAACCGACAGTGACCCAAAATGCAGCACAACAGGAGTTCTGTTCCCAGAGTCACAACGGAGTTGAAATCAAGGGGGACACCACGGGCAAGGGATGGCAGTGACATGCCAGCATCACCTCCAGCCATTTTCTCCCACCCCTACCCCAAGGGTCCTCATCCTGTGACACCCTGGTGGGGGTTGACATGGGGCCATCCAAGCTCTGCTGCAGCTCAGCACCCATCCTGAGGTGTGGGGCGGCTTCTGCACTTCCCTGGACAGGCAGAAGCTGCTGCTGCAGGCTTGGAGTGGGCGTGTGTCGCCCAAACCCCCTCTCTGTGCTTCTGTGGGTATTAAAACCAGTAAACAGGTGGCACAGAGTGGTGACCTGGTTATTTGGGAGGGCCTGGAACAGGGATGGGACTGGCAGGGCTGCACGGCCCCACAGCGTGGAGCGTGACAGCAGTGGAGAGCCTGGGCACAGAGACGTCCCCAGGAGCCACAGAAACAGGGAGACACAACCCAGAGTGCTCCCACATCCCAGCAGCACCGGGCATTGCTCAGGGCTCGGGTTGGGATGCTGCTCCCAGCCAAATACACGGAACTGGGAGAGCACATCACCAGTGCCAGGGCATCTCCCCATGCTGTGATTCCCCCTGCACTGTGCCAGCTCCATGGCTTTTTATAGTTCTCTTGGGCTGTGCTGAACAGCAACACCCGTAAAACCCCAAAGTGAAGTGGCCGGAACACAGATAAACCCTGGACAGGGCACTGGGGATGGAAAGTCCCTGTCAAATTCCCCTCATGGAGAGGCCAGATGGTCCCAGGGGAAGGAGCCAGTCAGGCGTGTGCCTTAGCCATACAGTTTTGCTGCTGCTTTATTAATTGAGAAGGCGACACGCCATTAGTCACGCTCGTTAATGTCCAGCCCGAGTCCTGTGCACTTGCACCAGCCAGAGTGGCCAGCCAGAGTGACCAGCCAGAGTGACCAGCCAGAGTCCTCATGGCTATGGGGAGCGAGGATGGGGCGAGGGATTCACTGGGGTTGGGGAATGGGCAGCCTGTGCTGTCTGCTGAGGGGGCTGGATTAGACCCCCCTTCCTGGTCCAGCAGTGGGTCTGGCTTCTCCAGTAAGTCCCAAACACCCCACAAGCCTCACAGCAGGCTGGGTTGTGGGCACCCACTCCATCAGGGGACGCACCAAGCACCCAAATCCAGCTCTATCGCCTTACCAGAACCACCCAAAATCACTGGGAGACCCCCCCCTCCTACCCCGCCTCAAGCTCTCTGCCCGGGTGAGGAGGGCTGGTGTCCCACTGCTGTCCCCTCTGCTCAGCCCACCTCTCCTCCCAGCGTTCTCACTTCCCCACGAAGCAGTAGGTGCCGTAGGTCCTCATCTCCTTGCTGGGGAAGCCAAAGCTGCGGACGCCGGGGTCGGGCAGGCCCCCGCAGCGCTCGCGGGGCGTGGTGATGGGGTAGCGGACGCTGCCGTCCGCCAGCCACCCCCCGTCACAGCGATCCAGCTGCGAAAACTTCCAGGCGGAGTAGAGCTGTCCCACCTTGGCAATGGCAGCCCCGTGGTTGCGACATGCCTGCCCGGCCTCCTTGAAGTTCAGGTGGCCCCGGATGAAGTAGACCTGGCCTGAGGATGGGGGGGGACACCGCAGGTGAGGACCCCTCCTGCAAACAACCCCAGACCTGTTGCGAATCCGGGCAGGCAGCAGGGCTTGGTGACGCTGTGACAAGGACAGCAGCACTACCTTGAAGAGCAGAGGTAAAGCAGAAAGCATCGAATCGGTCCTTCTGCTTGTCCCTGGCACCGTAGGTCCGGACACCAGGCAGGAGGAGGCGGCCACCACATGGCTCCCGCGAGTTGATGATAGGGTAGTGGACGGTCCCATCGAGGATCCAGCCGGCATTGCACCAGTCCAGACCCTCTGTCCAGGCTGTGGGGCGAGAGGTGGCTCAGCACCGGCACTTCCCTCTTCCCCATACCCAGACAGGCGTGGTTTTGGGCTGAAGAGGAATTTTTTCGAATGCTTCACCTTTGTACAGCTGCTGGTAGGTGGCAAGGCGGGAGTCCTGCTGCTCACAGGCTCG
The DNA here is from genome assembly GCA_013397815.1 of Aleadryas rufinucha. NCBI lineage: Eukaryota > Metazoa > Chordata > Aves > Passeriformes > Aleadryas > Aleadryas rufinucha. Next base: position 36,340 of record VZTH01009677.1, read on the forward strand.
CTTGGCTTCGTGGTAGTTGAATTTGTAGCGCCCATTGCTGGGCTGGTAAGGGAAGACGACGCCTGGAGGGACAGGGACAGGGTGAGGGCAATGCTCTCCCTGAAGAGGCTTTGACTTAGCATCCCTGGGGGTTCAGTGCTGAATTTAAGTCTGGGGAACAGGGCGGTGCAACAGGGGACACAGGCAGAGGCAGAGACCCACACACCTCCGGTCGGGCCGAGGGTCCCCCTCCTGCTGCCTCCCCCAGGGGTGCAGCCCAACCTCACCCTCAAGGTGCAGCGTGAGTGAGACGCTCTCATCCTCCAGCCCGTTGACGAGCTGGCAGCGGTACCGCCCCTCGTCCTCCAGCGCCACGTCGGTGATGGTGAGCGAGGCGTCATAGCGGTGGCTGTGCCGTAGGTGCACCCGTGGGCTCAGCGGCCCGTAGTTCTTGTGGTACAGCCCGTTGGTGATGATGATGACGTTCTCCTGGTAGTTGGCCGGCTCCACCTTGCTCCACTTGACACGGTAGTTGCGGGGCAGGGCGCGCAGGACGCAGGGCAGGGTGGCCGTGGCGCCGCGCCGTGTGTGCACCGTGGGGTGGAGGGGCTCCAGCAGGTACTGTAGGCGCAGTGGGGCTGCAGCCCCCCGGGCAGCCTCAACACCGGCTGCTGCCATCCCTCCAACGCCTCCCCGAGCACCCCTCAACCCTCACCAGCATCTGATGGTTTCTATCGCCCATCCCGGCTCCTCTTCGTCTCTCCTGCACCTTCAGGAGGCACAGCTCAGCCTCTGGCCTGGCTGGACCCGCCCAGCATTGCCTCCCCCCTCCAGCACCGACCCCAAACAGCAGTGCCTGGTCCTCCCTGCAGGCCCTGCTCCCTGCACAGGCTCCACGTCCTGCCCCCCAGGCCCTGATCCTCCCGCCAGGCCCTGCTCCCTACCTGGGGTCCCGGTCGGCCGCTGGAAGATGCCGGACGCTGGGGGTGCTGCCAGGAGCCAGAGGCAGCCGAGCAGGAGCAGCCTGTGCATCCTTAGAGCCAGGGGCAGGACGGTGCCTGGGGGGAGCGCAGGGGTTGGGGACAGGTAGTGGGACACAGCCTGGCTTTGCTGGGGCCCCGAGGATGTGGCCCTGCTCCGTGAGGGCTCTCTGACATTTACTGTGCAGAGGGGACATCTGCTTGCAGGACACTCACCCCCCAGACTGTGGCAACCCTCCTTCCTGGCACTCCCCCGGTCTCTTACCGTCCCCAGACACGTCCTTCGGGGAGCCGCTGTTCCCATCCAAAGCCCCCAGCCCGCGTGCTGCCCCGGCTCCTGCTGCTTCCCGTCTCTGTCATCAACACTCCATGGTGGGGCCGAGGGCTCTGGGAAGGCCAGAGCTGTACCACAAGGCTCCTGGGAAGAGGTGACAGGGGACACGGGGACACGGGAGGTGGCGAGCAGGTGCTCCCAGCCAGCCCCTTCCCTGTCACCGTCCTGGGGCAGGCGGTGTCCTGGCAGCCCCGTGGCCCCGCGGGCCCTTGATGCCCACTCCCATGGTGCCGGCCGTGCCCTCACTCCCTGCTCTGTCACCGTCTCTTCCCGCTTTCTTCTCTTTTTTTTTCCCTCCAACACCTCCCCGAGGAGCACACAGGGAGGAGGAAGCACAATTTCCCATTGTGAGTGTCTTTCTCTTTATTGTTCTGCTCAGCAAAACACAGTGTGCCCGGCTAACAAACATCCCTTTATCTGCAGGCCGCAGCGTTGGGAATTCAGGGAAAACGACAGTTCTGCATCGGGCTCCAGCAGCCTCTCGGGCTGGCAAAGCCTCCCCTCGGCATCGGCCCCGGGTGCTGGGACGGTGCTCTCTGATCCCACAGACATCAGGGCAAGGGTTAATTTTATTCCCCTCTCCCTGTCCCTGATGAAGGGATGACATTCCCATCCCTCGAGGCTCTGGGGGGTTGTGCAAGGGGGGTGCCCCACCCCTGGAGTCCCACTGGACTTATCCTGCCCTCCAAAAAGGCATCAGAGAGGCTTCCCCATCATCACCTCGGGCCAGGACGCTGCCGGGAGCAAAACACAGGCGCACAATGGGGCTGTGTTCTGGGCTCCTGCAACTTCTCCCTCCCCCAGGGTCCGTGTCCGAGGGTGGAGGAAGTTCTTCTCAAAGGAAGCACAAGACAAGCAGTGACTGTCCCCAGCACCATCCTGGTCCCACCCTGGCCCGCACAGCACAGCACAGCCAACAGCCATGCCTGGGGAGAGAGGCACCTGGGCACCCCTTCAGTCCCCAGGCCCTCGTCCCCCAGCTGCTCCCCACTGCTCCCAGCCTCTTTCCAAGAAGGGGCATCAATTTTGATGCCAGCAGGCTGAACTGGAAACCTTCTTCCAGCTCAGAATGGTCAGAGCTCTGTCTCATTTTAATGAGCAAACGGTGCCTGTAGCTTTGCTCTCTCCGGGCAGGGGGAGGCTAAACTGCAGCAGCAGCACTGCAAGCTCCTCCCTGGCAGCTCCCCGCGGTTATCGGGTGGGTCCATGGCTCTGCAGAGAGTCTGTCATCTCCCTCCCTCACACTTCCTGTGCCCACGGCTGCAGGAGCAGATCCTGTTCTCCCCCAGCCGCAGCTCCGGGCTCCTTGGCTGGAGGATGCCGATTCCCAGCTCTGCAGTACCACAAACGAGCTGAGTGTTTCTCACATTTTTCCCAAGCAAAGGCAGCAGCTACAGCCCTCGGCCCTCACAAAGCCACAGCCTGAAGCAGAACCCTTGCAGGGGCTCCCATAAGTGACTCATCCCCCCTCCCCATCCCGTTGGCATCAGGGCACGACCCCAGCCCACTGCTGCTTATCTGAGTTCAGAGTTTGGCCTGGTGCTGTGGAAAGGAGTCACCCAAGTCACTTCCCAAACACACACTGTATTACTGCTCTCCTCCCTGTCTCTTCTCCTCTCTTTTTGGGATTTGCACCCACTCTTGGTTCAACACAAACACCTCTGCAGAAGCAGAGGCAGCCAAAGAGAAGCACAGGAACCCCTTGTGCTCAGCTCCCCCAGCTCCTGGCGTAGGCTCTATCAGGAGCCTCTGACTCTTTCTCTTGTTTTTCAAGACTCAGATTCTCCTTCTCCCCTCACAGGCCTACAGGAAACCTCATCCCCAAAGCCCCCTGAACACTTGTTTTTCCTTCTGACCAGGGAATTTGAGCCTAGCTTTGTGGGACTTTGCTGAGCCGGCACCTCCAGAGCGGGTCAGTCCCCCCACGCTTGGACATCACCCTCCACCTCCTCTGCCTGACCCAGTCCCCAAAAACGCCGTGTTTCTACAATGCAGAGGCTGAAACCTCATGCACCCCCCCGCAGCTCCTGCCACACCCCACATCCTCCCCCCGCCCCTCTTGCACCCAGCGGAGAGGGACATTGACCCCACACAGCCCACACACTTCCCAGCACAGGCCTGAGCCACCTGATGTGGCAACGCCAGGTGTGCCAGGGCATCCAGTCCCGAGTTTCCGTGTTGGCAGCGCTGTCCCGCTCCCGGCAGTCTCTTGGAGGTGTGGGAGACAGGGCAGGACCTGGCAGCCACCCTGGCAGGCGGAGTTTGCAGTCCCAGCGTGGCTCTCCTCATGCACCCCATTTGCAGGGGTTCATCTGCCCTGGCTGCCCCCCAACATGCCTGAGCACACAGCTGCCTCGAGGCTCCGGCTCTCCGGGCTGTGCTTCCTCCTCCAAATCCTCAACATCCTCCTCTTCGCCGTGTTTGCCCAGTACAACCCCGAGAGCAGCCCCAGCCACTGCCCCCCGCAGCTGGACTGCAGCCAGAGAAACCAGGACTCGGCTTTCCAGCAGCCCCGTGAGTACCCCTACACCCGTGGGTGCAGAGCAGATCTGCTGAGGGGGTGGCACGGGGGTGTCACCGTGCTCACTTCAGGCTGCAGACCTGTCACAGACTCCAGAGTTAGAGAGGGAACACCAAGCTGCAGGGCTGGGGTGCTGATGCATCCCAGAGGGGGTAAAGCAGACATGTTGCAAGGATTTCTGAAATTCTTGGACAGAGCCAGCCCCAAAAAAGGGATATTTGGGTTAGGACATGTGTTCCAGCAGCTGGAGCTTGGAGGGGATCACTGAGTGCAGTGAAAAACTGGGGATCATCCTCCCATGCCTGGTAGGGAGGACAGCAGCTGCTCCTGGCACTTTAGGGTCTGCAAAGCTTCTCCCTGCCCGGCTGGGTTTTGCAGTGCTGGGGGATTTACACTGATCTCCTTCCACAGAGGATCTGGCTCCCTGGCTGCTGCCACAGCGGGGCTGGGGGTCTGCCCCGCCGGGAGCATCCTGCTGCATGCTGGGCATCCCTGCAGAGCTCCCGCCTGGATAAGGGGCTGACCCTCGCTTTCTGAGGCAAAGACAAGGTGGTCAGGGGGAGAGGAGCCTCAGAGTGCCCTGGCAGAGGGAGGGGAGAGAGCGGAGCCGCTGGGCAGGGAGCTGGCAGCTGGCAGGTTCTCCCGGTTTCACCTGCCCACGGAACCCCACCCAGGCAGTGACTCATGGAGAAAGCCGGGCCACAGCTGTCGGCTCAAGGGGTGTGAAGGGCATTTAACCCAAGCAAGAATAGAGTCCCCCATCCTCTGGTTTGCCACCAAATGGTACCAGACTAGTCCCAGTTCTCTTCTCATCCTTCCTCTCTCCTCATCCCATGAATTGAGATGTGATGCTTTCAGGGGCAGCAGCGAGGTCCCAGGGGTGCTGACATCTCAGACCCACCTTCATGCTGGTCTAGTGGGTGCAGACAGCTCTCGGCCACCTCACGAGGGTTCTGGGCTATGGGGTGAACCGTGTGAGTGTCCTGAGATATCTGGACAGGGCAGTGGCAGATGAGGTGACCGGGAGCCCTGCAAAGGGTGACTGGGCCACATCAGGTGGGGATGGCTTTACCTGGCCCTGGCACTCCCCACTGCAGCTCTCTGAGAAGGATCATCCACCATGGTCCCAGACACACAGCAATGGAGTGAGCCTTCAGCTCCCCAAAGCCTGTTAGAGCAGGGGGTGTCTTAGTCCCGTCTCAGTCCCCTCGGGGACCAGCAGGCAGGAGGGTGGCTGCCTGCCCTCAGCACCTCCAGACCCATTCTTCTGCCTTTCCTCCACCAGGTTTCTGGGATGTCCACACCCAGGTGCTGCTCAGCTTTGGGCTCCTGGTGGTGTTCCTCGGCCGCTACGGGCCGGGCAGTGCGGCCATCAGCATCCTCATCATAGCCTTTGCCATCCAGTGGGCTGTTCTGGTCCAGGGGTTTTTTAACTTCTTCCTCAATGGCAAAATTTACGTGGGAGCTCAGAGGTAAGGCAGGAGGGAGCTGCTGCTGCCCAGCCCGCTCATCCCAGCCCAGCCCCGGCACACTGGCTCCCTCCTCTGTAAAACTCGCGGCTCTGCTTCGGAGGAGGATTTTGCAGACAAGTAGGACGAGGCCTCTGGGTTGTTGGAGTACCGCCCTGGTACGGGCTGTGTGAGCGCTGCCAGGGCTGCAGCCAGGCTTTTAGGGGGCACCCTGGCCCCCATCTGCCTCAACGGTACCTTCAAGGCGCCCAGCCGTCCCTTTGTCACCAGCATCACGAGGCTCTGGCTGCCTGTTCAGCTTGCAGGAGCAATGGGATGCAGGGCCTGGGCTGAGGGCTCAGCTCCTGTCCTCCCCCCAGCTCTCCCCAGCTGCTGTGCTCATCCCTGGCAGTGCCAGGTCCAGTCCCACACCTTTCCTCTCCTTCCCAGCATGGTCAGTGCTGACTTCTGCACCGCAGCAGTTCTGATCTCCACCGGAGCTGTTCTGGGCAGGGTAAACCCTGTCCAGATGCTGCTGCTGGCCCTGCTGGAAGTCACCATGTGCACTCTCAATGAATACATCCTGCTCAGGCTCATGGGGGTGAGTCACCGACTGGGGAGCCACCAGAAAGGGAGTGGCCGTGGGTTTAGGCTGCTCATGACAAGTTCTGCCTCGTCTGGAGAGACAAATCCTTTATCCCCCCTTCCTGCACGGTGCTTTTCCGTACTCACCAGGTAAGCGACAGCGGACGCTCCTTGACTGTCCACACCTTCGGTGCTTATTTCGGCTTGATGGTTTCACGGGTCTTGTACCAGTCCCACAAGGACAAGAGGAAGAGGGAAGAGTGGCAGGACATGGGGCACCAGGCGGATGTCTTTGCTGTGGTTGGTACGGAGCTCGAATTCTACAACACCTGAGTCAGAGCTGGTGAGGGAAGGGTCGTCACCAATGTGAGGACAGTAAGGCTGTGGCTTTGGCCAGGAGATTCCTGCAAACCATCAAGGACAGATGTCCTCCACCTGCCCAGGAACCTGTCATGGGGCTGCACCACCCTTTCCTAGAAAAAGCTTTTCCCTGTGTCCTACCTGAACCTCCCAAACTGTGGCCACTTGCAGCTCTTGGTACTCGCCAGAAGTTTCTGTCCCACAAGGGATCAACTCCCTTGATCAAGACCTGTCTTGATTCTGGTTCTACTCCCTGCAGGAACCATCTACCTGTGGATCTTCTGGCCCAGCTTCACCTCAGCCACCACTATCCACAACAGCGCTGAGAACTGGGCAGTGCTCAATACCTACTTCTCACTGGTGGCGAGCACCGTTGCCACCTTCATCCTCTCTCCTGTCCTCTACGAGGAGAGCACCCCACGGATGGTAGGTCCTCTCCTGGGACAAGCCCAAGCCTCATGCCCTGCCCACATCCTGTCCTACAGGGATGGTGAGCCTGAGCACACCCAGGGCAAAAGGGGATGCCTGTCAGGCTTCCTTAAGCTCGTTAAGAACTAATTTGATCCCTGAGGAAGACAACCCCCCCAGTCCCATGCTGTTGTCCTCCATGGAGCCAGTTCCCCTGACCATCTCCTGCTCCGTCAGGTTCAGATCCAGGATGCCACCCTGGCTGGCATGGCCGTGATGGGTATGGCTGGGGAGATGCTGGTCACCCCCTTTGGGGCCCTCATCTCAGGGTTTCTGGCTGGTCTGATCTCCTCACTTGGCTTCAGATTCTTCACGGTGAGTCGCCGTGGGACAGCCAAGGACACTGATCCCCGGTCAGGGATCTGCCTTTGGGGGGGCAGCTGCACGGCCACCTGCAGCTCCCAAACCTGCAAAGGTGGGGCTGCAGCACAGCCCCCCCGTGTGACTGACCCCCATCCCAACACCAGCTCTTCCCTGTGCTCTCCCCAGCCCGTCCTACGCTCCAGGCTGAAAATCCAGGACACGTGTGGGGTTCACAACACCCACGGGCTGCCGGGGATACTGGGGGCCTTGCTGGGGACACTGCTGACGCTGCTGGCCACCGCAGACACTTTTGGTGACAGGTGAGAGGAGCCAGAATCAGTGACTTGATGCACCGAGCTGGGGCCACCACGACCCCTGAGATCAGGGCTGCTCCACTCCCCCTCTGTTACAGCACCCTTTAGAAGACATCACCCAGAGCCACGAGCCTGTGAAAACAAGCTCCCAAAAGCCTGTCCCCTCTCTGGCTTGCAGGCTGGAGCTTGTGTTCCCGCTGATGGCCCAGGGCAGCCGGACGGTCACTGACCAAGCGTTCATCCAGCTCAGCGCCCTGCCCCTCACACTGCTGCTTGCAGTGCTCGGGGGCTGCCTCACAGGTGAGTTTTGCCTCCAGTGAAACGGGATGGAGGGTGTGAGGGGCAGGGGGATTGATGGATTTGGGGGGAAAGGGAAGGAGCAGCCCCAAAGCAAAGCATCCCCATCGGGCAGGCCGGGCAGAGCCCAGTGGTGCTCAGCGCTGTGCAAACCCAGTGGAGGTCGGGGCTACCCCCGGGGGGCCGGGGCTCCCCTTGGGGCCGAGTTTCCCTCGGGGGGCCGGGGCTGTCCACGGGGCCTTACTTCGCTCGGCTTCGGGGCTCCCCCTTGGGTCCTGTTCCCCCTTGGGTCCTGCTCCCCTCGGTCCGGGGCTCCCCTCGGGGTTGAGGCTTCCCCCGGGTCCGGGCTTCTCCCAGGGTCAGAGCTCCCCGCCGGGTCTGGGCTCCCCCCGGTCCCGGCTCCCCGGCGCTGCCGCTAGATGTCAGGGGAAGCCCGGGCAGCGGCCGCCCCGCTCTCAGACGCCCTCGCCCGGCTCTCGGTGTCCTCAGGAGCCGTCCTGAAAACCAAGATGCTGAGGTCTCCCCCGGACGCGCAGTACCCGGAAAACACTGTCCTCTGGGAGGTAAAGCTGGGGAATTGCTGGTAAAAAGGGGTTTATGGGGCTCAGGCAGCAGCAGGGGTTGGATGTTTCCCCGCAGATGCTGGTGCTCTCCCTCCTCTTGCAGCAGTGTTTGGGGCAGGAAAGCTGCGGTACATGCCCCTGGTCATGGACTCACACAATCCCTGACTCATTTCAGGGTGGAAAAGCCCTCTAAAAGCACCATGTCCAACCGTTCCACTGCTGCCAAGGCCACCACTAAACCATGTCCCCAAGGGCCACATCCACAAGTCTGTTAAATCCCTCCAGGGATGATGACTTTACCCCAGCCTGTGCCAGAGCTGGACAACTCTTTCAATGAAAGAATTTTCCCCAATATTCCATCTAAATCTTCCCGGTGCAACTTGAGGCCATTTTCTCCTGCCACCACCTAGCCCCGATCTGCCCTGAGTAGGGCCCATTTCTGCCCCTCCACATCTCTGGTGCAGGTGCCCAAGGAAGGATGTGACCCCAGGGCAAGCGGAAAGGAGCCGGGCATCAGCACCTTGGTGTAGTGACCCCGAATCCCCGGTGAGGTCCTGCACCACCAATCGTCTGTCACTGCCAGTGCCAGCAGCCTGCTCGGGAGACAGCCACGCTCCTGGTCCCAAACATTTTGGGAGCAGCTGGGTGTCCACAGGCCTTTGCAGGGTGAAGAGGTGCTGCAGTATCTCGGTGCTTGTTGTGGGAGTAACATGGCTCTTGCTCCCAGGGACACCTCGAGGTGTCCCGGCTTGGCTCAGCCACTTCCCCTCTCTGCTCCTTGCCTCAGTTTCCCCATCGGCTGCTATCTGGAGGAAGGCAATAGGGGGAGGAGGGATGACTGTGTTGGGGAATGGGCACAGGAGGCTGAACAGAAAATGGCAAAGACTTTGTACAGACACTTTTGCACACAACTATTAAAATATATTGATTTTTTTATGGCTTCAGGCTTTGCCCCGGAATTCTCACAACACCTGCTCAGCTCTGCTGGCTGTTTCCTTCAGGTGTCATTCCAGGGAGGAAAGAAAAGACCCCCGGTTTCCCCTGCACCCTGAACACTGATGCCCATTTGTTGGGTTTCATGGGCTGTCCCACCCACCTTAGGATGGTGCAGCTGCCAGAGTGTGGGACAGCACGAGCAGCCAGCACCCAGGGGCAGGAGCAGGGTGACACCGGGGTCCCCAGTGCAGGGGTGACCCCAGCCTTCCCCTGACCACTCATCACCTCGCACCAGGGCCAAGGAAGAGCCCTCCTCTCAACAAATAAATGCCCCCAGCACTCAGCCCCGTTGTGAGAGAGATGTTCCTCTAGCCCTTGCAGCCCCAGGACCCCCAGCACCCCGGCCCCACATCCCCCCCACAAAGAGGCTGTCACCCCCCTGCCTGTCCCAGGTGTGGGCAGCAGCCCTCAGACCTGCCTGGGAGCAGATTGGAACACGCTGGGAATGCAGTAGCTCGAGGGAAGCCACAGAGGGTCCTGCAGGAACCAGAGCAGGGGCACAGCCCCAGAGGACTCACAGAGGGGTGGATGTGCCGGGGATCCCCGGTGGGGGGACACCTTGGGGTCCCACCTCCCACGAGCCTGGGGTGGCTGCCAGACACTTTCACACTTGCTGTGCCAGACTCCAGCACTCACTGTGTGGGATTCCTGCAGGCACAGGTGTCCCCAGCTGCCAGTACCACCCCTGAGGAGGGGTCCACAGCCCCACCCCATGCAAAGGGAACAGGGGGTGCAAGGCAAGCACAGAGAAGTCTGGGGAAAGTGCTTTGCTACCCAAACAAAGTAGGCAGAAGTGGGACCATCCTGTTCTGATGCCTGCTGCTGTTGAAGCACACAGATTTCCTTTAACTGACTGAACAAAAAATGCAAAAAAAGTTGATGAAAAGCATTTGTTTGCAGGCGATCATAAAACGTCACTTTAAAACACAGCAGAAAGTCAAAACTTCCTGCTTTGATATAAGTCAAACTATCACTTTAACTTTTCCCACTTTCGTTGTCCGTTACAGAAAACTGGTGACATCAGCACATTAAATGCTTTGGTGTCACTGAAATTCCGTGACGAGACACACGGAAGTGGGTCACCCGTCTCCTTTTCTGCTGCCACTGCAGGCGCTGGGGAAGGTTTCTGCAGGGACCACAGCCCCACTCCTCGCTCAGGCGGCAGGGGAGGACACGTCCCTGTACCCATGTTACCCGTGTCCCTGTGACATGCTGGAGGGAGAGGCGGGATGCAAGAGGGAGAGGCGGAATGCAAGAGGGAGAAGGGGCACGAGGGCTGGTGGCCCAGCAAGGGGGTGCTGGGCTCCAGTCGTCGCCCCTAGCCCGAAGTGCAGGGCTCACTGCGGCCCCGCGCCACCCCCTCCCACATCACCTCCTTCCCAGCCCTCTCCTCCCCTTTCCCAGGCAGCCCCCTTCTCCTTTTTGATCTCCTCGCAGCACATTTCAAAAGCAACCCACTGCGACAGGAAGAAAAGCCCCTCCAGTGAGATCATTGCGAGACCCCCAGACGTCGGGGTCGGGTATGAAATGGACCTCCCTCCTCCTCCCCTCGCCCGGCCCCCGGCCCCTCTGAAAGGCTGTTATGTTTTGTAATCGGATTAGGGGAGCTCTGCGCCCTCCCCACGCCCGTTCC
>VZTH01009677.1:47125-63588 GCA_013397815.1 Aleadryas rufinucha
CCCACGCCCGTCCCCCGGCGTGCCCGGCCCGCGGCCGCCGCTGTCCCCGCAGTCGCTGAAGCGCGGCGGCCGCGGGCGCGGAGCTCTCCGTGCGGCGGGAGCCGGGGACGGCGAGAGCCTGAAAGGTTTAGTCAGCGAACAAATTGCTTCTCTGTAGGGGCCGTTTTCTTCCCAAGTTGAACATAATGATGGCAGTTTGAGGAACAGATGGTGCAGCTAAGCAGATAATCCCGCCGGCCCCGGGCTCGGGGAGAGGCAGCGCCGGCTCCGCCCGCAGCGCCCGGGGCCGTCCCGGGACGGGAGGGTCGCGGCGGTGTCGGGGTGACGATCGCACCCCGACGGAGCACGAGGAGCTTGGGCGAGCACCCCACCTTCACACGTCTGCTGCCTCGGGGGTGGTTTGGGTGCCAGACGCCGCTCGTGCCTCAGTTTCCCCAGCCCTGCAGGGAGCCCTCTGCTCCGTCGCTTTTCAAGGCGGGGCTCACCTCCAGATCGCAGCCTGACCTGGGGGGATGTAATGTGAGACAGAACAGCTTTCCCTGCACTGGAGCAAAGGACAGCCGAGAACAGCTCATTTTACTCTCATTTTCCTGTTTTGCCTCTCTCTCCAACAGTATTTAAGATGTGGAAAGAGCTGAAGGAATTCCACCAGCTCGCAGGGGTTGGGTGTGCACTGTGCCCGTGTCAGGCTCAGGGATGCCGGGATCTGCCGCCTAAATGAGTTTTTATTTAAAATATATCAGCGGGAAAAGCCCAAGGCTCCACAGACAAGATGTAGGCAGGGCAAGTCACGGACACATCTGCGTGGAGCAAGCCCTGCCCGCCTGCCCATGCCACACTGGCACCAGGGACCCTTCCCCACGCTACGGGGCTCTCACAGCCTTCAGGACACACCCCAGGCACACTGCACCGCATGCCTGTGTCCGGCGGGTTCGTTTAATTCATGTTCCCCCCCTCCAGCGCTGTCCCCTGAGAGCCCCGGCTCTGACAGCTCCCCTGCCCTCTCCGTGGCAGCCCAGCTGCCAAGAGACCTGCCTAATTCACCTCTTGCTAATGCAGGAGCTCAATCAGCTGCTCGAAGGGTGTTTTACAAGTCAAAGCAATAACAACATCCCTCTGATACAGCTGGGGAAACTAAGGCACACAAAGAGGTGCCCGAGAGTCCATTGGAATTAGAAGCAGGACAAAGCCCGGGCTCCCCGAGCTCCCGGCGTACATGTCCTTACACATCCACAGCCCCCACCGCCTCCCCCCACCCGGAGCAGCTGATGCCGTGTGCTGTTTGATAGAAAGCCAGCTAATCATCTTTCCCACCTTCGTTAGGGTGTGAATCGTTATCCCAGCGACACCTGTAAGGCTCCTTGTCAGACAAGGCTGGTGCACACGTCTAATAATGGGCACCATATGGGAGAGGGAAGGCTCAGGAGAGGAGCAGGGGCCCGAGCATCCCCACACTGAACAAAGAGCAGTCCCCAACGGCTTCCCAGTACGGGCCAGTATCACCAGCACTGGTTTGAAAGACCAGCAGCAAGGGCAGAGCCCAGACAGAGGCAGCAGTGGAGGAAGAGCCACCACTCGTGGCATTAAATACCTCAATAACTCCCCACAAAGCCCTTTGGAAAAGGACCTTTGGAAAGGACATTTCCCTTTGGAAAAGGACCTGGCAAAGGTGACAAGTTAAGGTTAAAGGCAGGAGAGCCACCGAGCCCTGCTCTCCACAGCGTGCCCAAAGCCTGGGACCGGGCACCCCAAATCCTCCAAAGCACATCCCACCACGCCTTGGAGCCTCTGCTCGCTGCCAGCACTGCAGTGGCGCCACAGGTGCAGAAAAAGCCTCCCACAGGTGACAGGGAGGACACGGTGTGAATTAGAGACAGGTCCCTGCATTTGGACTGATCCAGAGCCCCCCAGGCTTCCTCCCTGACCCGAAACTTTGGGGGCAGAGCTCAGCCCCTCTGCCGAGCCACCCCCCGGTTAAAGTCCCCACCGCCACTGCAATTACAGAACTACATTTCCAGGCCCCCATTCATTGCCAGCGGCGTAATGAGCCCCCAGGCACCATCAGCGGGGGCAAAGCAATTAAAATCGCTGCCATGGTAGCTGCGTGGGTGGCTCTGGCATGGGCTGCTGCCAGTGCCCGTTTTGGGGCGAGTGGGCACCACCAGGCCAGGCAGGGCCTCAGATTGCTGCATGTCCCTGGGGGTGAACAATCGACTCGTTCTTCCCTGGGTTCAAAGAATAATAAAATAAAATAAAGAGGGAATAAAGGCCCCAGTAAAGCTGGGAGTCAAGTTTATTTACAAACTGAGTATGAAGTGAAGGGCTTGGAACAAAGGTGTTATGTAAGGGACAGTCACTAAGGGGCTCTTTACCCACACTAATTGCCACTTGCTCCACGATATCCATTTACCTCGCAGCTGAAATGGCCTCCTCAGGCTTACGGGTTCAAGCACTGCTTGTTTGCAATGCTGCCTGGCACAATTAGTGCCCCAGCGCAGGGGCCAGTGCAGTCCCACCACCCAAACCCACCGGGAAGCCTCACACCTCCCTGGAAAGTGGGATCATGCCCACAGTGGGTGGATGTGCTGGTGGGCACGTGGCTTGGTAGGGAGAGGTGCTGCCTTGCCTGGGACTTCAGTGTCAGTTGTATAACAGGGAAGGACAACGGGGCTTGGTTCTGCAGGAGGGACGTTGAGGTCATCCCAACCCAGCCTGGGTGGTGAGAGGCAGAAAACCATCATGGGATTCTTGTGGAGGCAGCTGCGAGAATGATGGCCCTGAAAGGAGAACGAGGTCTGGAGAGGATGAACAGAACCTGCTGCTTGTGATGGTGTTTCCCAGGGGTCCAGCTGGAAACTGCCCTCAGGTGCAAAAGCCCAAAAGGCAGAAACCAGTATAAAAACCACCATGGGGAGAAGAAGCTGCTGTGATTGTTGCAGGGCCTTCCTGCAGTATGCAGCCTTCCTGCTCCCATCCCTGCCCTCAGCCTTGGCATGTCCAGGGGCACAAGGGCCACAGAGGGACCGTTAGCTCTGCTCCAGCCAAACTGTCAGGAAAGGGAGGAAGATGAGGTGGCAGCACCCCCAGGAGCCGAGAGGTCAATTTTATTGACAAACTGCCTCTTGAATGGAGCACAGGGAACAATGCCGGCCTCAGCCCGGGTCAATTGGGACTGTGTAAAGCAAGGGGCCGGCTCCAGCGGCCCCGGGAAAGCCCTCCAGGCGAGTGGCCTTTACCAACGTGTTTGCATAACCTCTGACCCCTTCTTTTGGGGTTTAATTGAAATCCCAGCTTGGTGACAAATTGGCATGACCAGCAGGCCGGAGGCTGGGAGGGTGAGCGTGGAAGTGATGCCGGAAAGTCCCATCCGTGCTCTGGCACTGACCGACTTGCTGCCCCTTCCTCTCCTGGCGTGGGACACCTGCAAAGCCCAAGTCGTGTTTTAATCCCACCCTGCTCCTTTCTCCAACCCCGTGTCACTGCCCAAAGGCCACCACAATGGGCTTGGGACAGGCAACTGCCCGAGTCCACCTGCAGCTCTGTCTCAGTACAGGCAGGAGCAGGCAGGCATGGTCTGAGGTGTGTGAGCCTCCTTCAGAAACGCTTTGGACTGAAGTCTCCTCAGACTGGAATGCTCTCATGCTTTGTTAATCACAGAGGTCGTTAGGCTGAGGCATTTGCAGTCTGCACCTTGGCAAACCCCCAGCACACAGACCCCTCTCCCTCCCTGTCCGAAGGGAAAGGTCACAGTCCTCCAGTCTTGTCTTGAAGCAAAAACGGCTCTTTGGAGCCAATAGTAGAAATGAGCTTCTGAAAAAAAAAATATAACTGAAGTCCCAAAGCAGTTCCCACTGACTGGGGATCAAAAACTGACACTGAGCCAAATGGAGCTGAAGTCATCCTATTTCGGAAGTTCCTGGGAGAGAGGTGAGAAATGACAGAATTCCCTGTGATGGCAGAAATCTAATTTTCTGCAGAAACCAGACTAAAAACAATGAGAGAAAGCCCCAAACCAGACTCCTCACAATCCCCATCCCTTTTACAGAGCATTTGCAACATCTCAGCTGCTCTGTGCAGCACATCAGTGATGCAGAGCTGTGCTTCATGGAGGAACCAGTGCACCTGAGAGGGATGTCCAGGTGGGTATTCCTGCTGGCTAAAGGGACTCCGCAGAGTTACAGCAGAATCCTCCAAAGCACAAATATTTTCCCTCCACTTTTCTTCCTGTCCCAGAATACCAGATTCTGGGATTAGACTGAAGAATTTTCCTGCCCACAGGTAAAGATTTAATATTTCACATTCTGTAGATCATCCAATATGAATCCCAGCCGCCCTTTAACAGGGTTGGGGTAATGTCTGGTACCACGTGCAACCAGATCCCTGAAGTGCAAATGGCACAAGTGAGGTTTGAACGATTCCTACTTAAATCCATGCAATTTCCATGGCTCCTGCCTGTACTTCTGTTAGCCCTGCCCTGTAGGATTTCACTGGTCCTAGAGGAACACCCCACACTTTGGAGCAACAGTCACACATTTTGCAGTACCAACACAAGACTTTCCCTCAGGAGCGTGTCTGTACATCCAATTCACACTGAAGCACCTTAAAAACAGATTAGCCCCACACTGAGGCAAAACCCAAAAATATCTCCATTGCTGCCTGCTTTACTGTCTGCACCTCATTTGCAAATCATTTTCAGGGATTTTTACATATCCTAAAATACTTCTAATTGCAGGTTTCGTATCTGTCATCTGTCACTGATTAATACATTTCGTTGCTATTATTGTTATTATTACTATTAATCGTGCAGCCATCCAATTCACAAATCAAAGTCTGTTGCCCAGGATGGAGCCACAAGAACCAGGTTTGTTTCTAGGAGGTGCAGCCACCAGAGGTGATGAGACTCATAAGAGCAAAGATCTCAAACTGGTTTGCAAAGAGCAGCAGATCACCACTTTGCAGGAGATGTACAAGGTGAGGGGAAAATCAGCCCCAATGGCTCCAGCAAACGGGGGGTACTTGTGGGGACTGGACAATTAGATCCCTTCACCCTCCTACCTCCCTGTGCTGCCTCGCAGTGTGCCACGTTTCAAGGGAGAGAAACGGGTTGCTATTTTGCTTTGTTAACCTCCTTCTCTCCCAGCCCCACATGCCACTGGGAATAAATCTGGGATGATTTTATCCCTCCACCGTTTCTGCCCCCACCTCCCAGGACAGCCGGCTCCTCATGCTCTGCTGGCTGTCACTCAGCCACCTTCCCGTGTGCCCCGTGGGTCACTATTCCCCCAAACAACCTTCGGTTTCCACCAGTTGAAGATCTTAGAGGCTTCTTGCACAAAACCCTTTGAGGTATTTCATGCAAGGCTTGAAAAGGCTCCTGCTTCCTCTGGGGGGCATTATCATGACAACCGGCTTTAATTCAGCACAGACCCAGGCTCCCAGCTGGATCCGCAGCCACGCCAAGTCCCCCCGACACCCTTTGGCTGGCACAGAGAGGCCAAAGGAGCGCACGGGTCCCAGGATCACGGGGAACTGGCCCAGCCCCATTTCCCAGTCCCCATCCTCATATATATTCCCTTCCAGTCGCCCCGCACTTTTCTCTGCGTGTTCTTCTTTTGCGAGCGCTGCCCTCCTCTTCCCCACTCCCACCGGGCGCTTCCCCCCTCCCCGCGGTCCCTCCTCTGTCCCCAGCATCCCCCTTTCTCTCGGCTCTCTATAAACAAAGCGCCTCAGTGTCTGGGGGAAGAAAAGTTGCATTATGCAAATGGGAAAAAGCGAACAGGAGATTTCTCACTCTGAGAACCCCCATTCCGGGCCTGCACCTCGGTTTCCATGGCATGACCAAAGCCTGCTGGAAGCTGGTTTGCATACGGATGAGAGAGGAGATGAAATCAGCACGAAAGCCCATCGCTGACAGAACACCATTGTTTCGCCTGTCTGATTTGGAGGCTAATGAAACGCCATTAAAAAAAGAAAGAAAGAGGAAAAAAACCCCGCCGCTTTCATCCTGGCTTTGGTCAGGGATGGGGAGGGGGGGTTAAATATGATGACGGAAGATCATCGGCACTATCGGACTTGGGGTGAAGGTATTCTGGCACCGGGGAAGGAAATTCCCAGGATGCACTGCCCCTGCAAGCCGGAGCGATGCCGACAGGAGATGGTGCTGTGGGCAGAGCACTGGGCTGGGAGAGGCTGCCAAGGCAAAGCCGGCTCTGCTCCTCTCCAGGAGACACGGCAGCACCCGGGTGTGAAAATAGCCCAAGTGCAGCCGTGAACCTGCCATCCCACAGCACACCTCGGGGAGTCCGTCCATCCCCTCGTAAACACGCCGTGTCTGGGGAGACACTGGAGCAGGCTCATGGGCAGGGAGCAGGCTCTCCTGGGTCACAGGCTTTCAGGGTGGAATGAATTAAAAACTGTGAATAAAAGGCTGGGCTGGGGGGAAGGTCAGGGAGCTGCTTGGTGCTTCCACGTTCCTTCACCACACAAACGCTGACTCTGCTGGTGGAGAGGGAAGAGACAACACAAAATAGAAACACACATGGGTGCCCAATCTGCCCCATCCCAACAGCCTCCTTGGGCTGTTCCTGGTGCTCCAGTGCATCCCAGCACCTTTCACAGGGCTCTGAGGAGTGGGATGGATGGAGCAGGAGCATGGCCACCGGCTCTTGGCCCTTGGTAGCTCTCCTGCCCTCGGCCTTGCCATGGCCACCCAGTCCCTTTCCCGCTGCCCCGCTGCCAACGGCGCATTGTCTGCAGTGTATGCCTTCGAGAACAGCGTGATTGGCCTTGAAAGGGCTGATTTGCTTTCCCCGGTCCATTGAAACGCCAGAGACCAAAGCCCGTTCCCTCCAGGCGCTCGGAAACCTGGCACCCTTTCCACTTCGCTTCCCTGTGCCCCTCAGCCCAGGGGCTCCTGCTGAGATTTTGCTGTCAACAGAGTTTTGTTCCCTTTCTAGGGCAGCGCAGAAGGGACACAAGGACCTTGAAAATGGCAGCTTCTTTGACACGGCTATTCTCCTTCGACCCCCCTGGCTGAATAAACAACTCACAAAAATGGAGTTTACTGTATTTCCTCCTCAGGGGGAAAACACTGCATCTTGGTCCTAATTAATTTACCTAATTAACATTGGGTCTGTATGCAAAGACCTCTTTCTGTACTGGCCGGGACAGAGGAAATAACAGGAATAAAATATATTCAGGCATCTCTCAGCCCCGACTGTAAAAGGGACATCGCAGGATGAACTGTGCCACACTGATCATTTCAGCCTCAGAGAAAGCGTCTGCGGGAGAATGGCCTCCACCTCTACCTTCCCTCTGTGTGGGGCCAAATCACACCAGTGTCTTGACATTGGGCAGGAGGTGCAGTGCATGTCCTTGGGGAATTCACTGCTGGGACAGGCTTGGGGAGATGGAGCAGGAGGGATATCAAGGAACAGATGCTGTGTAGGAGAGGAGCGTGGAGGATGCCCACGAGTGAAGCACAACTCAAGCTGCTGGGCTGACCCCTCTGCTGCCTTTACCAGCAAGCTCTGTGCCCGTTTACACCTGCCTGGGGCCAGCTCCATGTTTAGACCCTGAATTTTCCCGGGGCTTGCCCAGCTCCCAGGCGGTCGCTGCCCGCCTTCCCCTCTCCTGCCCAGGAAAGCCCTGCTCTGCTATTTTGTTCTTTTCCCTGCCAGATGCCAGCTCTCTTCAGCCTCTTTCTTCTCCCCACGCTTTGCTTTGCCGCATAGTTCCGGAAATCAGAAACAAAAGAAGAGGAAAGAAAATAGGCTGGATCTGGGGGGGAGGAGGGGGAGTTTCCCTTCCGTTAAGCTTTTTCAGCTCTCGCTGCCTCCCAATATGAGACACGATATGGCACCTCACATGACGAGCGCTCACGCCCACGTGCGCGGCCACGTGATGAGATGCCTGGCTATGCCAGGCTGCTGAATGGAGGCGAAAGGGAAGAGGCTGGGTTTGAGCCCAACCTCTTCTGCAGGAGAAGCAGGAGGATGTAGGAGAAGCTCCTCTCTGCTCTCGCTCTGCAGCCCAAAGCTGCATGGCCAAAACGCACAGGCTGGAGGGAAAGTGTTCCCAGGCCACACGCTTACAGGCTTTGGGGCTGAGCTTAAGCAGTAAGAGCTGTGCTTTCAGGGCAGGATGTGGGCTCAGTCCCACTGTGGTTATTGGGGCCCTACAGATCAGATTCTGGCAGCCAAAACTTCCTAAGTACCGTGCAAAGTCTGAGTCACTCATCTGTCTCCGCATCTTCATGTAATCCGCCCTTCCAATAGGGCCAGCAGCATGGGTTTAGGTGTCCACATCATCTGAATAGTTTGATTTAGAGATATTTTTGGTTTATAAAGGGAAATCCCCCATCTCATGTTTTGTATTCATTCACTGAAATGGCCAGCAATCATCCTAGAATTTACTTTCCACAACAAATAAAATCCCAGCTCATTGTGTGTTCCCATTTGGAAGCATCAGCTCCCACTCCAAGCACACTGCCTCCCCAACTCCCCTCATTGATGACAGCACTGAATTTCAGTGCCACCATAAGCAGCTCCCACCCTCAGGAGCCCTGTCAGGATTCTCCACAAGGGAGGTGGAACGGACAGGACCCTTTATGCATCCCGACAGACAGGGAGGAGAGAGGGAAGGAGTCTGCAGCACAGGCGAGGAGAGAGGGAAGGAGTCTGAAGCACAGGCATCACTCTCTGCCTCACTCTGCCCGGGGAGAGTCGAGTCCCAGAGCTGGGGATGGTGCCGGAGCTGCTCGGAGCCGCATGGGGTGGGGGCTGGCTGGCTCCAGCCACCAGAGAGAGCTGCAAAAAGAGATGAGAAAATGGGCCGTGGAGCCACGCCAGGAAGGGACATGCTGAGGCCGACACAGGGGCTCCAGCACCACCTTGGCACTGGGGCACCTCCCAGGCTGGGATCCACTCGCTGCTGGAGGGAGAGCAGGGCCAGCACCACGTCCACTCCCAGCTCCCAAAGCAAAGCCCAGCATGGCCTCAGTGGGGCACAGAGCTGGCAAAATCCATGCAGAGCGCCAGCCCTGACAGAAGCAACCACTGCCACAGCCCAGCACTCCAGTTGTATCCTGGAGGAGAGACCTCAGACACCTTCAGCTGCCACCAGAGCAGGAGCAGGGGATGCTCCCACCACCAGAAACCTGCTATTAGCAGCAGGTGCTCTGTCCACCCCATTTCCAGCTGCCGCCAGACTTCCAGTAATTCTCAGTGACCTCATTTTCACTTCATTTTCTAAATCATTTTTGGGTTGTTGTTTTTCATTTTACTCCATTTTAATTTGTTGTTGTTTCCCTCTGAGCTGGAGTTTGTCATTTAATCAACTTAGACCCAGATATCCTGGAGGGTGTTTGGGGAAGGGGGGTGGGGGGGAAGAATGAAAACGCTAATGTCACATCACCTCCCTAAAATGAGTTTTAATTGTAATCCTTTAATCCCTCTCAGATGGCCCTCTCTTCACTGATGTTTTTCATAATTATTCCTTGCCATTTTCCCATCGGTCTAAGGAGTGTCTTCAAGAGGGAGGGGGTGGAGAAAAGGCCCTTTTATAAAATAATAATAATGGGCCAAATTAAGACACAAAGAGGGAAATAACAAGGGGGCAAGGGCTGCAGAGACAGAATGGGGATTATTAATGCCTCCCCCCTCAGAAATTTCAGTGATGGTGCTCTCAGCCACCCCAATCAGTGGGCAATTGAGGCTTGTTTGCTCGAGTGGCTGCACCCTCCTACAATGACCCACATTTAGCCAAGTGGCTGCATTGACAGAGTACCAGGTGCGCAGGATTGGGAAACCGCCTCGAGGCAGCGTCTCGCCAGCCTGCCCAGCACCGAGGGGTCTGCACAGGGCTGCCCACCTCTGGGACAGTGCCCACCTGCCCGAGGACATGGTCAGTGGGAACTTCCCCTCCAGAACTGACGAACTCCCAGGGCCCTCTGCCACTCTGGAGGGCATTGAAGGGCAGTGTTCCCACTGCTGCTGCCGGCGATCAGCCCCATTACCCTTTGAAACCAGTGATAACTCGTCCCTTGGTCTCTTCCAGATGGAGCCCAAAGGATGCTGAAGAGGGAAGGCACTGAATTCCCCAGCAGCAGCACAGAGGCTATGCCTGGGTGAGGAAGCAGGCCAGAAAGGGTTTTCAGAGCACAGTCCTGCCAAGGGGCCACTGAGCCCTCAGTGCCATCTCAGCCCTCCCTCGGTGTTCTTGCCTTCACCCGCCAGCAGCCACTGCTGTCCCCCAGCAATGCTGAGCCAGCAGGAGACCAAAGTGACCTGTGTCCCTGGCCAGTGGGTCTGAGCATCACCCACTTCCACACAGCATTTCAGGGTCTCTGCTGCCCTGGAATGCCAGACCCATCACAACCATGTCCAGTGCAGCCTCTCCCTCCACAGTGCCAGTGCTGTACAGATGGGAACATCACCCACAATCTCTTGAAGGGACCATAAGCCCCATAAAAGTTTGCTGGTTGCTCCTGAGCCCTTTGGAAAGCTAATGGGAGCCAAGTGTCCAGGTTAATCTGGCACTTGGGGGCTCAAGTCTCTAAGGGCACTGGGATGTTGATTCAGGGCAGTTAAAGGATGTGGGCCTCAAGAGCGCAAGCAGGAATTGGGATGCCGTGGAAGTCGGGTCCCTAACACGAACTGCAGAGCTTTAACTCCAGAGCTGCTCTGGGGAAGCAGCCGGCGAAAGGGAAGCGTTTACAGCCCGCTGAACTTGTGTTTAATCTGGGAAACCTCTTGTACAGGTCTGACAGGGGTTAATCCACCCCTAACGTCTCTTTCACCATCTCTCCTCCTCCCCAGCCATAAAGCTCAGCAATCCTTGCTAATCATCCTATTACTTCAATGAGCTTGACCCAAAAGGCTCCACCAATGCCTCGGCTCCCTGTTGCAGCTTTCTCCCTGCAGCCACCTGCCCCATCCCACCCTGGCCACAGCGCAGGGATCGGACCGACGGTGCACGTCGACGGGGTGACCCTCGGGGACAGCAGGTCTCGGCCGCAGTGACCTCGGACGGCAAGTGATTCTTGCAGGAACAAAGAGCCCCTGTGTGCCAACAGGCCGGAGTTTGTGTGCAATTAACTCTGGACAAACCAAACAGAGCGAGTTCACGAGCGCGGAGGCTGGGAGTGGCTCGGGGTTTATGGACTCCCGGCTCCGAGGGAAGGGGCACCAGCAGCTCCTGAGCAGTGGGAGCTGCACAGCCAGGGATGAAGAGAGCCTTGGACACAAAGCAGGGCAGGGAGGGGGGCAAAAATAGGATTACAGCAGGGGTATGGCTGACAAATAGTGTCAGGCATCAGGAGCATTTGGGGGGAAGAGCTGCAAAGAAAAGGATCCCTTTAATTATCAACGGTTGAGCATCAGAGGAGGAAGTGCCTTGTGGCTGGAGGGGATGAGATGGTCAGTGGGACCATCCCCTCCACTCTGGAGAAGGCTGGAGGGTTTGGCTGGACACAGGTGTCTCACCTTCAGCCTGGCTCAGGGTCAGGAATGGGGAGGGTGGAAAAACCCTGGCTCTGCCACACTCTGGGGCCGGTCAGGGTCCTGAGCATGGCACAGAGGGGCCGTTTTACCTCTCACCTTGCCCGGCACTGGGGGGATACAAATCCCATCCAGTGAGGGAAAAAAGACGAGCTCAACATCACAAAAGGTCCCCCTCCACCCCAACGCATCCCCCTCAAATGGCATCTTTTCCTCTTAACAAACAGGGAAGACAAAAAAAAATAAAATTGCCACGTGGAATTTCTCAGGAGTTCCCATGCAGGAGCAACAAAGTGTTTGGGTTTGAATTGCACTGAAATGTGACAATTACATGCAGAATTTTCAATTATTTGTGCAGTACGGTGCCACTGGAGATGCAACAGACAGCAGAAGTTTACTGAAATGAAACAACTAAGGTACTTTATGGTGTGTTATGTTACCAGTCCTCAATAAACACATTGGAATAACATATTAGTGGGGTTATTCTGCTGCTGCCAGGGAAATATTCCCGTAAAATACATCAATTTCAACAAAACTGTGTTTTCCTCTTGACGTATCACCAATGATCTGAACAGGTCCTCTCCCATCAGGCCTAAGCTGCTCCCAGGCTCTGGCACAAACGAGCCCCACTGGGCTGCACCGAGAGGCTTCAGACCACAAAAATGACCACAAACCCACTTTTCCCCCTTCTCCCACATTAACTTAGTGCTCCAGCTGCAGCACCGTCCATCCCCTGCAGCACCCTTGCTTCAGGTGACACTTTTGGACAAAGCCACAACACCAGTGATTCCAATCCCCAGCCTCAAATGCCCTCGCTGAGCTGCCTCCCTCCAGGAGAAACACCTTTTTTGACTTGTGAAAACAAGATAAATCCATGGAAGAAAAACAGAGGAAGAGGGGAGGCTGGAGAAAACAACGCCCAACCTTTGCTTCTTTTTGAAGTGATTATTAGGGGTTTTTTTACACATGTTCCCCGGCTATTTGGAAAGTTTGGAACCGCGGGTTCGGCTGCAGCCGCCTCCAAAGCGATGCCACATCCCCGAGCACTGCTCCCCCCCTTCCCAGCCCCTCTGCAGCCCCCCAAAGCCCTGACCCCCTTGTCCTAGCCCCGCTCATTGTCCTTGGCGTGGAGGTTGGCACCGAGGCGTGGGAAGCAAAGCAGCAGCTGTGGGTGCTGGGGTGGGAGCGGCCGCCCTGCCAGGCCCCTGCACCCCGAACCCGCTGCCATCCCCACCCCACGGTGGGGGCAGCTGGGGATCCTCAGGGAAGAACTGGGGCGAGGGTGGATAAAAAGAGGAGCGGGGGAAGGAAAAGAAAGGGAAAACAGCCCCCTTTAAAATAAAGAGGAGGAGGAGAGAGCAAAGGGGGGGGGGGGGGTAAAAATAGTTAGCACTAATTATCAGGCACAGGGACAAACGATTAATTTGCAAGTCAATTAGTCTCAGATAGGTTCACGTTTCCTGTTCTCAGCCACTGAGGGGGAAAGAAAGAGGGAGACACAACTGCGGCCTTAATCCTCCTCAGAGGCAGCCATGGCGGGGCCGCCTGCCTGTGCCAAGGCGGAGGGAGGGGGGCTACAGCTGGCACGGCCACGGCGAGGGGCGGCCGTGGCCAGGGCCGTTATGTGCCAGTCATTGTGCCCTCGGAGCGGCCCTGGCACCGCGCCGGCACCTTCCCCGCCTGCCCCGGCGCCGCCATTTGGGAGCCCCTGACGCCATTTTGTTGATGCCCGGGGACGGCGGCCGCTGTGGTGGATTTTCCACACTCGGGGGCTGCAGATGGGGGTGCTCCTGCCTCCCTCCATCCCTCCTTGCTCCTGCCAGGCCCGTGCGGCTGCGGGCGCCGTCGAGGCCGCAGTGGTTGAGGATATGGGGCGGCCTGGCCAGGCCTGCTCCAGCCTGGGATTATGGCAGCGCTGTGGGGACAGGCAGAGGCCATCAGGGACAGCTGGAAACCGGCCCCATCGCAGCAGTCAAGCTGCTGCCACCCCTCTGTGTGGGTCCCCAGCCCTGTGCTGTTGGTGCCCAAAGCAGTGGGGTTTAGCCCAAAGTTGCCCTCTGAGCTGCAGCAAACAACCCCTGGGCTCGGGGTTCAGGCAGCTGAGGATGGACAGGAGCCCAGGAGTTGGGGGGAAGAGACGTGGGTGGTCAGGGTGTCCCCCACCCCGAACCCGAGTTGTGATTATGTGGCACCTGGTGTCAGTACTTGCACCAGATCTGACAAAACCAGCACATAAAGCAGCAAAATAGATATTTTCTAGGAATGACTTGAGGACCCGATCAAATGTTACCCATGCCTGAGAAACATGGCTGTAAAACTGAAAAAAAACCAGCTCAAAGGATGGATAAAAGCAACAGGGGAGGGAAACTCCTAGTGAGAGAGACAAGTGCCAGCAGCCCCCAGCTCCATTCCTCAGGACAGACACATGGACATGCTGGGGAATGGGCGCCAGCACCATTCCCGCTCCAGACACCCCGACCCTTGATTCCAGCCCCTCGGCGGGGGCAGCAGCTGTTTACGGTGTGAGTGCCCCTGCGCGTGTGCCCGGGCGCGGGAGGGTGCGGCGCATGATCTGAATGTGCACCGCGTTCCCCACGCTCTGCGCGGGGATATTTGTGTGCGTGTGGACACAACATGTCTGGGACCTGACAAAAGGCATCTGATTGACACAGAAAAGGGGGCTGACAAAAGGCCGAGCGGGGCTGGAGAGCCCTGCACAATGCTGGGCGCCGGTACCACGCGCAAGGGTGGGGGATCCAGGCAGCCAGGGGGGAGCAGGGTGGCTTTTAAGGACACCTCCGCCTTCCACATTAAAAAAATAAATAACTGCATTAAGGATCTTTCAGCTTCGCTGATGTGCAGAGCGGGGATGCTTACACTTAGCCAGGGAGATTTGTAACATCAGCCTCATCCTCACTGGTGCCAGTGATAGAGGGAGCCCGCTGTGCCAGGTGAAACACATACCCAGCCACAACTGGAGGGCACCATCCTTTGCCCAAAGCATGCTGGAGCTTTTATAGCCCTTCGACAGGGTGAAATCCAGCAAACTGTGAAGCATCAGGACAGTGGCCTGAAATGTGGTTAAATGCCTCTGGATCCAAAGGCAGCCAAGCTCCTCTCTGGAGGGGGCTGCAGCCTCCAGCCCGCTGCCATGCCCTGCCATGGGCACCCGTTCCCTCCAAAGTCATCTGTCCCTTCCAAAGGCCTCCAGGGCTCTGGGTGGGTGATAAAAAACATTGATTTTTCTTGTTCTGGGCAGCTTGCACCCGGAGCGAGGACCCAGCTGAATCCCTGGGAATACTTGCATTTTTCTAAGAAAATTTCTCAAAACTTTTTTAAGTTTCTTTTTTTTTTTTTTTTTCTTTTCCCCCCGTTGTCTTAATGAGAGACAAAAGTATTTGAATCTTATGGCTCCACTGCTGGAGTGGCTTTGCTGCACAAGCTGCTGGATGCTGCTGAGCAGAGAAAGTAAAAGACACTATTTATCTTTAAAAAGTAAAAACTCCCCACACTTTTTATTATTTTGTTTTCATTGTAGTACGAATATTTCAACCAGCTTCAGAACTGATGAATGTTTTGCAACAGAGAGTCTCAAGGATTGTTTTGCAGTTAAAACTGGTTTAGAGCAGGACTGACATGCATTTAAAAACTTTTGTTCACCCACACACCTGAGATCTCCTGTTTCTGTGTGTGCATGGAATAAATTCCAAAACACAAACTCCTATTTTGATACTTTTTTATTTAGGGGGTCAATTTTTTTTATTTTTTTTTTTTACTTTTTTTTTCCAAGAGAAAAAATGGGAGCACTAAGAAAATGTTTAGTTCACAATAAGGAATCAATCCAAATTCCTAAGAATAATAGGAAATACCCTGGGATGATGCTACACAAAGGAGCTAAATTGGTTCCCACCAGCTCAGGACCCTGTAAAAGCCTTATTAAGAATTTTTTTTAATGTGGATATTTAAAATTGGAATTTCAAATACGGTATTTTATCAGAATAATGTCTAATTAAATGCAGAAATTTTAGTGCATTCAACCATTTCTCGAATATTGTACATTCTATAAATGAACAAACATTAGTGGCTGGAATAATAAAGTGGCTAAAATCCCTTTTTTTTTTTTTAACTTCTGGGGGCAAATGATCACTGCCATTTATGCCCTCAGTGAAAAGTTGGGGTTTTTTTCGTTTGCTAAATTAAGAGGCAAAGTGGGAGAATTACATTTAGTAACTGGCTTAAAACGGGATCCTGCTTGACCCGACAAATCCCGGGTAACAAGACGGCTTTGTCTGATCGTGTGGCAGGAGAGATTTCACACTTCCTCCGGCACAGAGCTGCGAGCAGACCCAGAAACACACGATATTCCCCCAAACTTCCCCTCCGGGGTTTTAGGGGAGGCAATTCGACTTCAACGATTTTTAGAGGAAAAAAATTAAAAATACGAATTGGATCAATTTAAAGAGTATTTTTGCCTATTTGCCGGGATGGAAAATTGACAGGAGAAAAGGCAGAAAACGAAGCTGAAGTTAGGCTGGGAAGGATTGGGGAAAACTGGGGAGTTTCGGGGGCTTTCCCAAGCCCCCACCCGCGAGCAGCAGCACTCGGTCCTTCCCAGCGCCGGGGGCAGCGAATCCCACCCGGGACAGCTCGGGGAGGTTCCTCCGTGGGAAAAAAAATTAAAAAAAAATAAATAAAGAGAGGGGGAGAGAAAAGAAATGCCAATGAATATTTTAAAAGGACGGACTTCTGGTCGGGCCGGAGCGATCGGGCTCCGCGCTTTGAGCTGCCCCCTCCTCAAATGTCCCTTTTCTGCAGATTTTGGGTTTAACCCGGGTTAAAACAACTCAGCTCCTGCGAGTTCAGCGCGGATCTTTTCGCTGCCGGCAGAACCCTGTTCGCAAATGAATTATTTGCCCTGTTCCGAGCCGGCTGCACCCCCTCACCCCCATCCCCGGCTCCTTCCCC
>VZTH01009677.1:66078-111920 GCA_013397815.1 Aleadryas rufinucha
TGACTTGCTCCCCCCCCCCTCCCCCCCCGCCCTTTCAGTCTGTCATCTCTGGTAAATTTGGGGCTAATCGTAAATAAATTGCAAATATCCACAGCGAGAATGCAGGGTGGGGTTTTTTGTTTGTTCGGACTGAGCAAACGCGGGGACGGGGCTGGTTTGCAGCAACTCTTGGAGAAATCCCTGCGTGGAGAGTTCCGTCGGGGCCCCTCATCCCACAGGTCCCCATCACTTCTGGGGAGAGAAGCGCTGGGGGAACAGCGAGATGAAACACCACGGAACAAAAAAAGAACAAAAAAAGAGGTCTGAAGGGGTGGGAGATGGAAAACTCGTCTCTTTGGGTTTTTTTTTTTTTTGGTCGTTTTTTTTTAAACCCCACAAACACGGGGATTTCAGCCGATTACCCAAAACAGAGCGGGTACCGCGATGCGGGAGCAGCAGCCGCTTCAAAAGTGTCCCAAGAGCTGCAACCCCCCCCGAGCTGCCCCCGGAGCCGGCGGTGCCGGGGGTCCCGGCAGGTCCCTCCTGCCCCGGCTCCATCTCTCACACACGAGGCTGTGTCCGAACTGCAGCCCCCAAAAACTTGGAGTCTAAAAATAAAATAATAAAATACAACGCATTCTTCTTGTGAACCCTCAGTTTGTCAAGTCACAGCTGGAAATCCTGAGAAATAATAAATGATTTGTGGAGTTTAAGATTTCCATTTGATCCTCTAATATGAATTTCATTGATTTAAATTTTGGTCTTATCTTTTTAACATACCTAAACAGAGGTCCTATATTTATAATCATAGCGATTAAATCTGAGCTGTATTATTATTATTATTAATATTATTATTATTATTATTATTACTACTACTACTTTATATTTTTTTTAACAGGTCAGTTCTGTTAGAAAACACTGCACCTAGGCTGTTTTCATTTTATTTTCACAAAAAACTTCAAATCTGTCCTTTTTGCTTGCTGGTATATTCAGTCACTATTTGATGAGACTTACTGTAAACACGGCATCAACTAGGTCGTTTTATATCATATAAATACTTCCTATATTTGATGAAAAGTTGTTTCTCCACAACATAACCCATCACTGAAGCACGTGTGAGGGTTGTGCCTCCTGGGCTGGACACCGGTGCTCCCCACACTCATGGCAGAGGATTTCAGATTTATCCCCGACTTGTGCAATTCACCTCGAGCGAACGATTTTTCACCTTTAACCAAAAATCAGTGTGTTCCAGGGTAGAAAACACCTTCATAAATACATAAATTGCTGGGGTTTATTGCTACTGCTTCCCCAGAAAGAGCCAGGACCGTCCTGTTTTCACTCTTCTCTTGCAAACAGCAGAAACAGAAGTTTTGTCGCAGAACCCTTCCCCTAGCAGCGCCAGGAGGTGCCCCCGCACTACCCACGGTCCCTTCTGCATCCCCCCAGCCCCGGGGTTTTTTCCAGCCCCGGGGCTCTCCAGGAGCCCTTGCAAGCCCTGCAAAGGCTCTCTGCCCTCTCTTCCCTCTCCCTGCTTCAGTCTAAACCCGTCTCCTGCTGTCACCAAGGCACAGATTTTAGAGAGGGAAAAAAAAAAAGATATTCCAGGTCCTGCAATGCCAGCTCTGGGATGGGGAGAGCATCTTCCCAGGAGGGCTGTTTTACTACAGAGAAGTCTTTGACCTCATGTGAATGACACCAAATATTTGCTTTCAAAATAAGAAAAACTGAAAGATCAGCAAGTGTCATTTAGGGAAGCACTAGAAGGGCAACATCTCCAAAATTTCTAGGAATTTAAAAATGGATTTTAACGTTTCCTTCAGAAAGTTTGAACTTTTTTTAAGCTGAAAAAAAACCAGGAGTGACTTTCAAAGCCAAGCATTGCTCTGAGCAGAGCTCAGCTGAGGAGTCACTACTGTCCCCAAAGCCAGCCCCACATTTTCCCCTAAAAATAATTTTCAGAAAAACCCAGACTCAAGCCCAGAAAAGCCCAAACATACTCCTGCCTCAGCCTGAGCCCTCTTTTCCCTCTCTGTAGGTGCTGCATCCCAAGGAAAATGTTTTACCTCAAACAGTGCTTTGGGAGGAGGCTGCTAGGCTCTGTGCAACCCCCCAGACAGTGCACGGCAGTCCCCTCCAGTGAGGGAAATCTCAGGGTAAGGTCTGTTCCCTCTGAAACCACAGCAAGACCCAACCCCACAGTATTGTTCTCCTTGGACTGTTCCTCGTTTTCTGTGCACTGGACCCCTTTTCTTCCTAATTCCCCCTTGGAAAGGAAATAAGAATCCATTCTCATTTGGAAGAGGATGACGTCACACATACATATCCTTCAATCATTTATAAATAATTTGAGATAACAGGGATTTTCATTTCTTTCTAACTGATAACTTTGATTCAGCCTTTCCCTATGGCATCACCTTCAGCTGCAGGAGAAGCCCAGGCCTGATCTTTTGCTCTCTGCAGGTGACACAAACAAAACCAGCACCTTTTAGTGCCAGAGACATTAAGCAATGAGGCATTTGGGATAAATGTGCCTGCCCTGGCTCTGGCATGGCATCGTGGGGAGGTGTCCACGAAGAGACTGAGATTCTGATTCCTCTGGCTGCAGCAGCTCTGCGGGACTGGTGGGAGGAGGCACCAAAACCTTGTCTGGGGACTGGATCAAGCCAAACCGATAACTGACACCAACTGCA
Source organism: Aleadryas rufinucha (assembly GCA_013397815.1). Classification (NCBI taxonomy): domain Eukaryota; kingdom Metazoa; phylum Chordata; class Aves; order Passeriformes; genus Aleadryas; species Aleadryas rufinucha. The sequence continues at coordinate 68,748 of VZTH01009677.1, forward strand.
GCTCTGACCAGGGTGGTGCTTAACTGGATATTTCATAGGGATCAGTTCAACATTCCCTAGAGGCTCCCCCCTCCCCACAGCGCTCCTATTCCAGCAGCAGTTATGGGATTTAGCACACAGGGGCTTCTAAGATCACTGATCCTATTGGACTTCTGCAAACAGGCAGGGCGATGCTGCAGGGCCAAGGAGAGGGGACAGTACAGCAGCCGCGACCCCAGATCCTCAGGGAAGGTGACACACACGGGCAGGAAGTTTGGAGGAGCCTCTTTCTCCATGCCCACCCCAGTGACCGGCCCCAGGCCTGGCTCACAGGCCCCCCTGCCCATGGGCTGGGACAGAAGTGTGAATTCCCATGGATTCCCAATGCTCAGCTGAGCAAAGAGCACGGCTCGGGTCATTGGGGGGTGGAGGATTGCACAGTGATCCCTAAATCCCAGGGCCCATCCACGTCCCTCCTCCCTCGGCTCTGCCACCACCAGGCAGGGACAGGGGGTCACCTCCTTGAGGACGTCCCTGAGCCAAACCAGCCTCGCAGGCAGGTGAGTGCCCATCCCTGGGGACCAGCACTGCAGGGAGCATCCCCGCATCTGCCCTCCCACAACGACACAGGCCCCTGAAACAAGGCCCCCCTAGATCCCCTCCAAACAACTGGGCAGCTTCCACTAACGACCCTTGGAAAATTCCAGGAGCCTGATGGAGGGGGGTACAGGATGCAGGAGCCACCCTGAAACCCCAGTGAACCCATTCTGTTCCCACTAAACCCACCAGCGTTTCCCAGTGCCAGCAGAAAGCCGGCGCCCTGGCACGCAGCGCCGAGAAAAGAGGGCAGCAGCTGCCAGGCAGCGCCGGAGCGATGACAATTACTGGGGGGGTCGATGGGGGCAGCTGGCTGCTGATTTCTTTATTTTTTTTTAATTCATCTTCCTTTAAATAAGATTGTTCCAATTAACAAAGCGCTCGCCCAGAACAGGTTTCGGAGGAGAGGAGCAGGCGCAGGATGCGACAGCCCCCCACACAAACAGCCTAAAAAAAGAGGGCTCCAAATCTATTTATACGTGTCTGTCTCTCGCCTGAGCTGATCCACGAGCTCGGCATGGAGGCCGTGGGGCGGGATTTAGGATTTCACCTCAGGAGGTACCTCACTCGTTCGCAGGGCGATGCCCGCGTTGGTTCCAGCCCTGGATCCCTTTCCTATCCCAACTCGCTGTACCTGCCGCCACACAACAGCCTTTTGTCTCCCAGCCCGGTGGCGGGAGTGCCCCGCGTTTTAGTGCCATTAATGTGCAGAAAATAAATGGAAAATAAACACTCTCTTCCCAGCTGAATCGCCATGTCCCACCCCCACCCCCCCACGCCATTAATACAACGTTGAGCCGCTGACAAATATTCCCTTTAAAAATGCCAGCACAGTTGGAAAGGGATTTGTTTTCATTTAGGGGAGATGGGTAATTTTTGCCTTAATAAATGTTTTTCCTCGTTTATGCTGGAATGGGATATTTATGAGGGGTCACTCGGTATCAGAGCCGTGGCAGCAGCAGCACACGCTGCAGACACGGCGCCAGGGCTATCACAACAAGGCATCGCTGCTCCGTGCCACAATTTTCAGCCTCAAGACCAGCTGAACTCTCTGATGCTTAACTCAAAGATTTATTAATATTTCATCATATCTAAACATTAAAATTTTTTTATTCTCCTACCTACGGAGCACAGGGAAATGCGTAGCAATTGGCTATATCTAGATCTGGTCAAAATATTTTCAACTTTTTTTTTGGTGGTGTTTTTTGCTATATTTGTGCCAAATGCTAACTGGGACTGTGTGGATATAACATGATAAAAAAAATCTGGTTTACTCAAGAAGGTTTTTTCCTAGTTTAAATACAAGAAACTATTGATTTTTTTCTTGACAAAAGTTTAACAGAATTCCTGTGTTCCATTAAAAAAAAATTAACTGACATCCCCCTTTCTCCTCCACGCCACTTTTTTCCTGAATTTTTTTGCAGGTGAGGGCAGGGACATCCTGCCTCACTTGGAATAAGTTATTTCAGCAATTCCAACAATATTCCCAAACCAGCCCTCCCACAGCCATAGCTGCTCTCTGTGCAGCACAGTCCTCCCTCCTCACCAATGTAGCCAGAACAAGGGAAATAAATGTATTTTATAGACTCCTTTAGGTTGGAAAAGACCTTTAAAATCAATCCAACCATTAAAAATTTAGAAGTATTTGAGTCCTTATTCACAATCCCTCAGCCAGGTCAGAGCCGTGACACTGCCCACCCTCTGAAGCTCCCGAGTGACCCTGCCCAGGGATGAGGGGAAGGAGCAGCTCAGGCGGGTTTGCTGCTCTTCCAAAAGCAGCTGATGGAGCACGGGGACGGGGAGGGACAGAACCTGCAGCCCCCACCCAGGCAGTGCCTGTCACAGAGCCAAAATGTCCCCACTGTCCACCCAGACACCGCAAATCCTGCTTTACACCACTTCACCAAGATTTTAAGCATTAAAATAGTGATCATTTTAAGCCTTTAAATTCTCTCACAGCACCCTGCTGCAGCCCAGGAGCTGGTGAGAGCAGAGCAGACCCAGCAAGGGCAGGATCTGGTCCCCATCGCTCCACTGAGAGCATCTCTGCCCATCCTGCCCCACGGCACCGTGTCCGCTCATCCCTGCCAGCCTGGCCCACTGCCACACTGGCCTGGCAATTGGGGTTTCTTTTCTCCTGGCAATTGGGGTTTCTTTTCTCCTGGCATTTGGGGTTTTCCCTCATTTGCCGTGGCTCCTCTCGGTGAGGATGCGGGGCTGCACTGCAATTCCAGGGCCAGTGCCAGTAGAGGCTCCCGGAGCCACCTCCAGCCCTGCCTGATGCTCTGGGCAGCTGCGTCACCTTCCCGGCCCCCGAAGTGGGAACCCAGCGTGGGGGAGCCCAGCATCAGCAGGATGGGGGTATTGTGGAGCACAGGACGAGCTGCCACCACCCTCCTCGATGGGACAAAGCCACCACTGCTGCTCTGCTCCCCACATTTTTCATAAACCTCTTGTTGTCAGCCAAAGGGCTCAAATGCTGGGGCATAGGAAGGCACAGCTCCATGTGTTTCCTACCTGATTTTTTTTGGGAAAACCAGACAATTATGCCTTTAAAAAATAACCCTGTTTCTGCACTGAGTCAAGTGTTCGGCAAGAAGAACTGAAAGAGTGCTGGGCCTTCCTCCTGAGAGCTGTTCCTTGGTTTCTGGAGGCGATTTATTTACAGCTTTTACCTCCTCCATGCCTAGTTTTGGTTTGGGTTCTTTCAGAGGGCTGGGAGACGACACACCTCACCAGGCCACCTCCTGCTGGGGCAGAAAAGGAGCCCCCTCTGCACTCTTTAGGTGCTCAAAGGTGCCCAGACAGGCAGGAAATGGGTGCAGCCTCATCCCATCCCTTTCACCCCAAACCCTGGAGCACTGCTGGGCTCTCAGAGCACAGTGGGGACACCAGGGAGTGGCTCTTTTGGTGACCTTGGTAACTTCGGTTGCCCGTTGGAGAATGAGCACAAAAACCTTCAGGAATCACCTTCCCTGAGCCTGGAGCTGCTCAGTTCTTCCCCAGAGCCTGACACAGGCATGGGGGAAACATCATATCCTGCACCCCTGGGGCGAGCTGAGCGTTCCAGGCTGCTCCAGTGGGATGGAGAAGTGGTAAGGAACAGCCTGGAGTTCAGAGGTGAAAATCTCTGCACAAACACCCCAAACCTGGCCAAATTCAGCACCCAAAAATGGCCCCAGCACTCTCTGAGCTGTTGCTGGTGTCGACTGGGGGATCCAGCTCTGGACTGGTGCAGGGATGGCAGCAATCCTTCAATCCTTCCCGGGGGACTGACGAGCTCCCCTCTCCAGTCGTGCACAAACGGAGGCTGTTGGGGATATCACCAGGGAATGGCTCAGTGGGTGGAGCTGGCTGGACATTTTTCTGATGGAAAATGACAATTCATCAAAAGCAAGATGTCATGCCTAAACACAGTCCGTTCCTACAAAGAGCTTGTTTTGAAAGAGAAATTGTGAGGGGAGAAGCACTGAAAAGAGATCAACACATTTTGCTTTGGGCTTTTCAAGAAGGAACACTGAGCTTGTTGGAAAAAAATCACTTTTCATTTTAATATTTCACATTATGACTCTAAAGTAATTTACTTTGCAATTTCACTCTGAGAAAAACATTGAAGTTTCATCTCTTGTTCTTCCTCAGAAGTGGAAGAAAGGGTGAAGGAGAAGGGAAGAAAAACTTCAAGTATTGGCAATGAATTTAAAACATCCTCTTCCCCTTCTGGCTGTCTTAATGAGATCAGCCCTGAATCTGTAGGAACCCTGCTCAGGAAAAGTCTCATTCAAAATGTTTTCTCAACAACAACAAAAGATTAGGGATGGAAATGCCCACGGGAAAGGAGCAAGTTGGAGAACGTTTTTTTGGTGAGGGAGAGGGAGCTTTTGGCAAGGACGAGCACGAGAAGGTCCCCTGGGATGGGGGAAGGGTCCATCTGGAACCAATGCAATATTGTGGGGAGCAGCACCAGCAGCTGAAGCATTGGGGGCTGCACCAAACCCTCTCCCTTCAGTGGGAGCAGCCCTGAATCCCCCCCCAAAACCAGCCCAGGGCTCACCCCAAGAGCGGCGCTTCTGTCTCTGGCTGCATCAGGGAGCATGAGCTCCAAACCTTCAGCCCAGGGAGCTGCTAAGGAGATAGGAAACTTTGGAGAAAAGGGAAGTGCTCCTGGATGAGGTGGGGCAGCAACTCAGCCTGCAGCTGCTGGAGAGGCAGCAGCTGAGCAGGGCCTGCTCCAGCTACTCCCTTGAAGGAGGATGCCGCAAGATGCTGGAGATCTGTGGCAAAATTGTGCCAAGATGGGGGAGCAGGAGCTGTGCTCAGGCTGCTGCATCCCCAAGAACAGAGCTGCAAAGCGGCATCCAAAGTGCCACCGCCACCACCTTCTCAGATCCTGCCAGGAGAAAGCAGTGGGGATAAGGAGGTGCTTGGTCCTCCCTACTGACCACTCTGCACACACCCAGTAGCCGGCAGAGCCAGGATAAGCTGTGCGAGTGGAGAAACCATCCACACCAACCCTTTCAGTTGGTCCTGTTTTGGGAGAACACGTCCAACCACAGGGAATCAAACAGGATGGAACTGGAGGGATGGCCAAGCCCGGGCAGACACTGTGCCCTGCTCCTCCTCTCCACCCCGCTCTCCAGCACCTGCCTGGGGGTAGTGCTGCCTCCTGCTCCCGGCAGATTTTTCGCCGCCACAATGGCGCAGGCACTGGTGCCGGGCCGATGCCAGGCACATCCTGGGCTGAAGCTGCCACCCCTTTTGTCTGAGGGCATTAAAACCCCAGAAACGTTGGGGTGGCGGTGGGGGACCGGGGGCTGTCAGCACGTGATGAGTGGCTGCACGGCGTTACCCATCTGGCACCGGTGCCCCTCGCCACAAATGCCATTGGCACAGCTCTGCACAAACAGCTTTTCAGGGCTCGCCTGGTTCTCTCGGCTGCCATAGAAACCCCTGTTCAACTGAAAGTATATTAAAGGGTGGCGCTGGCCCTCGCGCTGAATTCATCACATTGTATTCCACCAGGGGAAAAAAGAGAAGAAAGCCCACCCCTTTGTGCCTCTGCCTTTGCTTTCTCTGTCCGAGGGAGATGGTCCCTCTCCGGTTCATTTTGTATTTGCAGTTGCATCCCCCCTCCCCGGGCATGGCACAGCCCTGGGAAGGACCACTTCACCCCACCGGCTCTCACCATCAGGCCTCCTTGCGCTCCATCTCCCTGAACACCACCGAGGAAGCACCAAAAGGCTCCTTAGAATCATTTAAAAAAGCAGACATGAGAAAATGTGGGAGTAAATCCCTCCCTACTCCTCCAGCCTTCTCCTCTCTGTCATTCCTCCCCAATGCTGCCGACAGCCATAGGACAGAGACGGAGTTGCAGCCAACGGGTCCCAACTGGGGTTTTCGGGAGGCAGAGACATATTTGGGTACACACCTCCCTGTCCTTACAGAACCAGGTTGAACAGGAAGTTTCCAGCTTGAACCGTAGCAAAAATGCCACGGAATACACCTCAAATATAGATGAAATGATATGTGAGGCACGATTTGAAGAGGAATAAACTCGATTTTCCCCAACGGCTGAGCGAGCTCACCCCCTCAACACAGGCAAGGCCCTGGCTCCAAAGCCTCTATGAGCTGTGCAGAGCAGCTCTGCCCGCCCTCCCTGGCCCAGGGGGACCTCGGGGCAGCACAGAGGTAATTTAGTCATTTCAGGCACATCGGCCGGCGTGAGCTGGGAGTCACCAATTCAAGCAGATTTCATGCCCTGCCACTGCCCGTATCTCTCTATCAGGGCGGCCAGCAGAGATCCTGCAACAGCCTCCATGGTAGACCTTCAGCCTGCCCCGCACAACCGAGCCCTTGTTCCACCACAGCAAAGACCCAGTGAGCCCCAGGACACTCCACATTCACACCAACAAGTCAAAAGTCCAACTGTGTTAGTCCAAACCCAGCACTTCGGGGTTATAACCTGAGCTTTCACTCCCACAAAGGGAAAACCTCCCTGTTTCTTGCAGAATTTGCTCATGTTTTTTAACAAATTCTCCTCCAGTGTCGTCATGTCCCATTCCACCCCCACCCCCCACCCTGAGGATTTAATTTCATTGGATAATTCCTCCCAAGGCTTTCCATTCCAGCAAAAAGGAATCAGTTTTGCTCAAACTGATTAGCTTTTGTTTTTAGCCAGAGCAGTCCTCAACTCTAAACTGACCTCACTCCTCATTGCTTACGCCAGCGCCCACAGAGGTGCCTGAGCACAGTCACTGCCTCAAATCTGCCGTGAAAGTATTGCTTAAATTTAAAAAAACCCTTGCACCAATTTAATTTTTAAACCATTTATTTTACCTCCACTGACAATAAAAGCAGAAAGGATCAAAGCCAAGCCCTTTTGTGGCTCGGGGTGCCCCTTCCATCAGCGCGCTTTGTTCGAAACACCCTCAAAGAAACTCTCATTTTGGTCAAGAGCCAATTATAAAAATTGGGTTGGGGGTTTGCTTAGCTTTAGAGGTACAAAATTGTCATCACATCTGTAAAGCTACCAAATGGCCCTGCACAGGCAGTGCATGAGCAGAGGGAGGAGACGATGTGGATGGAGGGGATGCTCAGAGGCCGGTGCAGGAAGGCAGCTTCTCAGCTCAGGAATGAGCCCTCCGTCCTCATCCCTCCTCATCCCTCCTGTGCAGCAGCATTTCCCCTTCCCCTGCCACTTGCATCAGGTCCAGGCCTGGGTCCTTGGGAGCACAGTGATGCCTTCGGGCATGGCCTTTGCTTGCCTCTGACAGCTCAGCTGATCCCCACAGACACCCTGGGGCTCTCGAGGTGGAAAGAGGTTCCCTGTAACCCCACAGAGCCCCGCAGACGCCAGCAGCAGCACCAGGACAGCAGGAATTGCCTGGACCGAGCTGGCAGGGGTGCAGCAGCGCTGGGAAGAGAGACTCAAAGACCCCCCTTCAGACCCACACGTGGGCAGGGGGAGCCGAGGGCCCATCCCGTGGCCATCCTCACTGCCAGGACACAAGTGCCTCAAAGGTTTGTGAATCTCGTCCTTGTGCTGCGGGAGCATCCACACCCACAACACCCACGCCTCGAACCGGCACAGGGCAGACCCCGGGGTGCCCCCCGTGCCCCGGGGGGCACAGGAGCCCCTACTCGGGCCCATGCCGGCACACCGGCCCCGCTCGACGTCACCGTGGGGGGACCCTGCCACGCTCGTCTGGCCGCTCTCTGCCGATCTGCATCACAAAAGCCCCATTCTTGTGAACTTGGGCGACCTCCCGACCTCGCCAGCTCGGGGAGTGAATGGCTTTAGTCTGCCACGACCATCATGTCACTTTGATTAGTGCGTGAATAAACTCTCAATCCCGGGCTGGGGGAGGCAGGGCTGGCGGCAGCCGCTCCGCTCGCGGCCGCGGCACCGGCGCCCGCAGTCCCGCACCCCGGGGTGGCCCCGGGGATCCCACGCCCAGTCCCTCTGCCAGCTGAACCACATCGCGGAACCCCCACCCTGCCCTGCCTACACCCATCCCCGCCTCACCGCGACCTCTCCCACCACTGTCACCTGCCCACAGGACCTTCACGGTGAGCAGAGTGGGCAAAATTAAACCTCTAAGGATGCACAGGGAAATCCTGTCAGTCTTCCTCATCACCTCAGTGCTCAAAACTCAGGCAGCAGCTCCAAAAGCATCAAGGGAAGCTCCCTGTGCAAGCGTTGCTGGAGCAGGCTGGGCTGGATCCACCCAAATGTCCCATCAGCACCCGGAGGGGTTTGCGAAGGAGCCTCTGGAACGTCGGACTCTTTCCAAATCGCACAGGGAAGGGGCAGCAAGGGCAGCCACCTCTGCCCAGCCCAGGGCAGATCTCCTGAGTGTGCAGAAGCTCTGGGTCTGGGTGAGGCTCAGCCACGTTTCTGTGACAACAGACAGCCAGTGCCACTCACCCAGAGGAGGGATGGGTGCTGTGGGCACAGCTGGGTGCCCCAAGGATGCTTCCAGCTCATTCGGCAGCCACAACAGCTCCACAGGAATGGCCACGGAATCCCCCCTCCACCAGCTGCACCTAAAAAATCAAGCATCATCTTGGGGATCAAAAATTCCACAACAGCTGATAGCAATCCTTTGGGCAGGCAGACATTTGTGTTTTTGGGGGAAAACGTGGAGAACCTCATCTTTCAGGAGGCCCTGAAGTGCACCTCAATTCATAAGCCAACCTGCAGTATGTAACGAGCCTCAAACATCTGCTTTTGAGGAAAAGCTGAACTCCTGCATGTCCCTCCCACTCGCTGCACACACCACAATATCTAATAAACCCCGAGTTGCTCAACACCCATCAAACCTGCCAAAATATCACCATTTTAAGTCTAAAAATGCACGATCTGTAGAAAAGGGTGAGGAAGACAGTAAATTAGGCCCTGCACGAAGGGTTCTACATGGGAAGCTAATGACCTTTTGTCTCTCCTGTCTGCAGACGGGCCTCATTTGCATGTATGCAGTTGGAATAATCTCGTCCATATTTCAAGCGTGTGGCTGCATCCCTGCGTCCTCCTCCAGAGAGGTTCCCTCCCGCTGTGCATGCCATTATCTGAGTGCAGCCACTTCAGGCTGCCTTTAAAGCCACCTAGACACCAGGCAGCCTCCTCCAGCCCCACAGGAGCCTCTCCCTGTGGAAGAGAAAGAGAGGTTTGAGGCCCCATACGTGGCAAAATGGAGAAGCCCTGATGTGGCACGGCTGGGGCACACCTCAAGCTGCAAGACGTCGACAGCAGTGCCCACACCTCCCCTCTGGGGAACATCCCTGGGCTTTGGGGGAGCTGCTCCAACTGGAAGCCACCCCTCTCCTCCTCTGGGGACCAAGGCTTCAGGCTGATTTCAGGTTTATGGAGCCCAAACATTTTACCAGATCCCTCTGCTGCAAGCTGAAGTCCTGGCATGCCCTTTATTTGGTGCTTTGGGGGTAATTTTGACACAGTTCCCAAAGGCCAGGTTTAAAATGTCGGAAGTGGAAAATCTGGGTGCCACTTGAGGTCTCTCCCCACCTCTCCCTCCCCATGTTGCTCCTCCTCAAAGCCTGGAGGCCTTTCAGAGCCGGTTTAACAGCCCAAGGGGAAGCTGTGGCCCTGACTGGGGGCAGCTGATGTTTACTGGGGCCAAAGCAGCACTGCCCACAAACCCAATGCCCACTCACGGTGAAGGGCAGCCAGGTGGCTGTGTCGGCAGGGGACACCTTGCCCAGCAGAGCCAGTGGCAGTTCTTGGCCTCCCCCAGCCTCACCCTCCTGCCCCAGAGAAGGATCAGCCCCAGCTCAGAGCAGCCTGGGCGGCAAGAGCCAGAGAAACGCAGTGCAGGTCCCCTGGGGCACCCTCTGTGCCAGGGCCCTGGAACTCTGGGCATCGGGGTCTCCCCACTTCCTTCCCAGCCCTTTCCAAGGCTTCCAGCAATGAAGATAAAATCTCTCCCGTTTATGCCAGGATGCCCCTCCACCGAGCCCCCAGAGCCAAGCTCAGCCCCTCTCGCTGTGCCAGCCCCGGCCGTGCGGGCACGGAGCGCTCCGCTAACAATGATCCCTCCCGTCCGGGCGCTGGGAAGGCAGCGCTGTGGCAAACACAAGCCCTCAGACAGGCAGAGCTGTCAATCCGGTCCCGATCGCTCAAAAGATTCATTAAGGACAAAAAAAAACAAACAAAAGAGAAAAGAGAACTTATGGACATGAGCTGAGAGGCGGGGAAAGAGGGGAGGGGAAATGAGCCGGGCCAAGTTAAAATTCCGACAGAGAAGTTGCAGCTGAACTATAGAGTCTAGACAAGCATTCACAGCCCCGGCCTCGATTGTTATAGAGCCTCTATTGTCTTAATTAACCATTTTAGCTGCAATGGAAGCAGACAAACCTTTTCTTCTCCATCCCACCCCTCCTGTGCTGCACACTCATGCAGACAAACACCACCAAGTCAAGTGCTTTGATTTAAAAACCCCTCAGCATATCCACACACACCTTCTTTTGGGGCAGAGCTTTGCAAGGTTCGTTGAGAAAATCACTCGCCAAACAAGCAAGGAGAGAGGGGCGAGCTGGAGGTGGGGAAAAAAGAAATGCAAATCCTGATGCAACATGAATGGGAACAAATGGGTTGATTCTTTTAATCTCCTAATGTGCTTAATAAAGCATTATTGCAATGCAAATTTTATTTTAATGCTGTACATATTTTATTTGACATGCTGGTAATTTTAGTTGGCTGAACAATCCATTGCTTTGTTTTACTGAGTTATTTCTGTTTGGGGGGATATTTTTGAGGGTATCATGGGACCTCTGCCAACCGATGCCCCCTGGGAATCTCTGCAGCACTCTCTTCAGAGGCTTAAGCTTAAAAAAATAAATAAATAAGAGGGCCAAATTCTCCTCTCCTGACCCTGAGAGAAACGCAGGAGCAATCCAGGAGCACATCTCGCCCCCCTCACGAGCTCCACAGCCACTTTTCACTCATCCCACCTTGCCTTCCTGCCATCCCATCCCATTTGCACTCATTTAATGGGTTTAGTGGGAAAAGCCTGACCAGCAACAGGTTCCCCTTGTCAAGGACACCGGGGTGAGGGTCTGCCCAGGGAAGGTGCATCCACACAGAGCCCTGCTGGCCCTGGGATGCTCCAGCCCAAACCAAAGGCAGGGAAGAGTCTTCCATTCCTGAACCCAGCCTTCTCTAGGGTGGGTTTGGGGTTTGTCTGCTCGTGAGAGTTCCTGCCCCTTTGGAAGGGGTTTGCACGAGGCGCTCCCACTCTCTGCTCATAGAGTTATTAATACTGTCCCTTTCCCACCATAACCCAAAACTTGGCCTCTCTGCAGAGACACTGTAGAGCAGCAGCAGCTTCCTGGAAAGAAATCAGGGGGCTACAAACATTTCAAGAGCGAACCTTGCCTTGAGTGGGGGGAATCTGCCTCATTTTATGCCACAGTGTCAAGGTACAAACCTGATTGCTAAAGAAAGAAATTAGTGACAATTATAATCATCGTGCTGGGCTGCAGCTCTCTAATAGAAAACTGTCACTTTGGAGGATAAATACAGCTCAGGAGCTCTGGGGGTGTGTGTGTGCAAGCCTGGGAGTGCTCCTGAGTCCACTCAGAACAGGGCTTTTTTCAGGACAGCTGAACCTGAAACAGCCTCCCACATGTCAGAAGAACTTTATATTTTATATAAGGAAGAAGGTTTTTACAATGAGGGTGCTGAGGCCCTGGCACAGGGTGCCCAGAGAAGCTGCCCCATCCCTGGAAGTGTCCAAGGCCAGGTTGGATGGGGCTTGGAGCAACCTGGGATAGTGGAAGGTGTCCCTGCCCGTAGCAGGGGGTGGAATGAGATGGGGTTTAAGGCACCTTCCAACCCACACCATTCCATGATTCTATGCAGTGAGTGCAGGGATTGCTCTTCTCCCCCACGAGATGAGCTGAAGATCAGAGAAAAACCACAGGAAGCACTCCAGGAGACACGAGGTACAGGTGGAGAAGCACAGAAAAGGGATGCAAAAGCACTTGCGGGGTCCCAGAGCTGGAGATCCCCAGAGCAGAACCTGCAACCCCTCCCCACATCCCTGAACTGCCCCTGCCACAGCATCAGGGATGCATCCAGCATCTCGCCAGGGCAGGCAGAAGCACAGCTCCGATGATGGGGGCGGGGGAGAGAAGGGAGCCAAATCTTTTGCAAAGAGCTTCAGTGCAGAGGGAGAATTCCTTGCTGCAAGCCTGGAAATCCAGACCCTGAATCTGTGTGGCAGATTTGGGAGCAGTCAGGAAGATCTCCCCGTCCTCCACTCAAGTGCCCAAGCCTTTGCAGCGGAAGGTGTGGAAACCGGAGGCACAAAGGGGGTCAGTGTTTGTCCCCTCACTCCGAGGAGCTGGGATCCCTCTTCAGACAACTGCAGCAGTTCAGAGATGCGTCAGGAAGCCTTTCACTGCCTGATCACCAGCAGGGAATGGCTGCAGGAAGAATTAAGGGGATTAACGTGGTCCTGGAGCTACTTCCAAGGGATTTGCCACATCGGAGAAAGCTGGTCTGCAGTGCAGGAGGGCCAAGCAGGGACCCTTGCCCTCACTGAGGGAGCAGGGAGTTTGTGAGTCAAAAGGGATCCAAAATACCTCCTGCCCTGTAATGATCCTCCCTGAAGACCTGCCACAGCTGCTTAAACCCACTGAGCTGCCACTAGTGACCCCAGGATGCAAAGAGCAGCATTTCTGGGCAGGAAAAGCCAGTTCTGTCCACTCCTGTTCACAGCCAGGTCCACAAACTCCTGAATTCCCACACACTTCATTCCTACAGGAACAAGGACCACAGAGACTCCTTGCTCTGAGCCGTGCTGGGAACACCTGAGGGGCATGAGCCCAATGGGGTGAGCTTGGCCTGCAGCCACCCCACAAAGGGCAGCCGCTGGCGGCCAACGAGCCCAGCTGGCACATCCCTTCCCACCCACACCACCTTCTCTAGGCCACTCTGGCCATAGCAAAAGAAATTTCCTGATGGTCTTCCAGAAGTGGAAACCCTACAGAAATGATCAGGGTCACCAGCACCCTCAGTAGAACCTCTACTGCCATCCTCAACACCAGCCGGAGCCTTCAGCTCACATGAAGAGCAGGGGCAGAGCTGCGAGCTGCAGCGCAGGACTGGCCGTGACGTGGACACTCACCACAGCCTGGACACCCACCACGGCCTGCAGCGTGGTCAGAGACCCTCCGTGCCCTCCTGGCTGGCCCCTGCCCTGATGGCTTGTGGGTGCCAGGTGGCATCTCCTCAGGCCCGTGGGTGGGGATCACGGCTTTTTTCCACCACCCAGCTGCTGGCACTTGGCTCAGTGGTGACCTAGAGGGGTGCAGGAGGGGCCTGGAGCAGGTGGACCAGCCAGCACACCCAAGGTCCAGCCATCACACCCAAGGTCCAGCCATCACACCCAAGGTCCAGCCATCACACTCAAGGTCCAGCCATCACACCCAAGATCCAACCATCACACCCAAGGTCCAGCCATCACATCCAAGGTCCAGCCATCACACTCAAGGTCCAGCCATCACACCCAGGGTCCAGCCAGCGCACCCAAGGTCCATCATGTGCATGTCCAACCACCAGGTGTGTTCCACCTGTCCCGTGTGCACTCCATCCATCACGTGTGTGCTCCATCCATCACACCCATGCTTGACCACATTCATGCTCCACCCATGACATGTTCTCCAGCCACCAGCAGCCTCCTCCAGCCATTACACGTGTGTTCCAACCCTCACACGTGCTCTCCATCCATCACCTGCATTCCCCCCTAATCACAGCCATCCTCCAGCCACCATGTGCATCCTCCAACCACCCAGGCCTGGCTTAGGGAGAGCACAGACAAGTCCTGTGCCCTGGGAAGGGGCTGGGGGGCCCAGAGGATGGCAAGGCTGCTGTTAGCCCTGCGCAGTGCATGAGAGACTTCATCTTCGTTAACGCCTCCAGGCGTGCTCTTAATGTTACCCCTCTAATAATAATATTTCATCTGCCTTATCTGATTAGGTTAGGCTCATTTGATTTTTGCAAAACACCTTTAATCACCTTGCAAATTCCCCATCATTACAAACAGAGCCACCACAAACATTATCGGCAATCTGAGGTTTATTTTCAGCAATCTTTTTTTTTCATGTGCAAGAAAGACAGTTGTAAAAAAAAAAATTTAAAAATATGAACAAGACAGAGGCTGAGAAAACATTAACAAGGCCCTGTGCTTTCTGCTAAAGTGCCTTCATTTCATTATCATTAAATTTGCCTAGTAATTAGATTTCAGTGCATGAATATTTTAAAAAAATGTAACAGACAGGCTGTCAAAAAAAAGCACGACAACATCAATTCGATAATTTTTTAGACAGAGACATTCATAAGCAATTAACACAGATTTCCTGGGGTTGGAGACTCTTTTTCTTTCTTTTCTTCTTTTTTTTAAATTTTTCCTATTCTTCCAGCTGTATGTTCTTCACCTGAAATTAAAAGAAAAATAAAATCACTGTAAACATCGGCACTTTCTGCCATTTTTCCCTGTTTGCTGATATGATTCCAGTGCCATTTTCCCCTCGCTTAGCATGCTCCAGCACTCCTCCCCCTGCCTCCCACCCCAGCCTTGCTAAACACGGGCAGGCACAAGGTTGGGTCATCCATCAGACCTCCCCACTCCTGCAGGACCAGATTAAATTAAGGTTGCATGAAGCTTCTGTCTTGATCTTCAGACATTTCTGCTGAAAACAGTGATTTTGATCACTATTTGCATAATGTACAGTTACGTATTCACCGGCTCCCTAATTATACGATCCGTGTTCGACACCGCTCCAGACGCGGGAAGGCTTGTGCAGGGCATACCAACCACTGCTCGCAGCATTCCTGCTCCTGCTCTGGCTCCAGGTGAGCTCAGGATGATCCATGCCCGCCCCACGGCTCCCCCCTGCAGGCCGGTGCCACCGGGCGGGGCGGGCACGGCCTCGTTTGCCCTTCGGGCCTCGTTTGTGGGTGACACACCAAGAGCGATGCCAGTCCTGCCCTAGAGCTACCCAAACAGAGCCACTGTCCTCCCACATTCACCCTCTGGGATGCACACGAGGCCCACAGGCCTCTCTCTTGCCCATCCTGCACATTTCCAACAGGATCAAAAGGTGGATGGAAAGCACACAGTCCCAATTTCCCCCCTTTTTCATCTCCTCGGCAGTCCCAGAAGAACCTCACATGCCAGAAGGAAATCCAGCCAGGGGCTGTTTGCTGGGATGATTCAAGATCTGAGCTGCTATGGAGGTGGGAGCAGCACATGGGAGGGTTAGTCCATGCCTGGAACCAGCACAGACCCCAGACCACGTTTCCCACGCGACTGATGCGGTGCCACTGACCCCATGGAGATGCCCAAGAAGGAGCTGGTTGCTCACCACCGGCTTCCTCCACTTGCAAGGGGCAAGTTCCCACTCCCTCCTGAACTCTTCATTTGGAAAACAGCAACATTTGCAGGGATTTTCATAGAATCATGGAATGGTTGGGATTGAAAGGGACCTTAAAGCTCTCCTCATTCCATCCCCTGCCATGAGCCAGGTTGCTCCAAGCCCTGTCCAACCTGGCCTTGGACACTTCCAGGGGCAGCCACAATCCGTTTAATTTCAGACAGAGCTCCCCAAATTCCTGTGTTTGGTACTAAATCGGGTCCAACGCCTGAAATACTCTAAAGACACTTGGCACAGACCAAGCCCTTACTCCAGTGGAGCCCTTGGAATGCTGACAACTCGGCCAGACCCCGGTGTTAGGTGTGTGCTCTTACAAGAGCAACATTTTGCAGTGAGCCCCATCCAGGTCACCTGCAGACAGGCAGCCAAAATTACCTTTTCAGGTGTTAAAGAGCATGAGCCAGAGCTAAGAGGTGTGCCGGGAAGAGAAGACAATAACCAAAACCCCAAACCCCAATTATTTGACCTAAACATTGGTGGATGTTTAAAACCCATGTCTATGTTATTTTGTATTATTGTTATCATCATGATCATCATCTCTGGCAAATTAGGAATACAAAAAACAACCACACACAAAGAAAATCCTGGACCTCAACCCAGGTCATGCCTTCCTAAAATCTCCTTTGCAAGGTTTTATCGGCAAGAGCAGGGAGTAGAAGCAGTTGGTACAAGCAGCTGAAAGACCAAATCAAAAGCATGTGAGCAGATTAAAGAATCAATCTCTCCGTTTGATGCAGAGGAAATCCCACTAATTATAAAGAAGGGGCTTATTTCCTGGAGTCACTCTGTTTGAAGTCATCAAAACTAGTAATACTTAATTACTCTACTTTATGGAATATATAACATCGAGGCCCTTCGCCACTCGCCAGCCCACTGCTGCCATCGCTGGCTCTGGGTTTCCAGGGGGCTGTGGTGATGTTCCTCCTCTACCTATGTCCTTATTTATTCAAATGAAGCCCTTAACAGCCCTTGCATGAGCCTGCGGGGAAGCATTTAAACGTGCTTTAAAAGGAGGTTATAATGAAAAAAAACCCAGAGTGATTTAGCCCTGTGAGTTACCTGGCTATTACTGAAATGTGTGTGCGCTATCTGTGTGCCAGCAAGCTCCTGCAGAATCAGGTATTGAGGATTAAACCAAACTGAAGGTATTTGCCTCATCCTAATCCTTCAAAGGGGAAGGGAACTGACAGTGGTGTGACTGAAACACGGACCTTGCTGAGCCATCTCTGAAGGTCCAAGAGCAAGCTGCCAGCTTCTGGTTTATGGACACATCCAGATGACATCCATGGATAGGTGGAAAAGCACGGTCAGGTGTCTTGAGGAAATAAAAGGAGGAACAGGATCTTCTCAGAACTGGTATGAAGATATTTAAAATGGAAGACTCCCTGATTATCCTCATCTCTCCAGGGCAAATCTGGTCAGGATGTGCTTTGCTCGAGGGCCAACAACCCCCAGTCTCCTCAAACACCATGGTAAAGCTTGAGTTTCTGGCACTGGGTGATTCACATGGAGGGGAATGACAGATTCCATTTAAAAGTAGCAATAATCCCTTTTTTACAGGTTGAGAGAAACCTTGGAAAACGTGACCCAAAAGGTTCAGGCAAGGAAAGGCAAGTAAGTTCCTTTTTGCCATTCCTGGTGTGGTCTCAAGTGGATCTGAGTATTCCCAACTGCATCCCTGGCCCTGATGCTGCTCCCAGCACCTGAGTCTTCAAGCAAAGACACTCCTGGCAAGGGAGTGAAGCCCACGGGATCAAAGCCCTCTCCCAGGATACCATGAGGTTCCCCAAGCCCAAAACTCTTCTAAAGGCAACCTCCAGGGAGCAGGTACGACGAAGAGCTGCCCATTTCCATGGCTGGGGAGCACCAGGACAACCCAGGTGTGGGTTTGGCTTGCTCAGGTCTGGCTGGTTGTGAGACTTTTTTCAAATTGCTCTTTTTCCAGCTAAGCTGGTGAATGTTGCAGGGGAGGGGCAGGAGCAGGGCTCTTCCTTCATCACCACCTACACAGACCCACCTAGGCCTGTGGGAGCTGCACAGACACCACTGTTACTAAAGGCAGTAATGAATCTCCTGCTCCATCCTGGAGTTTCTCCC
Organism: Aleadryas rufinucha; assembly: GCA_013397815.1. Taxonomy (NCBI): domain Eukaryota; kingdom Metazoa; phylum Chordata; class Aves; order Passeriformes; genus Aleadryas; species Aleadryas rufinucha. The sequence goes on from VZTH01009677.1 coordinate 86,373, forward strand.
AAATAACAGAGTCCAGCTGGGAGAGCACATGGAGATGTGGAGCCGTGTGCCTCTGTTTGAAATTCTGCACATACCATGGCATCAGGAATGTGTCAGGAACGCTGCTTTGGAGTCATGAGGCCTCACAGCCAGGAATTGTGGGTGAAAAGGGTTTCCCCTAAGACAGAAGGGAAAGAAATCTGCTAAGCCTAGGTTTGACCTAACTGGGAAATGCAACTGGGCTCCAGCATAGCTCAGCTGGCCTGAAAAATCCCTTTTAAGATGTCTGAGCTTTGCAGAAGCCCCAAGCAGAGCAAGTCCCTAAAAAACCCTCTGCCTGCATGAGGCCCTTTGCAATTCTGCTGCTGGCGGGAGAACAGGTGGGTGCTGAACAGCAGCTGCAGGGCAGGGATCAGCATCTTGCTTCTCCCCCTGCTCTTGGCTGTGCCCTTCCTTGGTGGAGATCAGGCTTCAGAAAGGCCCCAGCACTTCTCGGCTCCGTGGGAGGATGGGAGTGCACTGAGGCACCCACACAGATCTGGGGGATGAGAGCTCAGTGTCCGGTCTGGTCACATCTGCCCTGGGTCCCAAGGACTGCACGGCCCTACCAGGACCTTCCCTGCTCGGTGGTCTCCTTTGGAGAGCAAGAATCCACCTGGAGGGGCACAGCTCAGAGCTGTCTTTGCTCCATCTTTTACATGCTTGGGGGGCATGAATCAAAATATTTCCCCGAGCAACACAGAGAATTCCAGCATTTCACCCATTGCGGGTGGTGGAAATAGTTCAAGCAGGACCTGAAATAAAACTCTCACATTTCAGTCCCTCTGGAACTGAGAAACACCCACAGCCTATAGCTGATTTTTTTGCCTCATTTCTTCAGCTCTAAGATATCAAAGGAGAAAAAGGATCTGCTGCAAGGCGAATGTCCCTATCTTTGCTGGCTGGCAAGAGACCAGCCAGGAAGGAACTGTATTTTATCCAAAGAGGCTTTCTAGGGCTGTACACGTCCTCCCCTGTGATCTATCACGGCACAGGCAGCAGTGAGGAGCAGACCCACACTGGTTAGATCTGGGACTCAGCCCTGCATCTCCATCTCAGCCATGAGAGTGATGACCTGCTGCAGGTGGGAAGGAGCCTGGGCTGTGTCCCTCAGGACTCTGGGCAGAAGGATGAATTTAACCCCCCTGGTCCCAGCTCTGTCCTAGGTGAGAGCTCCAAGCTGTTCTAACATCAGAGCACAAACTGAAGTTTGGGGGCTGCTGCTTTGCACTCTGCCCTGAGGCCACAGGCAGTGGACCTTTTCCCTAGAACCTCAAAATGTGGGCTCAGGCAGAGGTGGGTTCTGTGCCTGAAAAATAAACACACCCACAAGACCTAAACCTTCCTGTAAGTGAAGGACAAGGGCTTAAATGCTCTGCTCAGAGGGGTGTGGAAGGGGGTCCTGCTCCCTGCTGGCTCTCCCCGGAGGAAGGGGTGAGTTGGTCCCCACTGCCATCACGGAGCAAAGACCTTGCTGCAGCCTGGCCGAGGTCTGTTTGTCACTTTTCCTTCATTATTTGCAGTTTGTACACAGGCGTCATTAGGGATTCATTCGGTTTCCCTAGCAGCAGGCATTAGTCTGGCTTCCCTTTCCCCCTTCTCTCGCCAGCGCCCTTTATTTTTAGTGTCTTATTTACAGTTTGACAGAGTAACTGTAACCCTTGCAAGCTACTCCAGCGGCTTTAATCGGGGGAATAATGAGTCCTGTCTGGCGATGAATAGAATTTAGGGGACAGATTGTTCCACACTCGCCCGGTGGGGTAATTTATTTATGTGCGCACTTGTCAGGAGGAGAAAGGGACGGGGGATCTGTATGCACCGAGGACACTGCCGGCGCTGAAAGGGAAGGNTGAACTTGGATGGGCCGAAAGCCCCATTCCCAGGCCCTCGGCACGTCAGCGGGGCCGCCGGGCGGCTGGGCTGCGGCAGCGGGCTCGGGGCTCCAGATGGGTCCGGCCGCGGCGGGCAGCCCTCCCCGGCACTGCCCGCATAGCCGCGGCACGGGGAGCAGCCCCATAGCAACCGTACAGTAGCGGGAGCACAGCGGGGGTCTGGGAAGAGAGGCAAAGCCCTCGGAAAAATACAGGATGGGTCCAGACAATGGCTCTCTCTCATATCATAAATTACACGGCAGCAACAAAAAGCAACGGATCCTGCCCTCTCCCCCGCTCCCACAGCCCGGGTGCTCGCTGGGCATCCCCGGGCATGGGGACAGCGGCACGAGGGGTTTCCGAAGGAGGGAGGTGGAGGCATTGCCCCTCCCAGCCACAACATCCCCTTCACCCTTTCCCTGTCCCCTCAAAGCGCATTTCCTTTGCTCCATGGCTTTTCTGCTTTCTGCCTCCCTGAGCACCCACTGCCTCAGCACCAGAGCCGCCTGTTGCACCGTGACTGTGGTCCTTCGGCCAGTGCTGACCATGCCCAGGATCCGAGAGAAGCAGCTCCTGGTCCAGAAGCAGGATGCTTTGTCCTTCTTCCGCTCTCGAGGGAAAAGGCCCCTTCACTCCCTTCTTCCTCTCCCTGGCTCAAGGCCGGGAGCATTTTGCATCCAGAGCGGACAGCAGCAACGTCTCAGCTCGGTGTCTTCCAGGAGGTGGTTGGAGCTGCACCAGGCTGCATCGCAGCCTTCCCCGGGCTCCCGTGCAAAGCATGACAGTGGGATCCACCAAGCTCCAAGGTCACCTCAGCCAAGAGATGGTCCCCATTAGCACAAAGGATCCACCTTGCAGAGACACTGAGAAGAGGCAGGACAGGTGTGCAGGGGGTCCCTTTGCACCCCCAAAGGCCAGGCAGCATCAGGCTAAAAGAGAGGGGGGCCCAGGCTGCTCATCCTCCACAGACATGGAGGTGCTCAAGCTCCACCTGAGTTTGTTGCTGATGTCCCTTAAACCTCTCCCTGCTTGGCCCAGCTCCCACCTACACTTGGCAACTTTCCTTTACAAAATAGCCTCAAAGTTAGTCTAGAATTACGTTTTCTACCTAAGTGAGGACACGTTTTAAGTAGCCAGTGTGGCATCAGGACACTCCTGCTCTGACAACACTCTTTTCACATCAGTGTAGCTGCTTTGGCTGCAGGGGATTTGCCTTCACTGCTCTGTCAGTAGAGTCAGGAATGAAACGGCTGCGGCCACAGACTGATTCCCGTTACCGTGATGGTACAGAGCATCTTCCTGTTCCTGGAGTTTTACCCGTTTACTGTACTGGGAGAGATCTGGGTGAGCCACATGACTCTGAGTCCAAGCAAGCAGCCAGACACACCTCACCCAGCCCGGGTTCCTCTCACAGGTGAGGGGGCTACAAGGACCACAGGTTCTGGCTACCTTAGACTTCAAACCACAGAAGCAGCAAGTTAGTGGGCAGCGTAGAGGACTAAACCAGGCAGAGAGCACTGACATGACATCTCCAGGCCACGGAGCACAGAAGAACTAATCTTCTCTGGACATCCACTGACTGGAGGAGAACTCCTGTGACGGTCCTGGCACTTTACCACCACAGCCTGGGACCAAAGGTGATGTGCCAGCTGCTCTGGAGCAGAGGTCCTGCAGCTGGAGAGAGCCCTCAGTCAGCACAAGCACCTGAGCTGCACATGGGGGTCTAGCAAGATGGGGACAGTGTCTGCTCAGACTCCCAGACAGGACCTCAACCCAGGGACCCTCCACCAGCCCCCTGCCAAGGGATGCTCTTAGCCCAAGAGCCGATTTCAGGGCAGACCTTCCCCTTGGCAGAGACGCTGAAACCTCTCCTTGCTCAGCTGAACTCAAGGCGAGACAAGAGTCTTTGTACACACTTAAAAAATGCAAGAAAAGGTCTTTTCACCAGGAACCCATCTCTGCCCTGTCGAGTGCTCTGGTGGGTGCACAGCCCAGCCCCGGGCTCAGGGGCAGCCTCTGCCCTACTCCGTTCTGCCGAGGGAGCGGTGCGGTGCCGGTCCCAGTGAAACCTGCGGCACCACCGCGCCGGGCCTGGGGAGGGGGAACCTCCTCCCGGGTACAATGACTGTCTATTCTGCTGATCACAAGCCTAATCCTCTTTGGTTTTTAATTGGCATTTGGGCTAAGCTGATTTAAACCTCTTCACCTTGTTGGGTCCCCCCTCCCCACTTCTTTCTTTTCTTTTTTTTTTCTTTTTTTTTTCTGACCAAATAACAACGCTGCCATCACCAAGTCCCCAGCACAATGACAGCTTTGTGCATGGGCGAGAGGAGAGGAAAGGGAAAGGGAGGGGGAGAAGGGAAATGTGCTGAACACACTTGGAAACAATGCGGAGTTTGTGATTCAGACTTGACCACTGGCAAAGGAGCCGCTTCAGCTGCGCCTCGATAATAAACACACTGTCCCTTCCCAGCACCTCTCCCCCTGCCCATCACCTCCGCCTCAGGCCAGCTGCCCACCGGTGTGGGCTCTACCTGCCGTCCCCATCCCTCAAGGGATGCAGCTTCCCCATGCCCCAGTGTGACCCACCACAGTGGTACCACATCCCCAGTCTCACCAGTGAGTGGCCCACAGGGCGATGTGCAGTGGCAGGATGGGGATGTCCTGGTGTCCTCTGCACCCCGTCCATGCCTGAGCTGGTGCTGTGTCCCCGCGCCGAGGCCCGGTGCTGGTCAGCAGCCCTGGTCAGCAGCCCTGGTCAGCCTGAACGGACGCTGGTGTAACTCAGGATCCACATCGTGCTCCAGGCCAGGGCTGCCAGCAGGAGCAAGGAGAGGAGGAGGCTGCAGTGGGAGCAGCTGGGGTGAGAGGATTCTGCTGAGGGTCCCTCAAGACAAGATCCTGCTGGCAGCTCCTCACAGCTCATGGCTTTTGGAGGGTGGGGTTTTCCATACAACCCCCACTCCTGGGTTCATGCAGTAATGAGCCAATCTGAGCTGAAACCAAACAGAACAGAAACACCTTTATTACCCCCTTTCCACTTAACAGGCACCCCCCTCCCCAAAGAACCCCAAAGGAGCCCTTTGTTCCTGTGGATGAGACAGACACCTATCCCAGGGCTTGGGGATTGTGAGTTAACAAATCCACGAGAACAGACATTAAACACAGAACAAAATCCAGATGTTTGAGACTTTGGGCCAAGTGGTCAGCAAGGTGACCACGGAGATTTTGGGTCCTCTTTTTCCCCACCACGTGGTCACCATGAGCTCTCACCAGTCCCCAAGCATTTGCCATAGAGACACTTGGCCCATCCCAGCAGCCTGACGGTGCCACACCCAGTGTAAGAGCTTAGGGAAAGCCTTTTAAAAAAAATTCAAAATTTTAAAAAATCCACTTACCGGGATATTCCCAGTGAACTCTCACCAGGGCCAGAGACCAACAGTTCCTCAGCCAGAAAATAAGCATCACGTAGGGTGAACCCACATCCAGCCTGGCAAGAGAGGGAAAAGAGGATGGGAACAGGTTAAATGTCAGACCTGTGTTCCCTGGCTGGATTACACCAGGACAGGGAGATCACAGCCATGCCTCTGACACGAAAGGGAAATAAGGAAGAGAGAATTCATCTGGAAAACTCCCAGCATCTTTGAAACTGGGCTGGTTTCCTAACCTGAGATGCCTCTGTGGGGCCTTGTAGGGAGCAAGAGGAGCTGGGGTCTGTTCTGGGGGAATCTGAATTGAGGGAAAGCTCTCGTTGCACCATTCCCTGCCCCTGCCAAGTGTGGTGCCAGCCAGCATCTCACTGCAGTCGCATGGCAAAGCCAACTCCAAGTACTGGAAAACTACAAGCGGGACCGAAAATTGTAAATCTAAGTGAAAAAACCACCTTCTTTATCCTTTCTTTGTCTTCTGGGGAGCTGTGTTCTTCAGGTTTCCCTCCCTGCCCAGGGCAGTGACCGCTCCACCAAGGCCCAAAGCCAAACCCAAGCCCAGAGCACCCTGAGGCCAGGGGGATTTATCCCTGCTGTCCTGAGCCCTTCCCTGTGGCCAAGCACAGAGAGACCCATCACCAGCTAGAGCCTCAATGAGGGGAGAGTCTTGGCTCAAAGGAGGAGCCCGACGGGATGCACCCTGTGACCGCCACCCTCAGTGCAGTAGGAACCAAGGGGCAAAGCTCCAGCACTGCTCATCCCTGCTTGAAAATACCAAAACCGAGCAGCCCTGACCCTTTGGAGCATCCTAACAGAATTGTTGGATATTTTAATAATATATTAATATTCACTTTATGTGCTTTCCATCTGTATAAATGCTGCCTCCAGCTATGGCTACTCACAGGCTACACTCAGATTTAGACACCCAGTGCAGAACTGACGTGGCTTAACCGAGGAAGAGACAGAGAAAGAGCTTGTTCTCCTGTCCATTAGTCCCATAAATCGTCTCTAACACTAAAGAAATCAGAGACAATCCGATCTTGTGAAAATGCAGTGGTGCAAAGCCAGTGAGCGGCACTGGCTGGGAGCAGAGCAGCAATGCCCAGACCTATCCTCTCCTTCCAACTCTGCTTCCGACACATTCCTGTGCCCCATCCCAGGGAAAGAGCCAGAAAAATGGAAGGAAAAAAAGTATCCCCCAGCACACACTCAAGTTTATAAATAAAATCAGTGAGAAATGGACTAAGTAGCTGCAGCTTAGCTCAAGAGCTAAGAGCCTTAGCGCATTTTTGCAAGTTTTAGGGAAGTATTTCCCATTCCTGACTAAGCACGTTTGGCAGGCAGAGTGGAGCGCGTGGCCATGCACCCTTCACAGCTCCAGCTGAAGGGCTACAACAGTGACAGTCACCCCTTGCCCAGTCCTTTCCCACCTCACAGACCCCACCAGGGACCAGGCTAGAGCCAAGCCCAGCCACATTCCCCATGGGGCTGCCCCCAGCCAGGCGTGTCTGGGGCTCCAGAATCAGCTCACAAGCAAAAAATGTGATTTATTTTTCTTCTAGGGATAAATTTTGAGTTGGTTTTAATCTGCTTTCAAAATTCCCGTCACACCAGGGTTAAACTCACTCAGCATATTTAGGCTTTTAAGTTTCCAGGTCTCATGGCAACAGAGGGATGGGGAGAAATTAAAAAGAACAACAAACACGGCCTCATGGAACACCAAGATTTTCACCTAAACCACAAACCTCTTGCAATGGGTCTTCAGATAAAACACCCCAATATATTTCAAGTGTTGTAGTAAAATTAATCACTTCCCACCCCAGCAGTTGTGTAAAGAGATTTTTCCCCTCTCTCAGATTAACCTGAGCACAGTAACTTTGTGCCCACGGACCACCTGGACCAGGCGAAGCCTCCTATGCCCCAGCCCATCGCGCACAGGAGAGGATGAAGTCACTCTTGTTTCACATTGATTCTTCTCTCCTTTCTTAAATAGCCATGAAATGGTTTCAGCAACAGAAAAAAATGAGGCCATTGAATTTTTCTAGTCCAAAAGAGGGAGGAGGGGTAAAAAAAATAATTAAACAGCTGTTTTGCTAATGTTATCACAGCACACAAAGAATGAAACGTCATCTAGTGCATCTAGGAAAAAATTCTGCAGCCAAGCCTCAAGCCCCACAACGTCCCCAGGAGGCACGGAGGGCATTCTGAACAATAATTTTAAAAGAATATGGTCAAAAAAGATAACAGAGCTGCCTTTGGTGCCATTCCCACTGCGAAACCTGGAGATGAGATGAGACGAGACTGATTTTGGGGCGTGGGTCGGTGCCTCGCGCGCGGCCGGGGCCTTTCGCGGCCGCGACGCCCCAGCGCCGGCGGGAAAAGGCAAATCCCAAATGCCCGCTGCCGAGGCCGGGATGAGCCCCTCGGAGCCGAGCTGCTGAGGCCGTGGCACCCAGAGCAGCGCGGGCAGGGCCCGTCCCGGCCGGGTCCGAGCGATGCTGCCGGAACGCTCCCGCCCGCGTGGCGAGGGCCAGCGGAGAGGCGATCGGCCATTTTACACGTCAGCTGCCTAAAATGGTGGCTCCCACCTTCCTTTCCCCCTCCTGCTCCCGCCTCAGCACGCATGCACCCACGGGGAGGGGAGGGCCAGGGCCGCGGCCCCCCGCACTGAGGGCGCCGGGAACGGGAGCCAAGATGGAATTAGAGGGAGAAATTAAAGGAGGGGAAGGGGGGGAAGCGGGAGAGGATGCGCCTCGCCTCGCCGCGGCCTAGCCGGCGATGGTTGGCTTTGTGCGTCCTGCGGAAGGGAGAGGCGGGAAGGCCTCGAGGGGGGAAAAATGGGGGGAAAGAAGGGGAAGAAAAAGAGCGTTTGGGTGAAGATGGCGAGGGGCAGGGATGCGCGGGGGTGCAGGGAAAAATCTTCCCTTCTTTCTTCACCGACCCCCCTTCACCCTCCCCGCAATCCCGCTTTGACTTTTCCCACAGAAGTAGCCAACCTCCAAGAATGCAAATGACATTCATTATGCAAATGCATGCAAATCAGGTTTAACTATCGGAAGAAGGGCTCGGAATTTCTAATGGGTTAACTCTTTCCTGCACGGCCTGGATAACAAGAGCCCTCGTGTCTTCCTTGGGGCTTTGTGTTTCCCAATCCATGCTGGGCACCCAGACCCACACCCTCGATGGGCACCATGAGCCCTGGGGAGGAACAAAGCATCAGGAAAATACCAACAACAACAATAAAAACCCTACTGGCGTGGGAGCTGCTGCCCCTTCGTTAAATGTTCCGGCAGGAGACAAGACAAAGCAGGCTTAAGCATGGAATTGGGGGGGAAAAATGGAAATGAAAATGGGAAAAGAAAACAAAGAGGAAAAAAAAAAAAAACAAAATAGAAAAACAACAACACAAAAATAAGGAAAAATAAAATGAAAGAAAAATGAAACATTAAAAAGGAAAATAAAAAGGGAAATAAAGAAAAAGGGAAATGAAAAAATAAACAGAAAAATAAAATAAAATAAATATTAGATAAGAAAAAAAAGGGAAAGAAAAGAAAGGGAAGGAAGAGAAGCAGGCCGCTCTTGGCAGAAGGCTAAACCCTCCAGTGGTGCAGCAGCGAAGGGTCCTGGCAGCCACAAGGGTCTGGCTGCTCACATCGAACCCGCTCACTGGGATGGCCTTGGAGCCACTGGCTCTTCTTCTGCTGGAAGCAAAGTCACAAAACCCACCAAGATCTCATTCTTCTTTTTTTTTTTTTTTTGGCAGTGTTTTCATTGAGGAAAAATATTAAATTACAATTTCTCCCAGTGCTGGGTGAGCCTGTGGGCCTCCAGGGAAGGAGGGAGGGAGGAATAGAGGGATGGCAGTGGTGGCACTGGGGCCCCAATCCATATCCCTGTGACCTGTCCAGTATCCTCAGAGTGTGTTTGAAACATGTGCATGGCATCAGTGTGGCACCACTGCCCCACTCCTGCAAACCTTCGTAAAAACCTTGATTCCTGATCCCAGCCCTGAAAACGAGAAGACCCCAGTGCTGGGAACCGAAACAAGGAAATTCCGGGTGGCAACCTTGTGCTCATCAAATGTTGGGATTGCAGGAATTACGAATATTACAATGGGCTGTGAAGTGGAGAAATAGATGCGTGGCAGAATTCTAAATATTTTATAGCAACATCGTATTGATTCACAATAATAAAGCACTTTAGGATTATTGCTGTGTTTTGCCCAAGAATTATTCCTCATCTGATCCAAAACCTCCTGATTTTTCTGTTGTTTTCTATACCTCCTTTTACATTTGATCTTTTTTTTTCCCAATCTACTCAAAATCTCTTGTTATTTGAACTGTAAGGAGTTAAGTGCAGCAGCAATAATCTGCAAGAGCAAAAATTTCCAAAATTTTAGGGGTTTGGTTTGAAACACCATAAAAATTATTGTTTTAGAGTGAGTTTGCTGTGCTCTGAAATGCACGAGCCCAGGCCTACTGGTCAGTTAAAAAAAATAAACCCTTTTATTTCATTAAGCTGGTTCCAGCCTAATAAAGCCTCTGCAGAGGGTAAAATATACTTGAGGTGTGCACTTTGGCAAACCCCTTTCCCTACTAATAAAAAAAGAGAAAAAATAAATAAATAATGAATCATATGAAAAAAAAAAGCACCAGTAATTTGGATTTCTTTATGTCTTCTGGCCTCCAGCCCATAGGAGCAGGAACCTTGCTGTGCTCCCCTCATCTTGTTTTGACTCCAAACCCCAATTTCCAAGTTCACACATCATTCCGAAACTGGAATTGAGTGATTTTTTCTTTTTTAATTAGTTATTGGAAAATATATTTTAAAAAAACCCAAACAAACCAACAACCAAAAAACACAAAAAAACCCTAAAAAAACAAAAAGAAGAAGAAAAAAAGGAGGAAAAAAGCCAAGCCCTGTGCATCCTCCAGGATGCTGGTGGGTGCAGCCGTGCCCAGGCGTGGCTGGGAGCTGCTCATCACTAATGACCAACACACAACTGCATTATCCTGGTGTGGGGCTGATGGGACAAACCCCTCAGGTGCACCCAAACAGCACAGAAATTGTCATTTCCTGGGACTGTAACAGGTCAGGATGCATTAACAAGTACCTGGTGTCATGGGCATCCCCGGAGCTGCGGCAGGACGGGCCTCGGGCTGCAGGACACAAAACCAAGGTTAGGTTTTAGCACAATGTTGGCAAAAAGTGGTGCAGAAATTGCTGGGTTTAAAAACTCCGAGTGGAGTCACGTGAAAAGGGGTTTGGCTCCATCTCCAAAAGTGATTTTTGAATTTTTGATAGGTTTTTTTTTAATTTAGAAGGCCTCCTGTTCATTCACCTCTCTTTGCCTTCACCTCCCTTCTCTATCAAGTTTCACTGCTCATGCCCACATCAGTTTCAAACCCATTTGTTCTGGTTTTCCCCCATCCTTGATGCACCTCTTTGGCCCTGGAAAACCCCTGAAGACACCCATGTGCAGCTTTTAGGCACAGGGTGGGAAAAGAAGTGCCGTGGGCATTTGCAGCCTCTACATCACCCCAGTAAAAATGCAACTTTCAACATGTTTTAATCCCTCATCACTAGAAATCAGTAACACACCCTGGGAGTGTTTATCTACACAGGGGATGGAATGGACCCTGGCAGTTTCCACAGTAATTTCTTGTGTGGACGGACCTGAGAGATCTCGGGAATGAAGGGAAAATGGGGGGGTTGAGGAATTACAGTGGAAATATATTTACTGAAAATATGTTGTGGACAATAATTTCAAGCGGCTTCTCAACGAGGCACGGGGGCTGCACATTCCATGGGAAATAAGCAACAGGAATAAAGTGACCCCATGCAGCCACTTTCTTCCCCATTTCTCCCACCAGCCACTTAAAAAGCCACTGCCCAGTTTTTGCCAGATGCCAAGAAGTTTTCTGCCTCAAAAGCTCTGTTTTCCTCCCAAACCCCTCGTTCCCTCCTTGCCAGAGGGTGTTTTCCAGGCGAGACACTCAGCAGCAGGCTTTGCATGGCCATGCCATGGGGAAAGGACGGGCTGGAGAAGGTGCTGCTGCTCTTTGAATGAATCCAGTATCAGATCATGAAATATTAGCAAAGGCAGCAAAAAAATATCCTGGACAGAGACCCATGGAAACACCACATTCCTGTGATGGGAACAAAAGTGCAGCAGAAGGTACCACCGGGGATGACAATCCAGGTGCCCCAAACCAACCTTCCCAATGGAAAAGAGCCTTTAAAGTCCCAAACTGCTTGGAAAAACCTCTTGGTTTCCCTACCAAGCAGGATGTTGGGTGTTATAAGGAAGGTGTGGGGTTTGGGACTGTTAGAGGTAGCAGGATTCCCTCCTGCATGCCCACACCGGCACCAGTGCTGCCAGGATTCACCTGGGGATCGCCTGACACCAAACAACAATTAAAGCACTTTTAGGGGAGAATCCCAATTTTTCATCACTCCTGTTAAGGCCAAGAGGAAAAGAGGAATTTTGCAGGAACCACTTAAACGGTCTTGTGATAGTTGATGCTCGTCACCTCTCAGGATGCAATGGGATGTGAAAGCATCCTTGGACTACAAAACAATTTCCCATGGAATCACAGAGAACATTTGGGTTTTGATTATCAGGCCTTTAAAAATGCAGGAGGCAGAGGCTCTCCACACTGTTATTTTTGGAGGGCTCCTGATACTGTTATTTTTAGCCAGCTTTAACTCATCGCACAAGCCCTTTTTTTACAGCCCGCTCACCAACCTTTTTCCAGGGCCAGTTTTTTTTTTCCAGACTCAATTCTCCAGTGCCTCAATTCTCCAGTGCCTGCCAATAGTGCTCAAAAAAAAAAAAATCACCCCCAAAAAACCCCACACACAACACAAAAAATTCAATCCCACCACCCTTTTCTTCTAATTTTCCCAAAGAACTGGGAGGCGTGAGCACTCGAGAGTCAAATTTGCCCAGGACCCGCGTTCCCTAAGAAAGCAGGACTCATTCGCCTTCCACAAACTCCGCAGTGGCAACAAAAGTCCCTTTCAAGCCCTTCCAGACGCAAGTCCTTCAGCTCAATTAGTCAGGCACACAGAGACACAAAAAAGCCTCCCATTCAGGCTAGTGGCTGGCTGTGGAGGACAAGGGCGAAGAAAGGATCTTTCTCCCACGCTTTCACTGGGTGTCATAACAAGCAGAAAGCCCTCTTACGGGGGGATTATTGGAGATAAGAGTCCAATGGAGGGGCTGGGGCAGGAGCTAGGGCTGCAGGAGGAGGGGAGGAGGGGACGAGGCTGGGGTTAGAGGTTGCAGCTCCCAAGGTCGGGTGAGCACGGCCACTGACGGCATCGCGCTGCATCAAAAATGTTTTTAAAAAAATGACGATATTCCCCCCACCCTGTACACACACGCGCAGAATAATCCTGGTTCTCCATGGCAACCTGCTCCGTGGCCATCCCTCGCACCAGAGGAGGGAGGCAGCTTGCTTTCACTCCGGCATCTCCGCCAGCTTGTCCCAGTGCTGGCACAGCCTCAGCCGAGCTGGGCAGAGGAGCCGGGCAGGCTTCCTCCCGCTCCCTCTTCTCCAAAAATCAGTGGTTTTCTAGAGCAAAGAGTGCCAAGGAGATGCACAGCTCCATGGAAAAGGTCTGCCTCCAGAAACCCAGGCAGCCCTGCTGATGCTCCTGCAGATGGGTGGGTTTAATGTTGAAAAGACCTTTTTTCATTAAAAAGAAGAAAAAAAAATGTGTGTGTGCGTTAGTGGGTTTTGTTGTTCAAAGGCAAAACAAAGGGGAAGAAGAGAGAAAAATCTCCAGGGAGTGGAGTTTGTCTGCAAAATTGTGGGGTGGGGTGGTGGCCCAGGGCCACCTGTCCTCCGTGGTCCCTCTCCAGTCCAGCGTCGCATCCCGAGCCCTCAGACCTCTCCCCGGCCAGAACTGTCATTTGCTGCACCTTCTGGCCAGGCCCCAGCAGGAAGAAAGGTCCTCTGGATACTGACAGTGCCCTGCAGGATTAGTCAAAGTTCCTGAGTGAATTACGTGCCTAATTCCCTCGAACAATCCAAGTTATACTGTTATTTCCCCTTGCTTTTCCATTGACTCTATATGCGGCTGTGGTGCCCCTCCAGATCTTTCCAAAGATATGATTCCTCTCCCAAAAGCGGGGTCACAGAGGCAAATTCAAAGCAAATGCCAGAAAATTCAGGTTTTTTTTTCTCCTGCTCAGATCCAAGCCCCTGCCAATTGCCGCTGCGGGATTGTCCCCACTCTCAGCACCATCGAGGAGCAGGTGACAAGAACATCCAAGTTCAGCGACATTTTACAAGGATCAGGGAGGGAATATAAACTCTCCAGCTCAGGAACGGAAAGCCAAGAAACTCTCTCAGAATACATTATCCCATAATTGTAGGGTTTCAAGCACTTTCCTCCCAAGCAGCTGGTGCCTGCTGATGCCAGAGGAAGGTTATTTGGCTCAGACACATTCCTGCCCGGTTCAGCCCAGGAATCCCTAAAACAATCCACTCCTATGAAATACTGTAAAAGCTGAATATTTCACCCAACCAAGATAGCAGGAATTTACTGAAAGACAGAGGGGGAGAGACAGATGAAACAAAGCAGACTCCTTAGGGACAGCCCTTCCTCCTTCCCAAAGATCACTCTGTGCCTCCGAAAGGGTGAAGAGGAGCTGGGGCACTCCCTTTCCCTTTCCCAGAGCTCACACACTGATCCAGAAAAGCTTTTGTGTTTTGGGGGATTTTTCAATACAACATGAGCTTCCAGCAAGCAGGAACTTGCTGAAGGTCAAATTAAACCTGGTTTATCTGCCTTGGCCTGAACAATGCAAGGCCACAGGATGAGCCAACAGCCCCCTGGAGCCACACAGGGCTCGAAACCAGGCCATCCCATCACCAGTGAGTATCCAGTCTTTTTCATTCCCAACACTTATTAATCAGCGCTTTTTTCCCCCCCTGAGAACCTGCATTTTCTCCCTATCCCAGAGAAAGCTCCACCTCATGTCCTCCACTTGCCTGTAAAAATGCATAGCACGAGACCAAGCACTTAAAGCCAGCAGATGCACCCAACATGGATGCTCCCTCCTCCTGCACCAGCATCCTGGCACTACCCCTTTTGTCCCTGCTCCAGCAATATTAAAACCCCTGAACGTGGAATTACAATTATTGTTACACCTAGCCTGGGCTGTCAAAGTCGAAGCTCAAGCCATGGCCGTCGATGCTGGGTGGGGATTATACCGCTTTAGCTGTACAGTTACAGATGCCAGGTCCAAGTCTGCTTGCAGCTGCAGCAGGATAAATCCTAGAGTTATATAGTGAGCGAGAGACTGTGATCCACTGATAACCAGAGATGGATTCAGCTAGGAGTGTCGGTCCAAGACCTCCCCAGCAGCCTTGCAGACTTCAGTACATGCAGACACCCCCCAGCCATAATCCCAGGATTCGGGGCATCCCCCTCCACAGCCGGCACGGGTCTCCTAAAACAAAATTTCCCATCTCTTTTCCTGCAACCCTACCCAGGGCCATGACAGCCCTGCCGGCAGCAGATCCTGCCCGCGCCCGGCGGCCGCCACCCCTTCCCCAGCTCTTACAGCGAGAGGCAGCGAGCGGAGAGGTGCCGGTACTCACGCACACGTCCCTTTCTATATCTGTCCCTGAAAATCCCGCCGGGCGAGCCGGAATGCGGCCCCAGGACTATATTTAGGGCCCCCCGTCATGCTGGCAACACTGTCACAAACGCCTGGGCCAGCACAACCTCCCGCCGCCGCGGCGGGCAGAGGGGAGAGCGAAGCTGCCAGCGCGGGCGGCGAGAGCCGCGGCTCCGCTTTCACATCCGATCACCCCGGCTGCATCTGAGCGACCTGCCCGCTGGCGCCCGTCTCCTCCCAGCAGCCTGAAGACCACAGAGCTCATCATTTTCCTTCCAGCTGTACCCCCCTCGGGGCACTGTCACCCGCTCCCCCCGGGCAGGGTGCGGGAGAGCCATCGGGTCCCGTTTGCTGGGCACCCAGCACCGCGTTTGCACCCTGGGATGGGCGGGGTAATTCAAGAAATCCCCTCTCCTGCCATACAGAAATCGGCACCGGCCACCCTAAAATCATCCCAGGGTGCCGCAGAGCACCTTGCGAAGTGCCGTGCGTCGGTGGCCAGATCCCATCGGCAAAGCCGCGGTGGGGACAAGGACAACGTGATCCTGCCCGCACCCCTCCTCCAGTCTGTGCTCCGAGACGGGGGGCACCGGGGCCCAGAGCCCAGGCGGTTAATTCCGAGCATCACCCCAGCCTCCGTTCCCACACACCCGCCACTTGCTGAAATTAAAGCAGGGCCTGATCTGATTCCTATGGCAGCTTAGCGCGCCCACTCAGCCGGTTTATCATAATCCCGACATAAAAATCGCTCCCTTGAAAATGCTCAGGGGTTTGAAGCCCTGATTGTTTGAAGAGGAAAGACTGTTCTCAGCACAAAGATGTGCTCCCCTCTCAGCCCCAGTCCGGCAGCCGAAGGCTTCAATCAGCGTTTCTGACCCCCTAGGTACCCATGGCAGGAACCCTCATGCTTTCCTTGGCACAGAGATCCCCCCAAAGCCAGCCTGACCAGCTGGGCCACGCAGCACCCCAAAAAGAGCAGAGCTTTGAGGACTGAGCTTTGAGGTGCTGGGAACGAGTCACCGCTGGTTGCCAGCCCTGCTGCGAGAGCATCTCTAAAAACCATCCCCTCTCCCTCCAAATCCAGCTGCGATTGCTTGTAGGAAGGAATTATATCCCTGTATTTCAAAACTATACAGATGCACACAAATTTCTATCATATTGGTGTGATTTCTTTGTGGTGGCACTGCAGTGCTGTTCCACACCTGCCCAACCCAGGGTGCGTGGGACTGTGCTGGGAGGACAAGGGGCATTTCACGTACTAGGGAGACCTCAAAGGGCTTGAGCCATCAGGGCCTCCTTTTGTTTTCAGTTTAAAACTGTAAAAGGCTGGCAAAAATTTCCTTCAATGGGGAAATGTCTGTTTTCCTCAAACACCACAAAATCGCGATTTTTTAAAAAAACATTTTTTAACTACTTTTCATCATTCGGAGCTGAGAATTTTCAAATATAAAATGTAAAAAATATACATATTTTATCCCTCACGAAGTAAAAGTTCATATCCCCTGGCAGTACCAACCAGCACAAGTATTTCTGCCCTTTTGCCAGTCCCCCGACCCGCAGCGCGTCACCCGTACTATGAGAGTGGTGCAAAAGGGTTTTGGCCTTAGCAACAACTGCTCTGCTACATTTCTGCGCTGCCAACGTAAGCATTAAAGACAGAAGCTAAAGGGGATCTACTGAGTGAAATTAATAATTTTCAACAATTATATTTATATAGGCTCGTTCTCCTCAATGGCTCACTGAATCAGGGAAAAATTAGTATTGCATTTGCTCCCTTTTTTTTCCCTAACTCCAAACTGCTGCTAAGCAAGAGGAGGGATGTGGAGAGCTGATACCTTGCTCCCAAACATGCGAGTGTGTCTCCTATTAATGTCTCCAGCAGTTATGTGGCCAGAAGAGAGAACAGAGTAGACAGTGCTGAGTGTTAACCAGTCAAATCATAGTGTCCAAGCAAGCTTAAATGGCCACATGTAAACTGCAATTTGGATCAATGTCACGCAAACACACAGGGCTTACTGCTAGTGCACTCCAGGAGTAAATCAGGGAGAAAAGGAAAAAAAAATTAAAATCAGCTGTTTGCAAGACTATTCCAAAGCCCTTGGAGAGAGCTGATCTCGCAGTCACACGGACAGTCCTGCCACTGGAAATGGTTATCCCCCACGACAAAAACTCAAATTAAAAGGAAATTCCACCCAGCCGAAGAGCGACGTGCTCCAACAGCACCCACAGACCCCAGGGACTGCGGCAAAGCTTGTGGCACCAGGAACCCCAAGGGACCCATCCAATGGTTGAGGGGCAGTGGGAGGGCTGGAACTGGTTCCCGTTTCCCTCCTAGTCTGGGAGCACAAAGGAATGGGTGATGAACATGGAGGTGCTTTGGCCCCACAGTGTCACCACGTCCCTGAATGGCGGTGGGGGTCACAAGCCTTTAAAAGGGAGCTTTTTGCAGCTGGGAATGAGGTGCACAAGCTCCAGAGAGCCAGGCTGGGTCTGGTGGGCTTTAAACCCACCCTCTCCATCACCGACCAGCACAGGCACCTCCTGCCCCTGGCTAAGGGCCCTCCACACATGGTTTGCTAAATTCTTGGATGAATTTCGTCCTTGTCACAGTTTACATCCCCCCACTCCTGCTCATACCTTTGTTATAGCCAAGAAGTGACACCATCAAAATCAGCCTATGGCAGTGCCGCACAGAGCAGGATTGGTCACGCAGGAACACCAAAAGATGCTCACATAGCACCGCTCCCAGCCCCTGATTGGAGAAAAGGCGCTTTTCCCCCTCCTTGAGGGAAGCCACCGGCCAATGGTGGATGGCACATGGCAGCTTCCCAGTGCTCACCCAGAGTAAGAGTCCCTCGTCCCCCTGGGGAGCCGCCGCACCCCTGCACACCCGGACTTTGGGCCACTGCTCAGTGCCAACGTCTGCCCACAGACACATCCCAGTCCATCAGCCCGGCTGGAGTGGCAACCACCCAGCTGGACCAGCAAGAGTTCTCCTGGCTCAGTCTGCCTGGGAAGGGTGAATGAGGAGAGCTCCATGCGGTGACATCCCGCTTTGTCACCAAAGCCAAGGGTGTCCAACTTCATCCTACAAGATGCTCAGGGTGTGAGCATCCATGGAGGATCTCTCCCTTCCTTGGAGGGTGCTCTCCCTGCCCATGGACCAAAGCTCCTGGAGCTGGTTCCCTGTTGCGCTGTCCTCTGCAATGCCCCTCTCTGACTGGGGACAAACCACCTGGCCAGGAGGGCAGCACTTCACTCCCCCCAAGGAGGAGCAGCAGGACGGCAGCAGAGAACAGGGAATCAAACAAGAGCATGTAAAAACTTCCCTACATCCCTGTCACTGCCAGCATGGGCTGTGGGAATAGCACCAGGAACAATGGCAGCACCCACATGAACCTCAATGGGAAGATGGAAAGAAGGTTTTCCCTAAGCTTTCCCCAAGCAGATCATTACAAGAGCTCCCAGTTAACACATGCACTAAATTATTCTGAATTACAGGGCCATGGGCGAGAGGAAAAAATATCTTGTTTATTAATTTCAAGCAATCATATGAGCAGGATAAATCTTTCACGTCACATCCAGCACTACAGCCCTTCCCTGAATGAAGTGCCAGGGACAGCTCCTTCTGCCCTTCTGGTTTTTTTAAAGATCCCAATGAGCACATGAGCGAAACAAGCGGGTCTAGCACAGGTCAAAAGTCAGCTCATTTCTACGTCTCTCACAAGAGGGTTTTCATAAAGTCACAAAGCTATAATTGCTGCTTTCCAAAATTAGTTCAGGTGCTGTCACCCACATTAGCTCTTTATTATTGTAAAGTCTTTTTTGGTTTGGTTTTTTTTTTCCTCCTTGGAATCACCATTCTGATATTATTTTATCTTAATCCACCATGAGATCTTTGTGTTCTTCTAAGCAAGATCAAGACACCTTTTCAAATAGGTTNTTAGAATCTTGAGTCCATTCAAAGAAACGTTCATAGACAAAGGGTTAAAAGAAGAAAGAAAGCATTTGGATAGAGACACAAGGGTAGAAAAACAAGGAAAACTGCAAGAAACCATTTTCCAAATCACCATATCCTTCTTTCTAATACTGATATCAAGTTATAGCTGTCAGGGAGGAAAATATATGTATCTGTATAACAGAGAGGGGAGAAGGGGGAGGGAAGGTAGATAAAAGGAAAAAGAATCCAGCACTCGTATTTGCAAAACAACCATTAATAAACATTGCTCTGTTGCTGCTTTATTAAACAGATAATCCAACACAGTAATCTGTATTGATTTATGGATTCTCTGATGCTCTACGACTGGTTATGCAATGAAAGTTCATCCTTGATCTGTAGTCTGGGTCCTGGACTTAACTAATTCATAATCTGATTGGAAGTTTTACTTTGTTAATTCAATTACAGTTAACGGCCGAGGAGAGAGTGGCAACATCTTTGTCTTTCTCAACACAGACGGTTTCTTCCCATGCCCAGAATCAGTAAACTCTTAAAATCATAGGAGGCAAATAGGTTCTAAAAAGAAAAAAAAAAAAAAAANCAGGGAATCAAACAAGAGCATGTAAAAACTTCCCTACATCCCTGTCACTGCCAGCATGGGCTGTGGGAATAGCACCAGGAACAATGGCAGCACCCACATGAACCTCAATGGGAAGATGGAAAGAAGGTTTTCCCTAAGCTTTCCCCAAGCAGATCATTACAAGAGCTCCCAGTTAACACATGCACTAAATTATTCTGAATTACAGGGCCATGGGCGAGAGGAAAAAATATCTTGTTTATTAATTTCAAGCAATCATATGAGCAGGATAAATCTTTCACGTCACATCCAGCACTACAGCCCTTCCCTGAATGAAGTGCCAGGGACAGCTCCTTCTGCCCTTCTGGTTTTTTTAAAGATCCCAATGAGCACATGAGCGAAACAAGCGGGTCTAGCACAGGTCAAAAGTCAGCTCATTTCTACGTCTCTCACAAGAGGGTTTTCATAAAGTCACAAAGCTATAATTGCTGCTTTCCAAAATTAGTTCAGGTGCTGTCACCCACATTAGCTCTTTATTATTGTAAAGTCTTTTTTGGTTTGGGTTTTTTTTTCCTCCTTGGAATCACCATTCTGATATTATTTTATCTTAATCCACCATGAGATCTTTGTGTTCTTCTAAGCAAGATCAAGACACCTTTTCAAATAGGTTGCTGTGTTTTGCAGGTGGCATCTCAGGCACCCAGTCTGACTATTAAAAGCAAGTGGGAAGCACCCAGTTCACCTCTTTCACCCAAAATTCCCTTCTATGGTAGAGCAGATTAAAAAATCCCGGTTTCCATAAGGAAGAGGTTGACGCATAATCCATTAAAGAGGGATAAGAGCCAGCATCAATTTGCAGAGAAGATAAATTAAGCAAAATCAAGTTCCCCAATTAGTCTCATGTGGTTCCACACACAAGTTATATATATATATATATATNTCAGGTTTTAATTCCAGTCTCTGAAAGTTGTCTTTTCCCCCATTTTTTCCGCCTCTCATTTCCTTTCTCTTCTTTTTATTTTTTTTCTTTTAATTTTTTCTTTTCCTCCTCTTCCTTTTGATGAATTTCCTTTCTTCTCCACATCCTCCTCAGGCGTGTAATGGGGTTATTTTTACTTTCGGTTATCTAGCTTTATGAAGAATCGACACCACTCATACAGCTAGATAACCAAAGATAACAACCAACCCCTGGAGTCTACAGCATCAGCAGGAAAAAGCCAACCTCTTCTTCTCCAGGGGTCCGGGGGCACGTGGCTTTTAAGGAAGGAACGAGGGAGGAAAACGAATAAAAAGAGATGCAAATATTAGCAGCCAGATCCGTGATATCCTCACACAGCTACAGCCCCAGCCCTGCTCCCGCAGCCCAACCGGCCCAGGGCACAGAGTCCTGAGCATCGCTGGGACAGGCAGGATCAGGCCCCTTGGAAACACAATTTGGAGCAGAATTACAGGATAACCACGCAAGGGCTGCCTATTTTCTGCCGAGTTTCAATTTGTTTCATTTGCAACCCAAATGATATTCTGCAGGTGCTGAGAATTAAGCCCACATTATTTTTAATAACTATCAAATTAATGCGTTCAAACTGGTAATAATCAAAGCAAATATAATTTGCGCCCACAACTTAAAATATGCATAAAAGACCAAAAGGACATTTCCCCACCCACAAATGCGTTTAACGCTCTCTAAACAAAATGACTGCGAGAAAAACCTGCCGGTTAATATAAATAGTAACTTGTGATGCTTTGGATTCAGCCAAGATCTGGGGGAATAGCGATGAATAAACACGGAAAACACAGAGGAAATGATGAAAGGGATGGAAGGGAGGAAAGAAGGAAGGGAGCGACTCCTGCTCGCGGCTCAGGACCCCGGCCCTGAGCAAGGACCGCGCATCTCGGGCAAGGACCGGGACCCGCATCCCTCCGTTCGTTCAGGGGGAGAGCGCAGCTTTCCCCCGGTAGGGAACCGCATGCCTCGCTTTCCTCTCCCCGCATCCCTCCGTCCTTTCTTCTTTCGCGGGGAACACGCATCCCCCCGTCCTTCCTTCGGGGGCTCTGCTTCCCTCCATCCTTCCATTCTCCGGGGGTGGGGGGGGAACCCTCATTCTCCTTCTCCAGAGTGACCTGCGTCCCTCCACCCTTCCTTCCTCTGGGAAGGAACGTGCATCCCCCCACCGTTCCTCCGCTCCAGGGCAGCCCGCATCCCTCCATTCTTCAGGGAAGGAACCCGCATCCCTCTCCTTCCCCGTGGCCGCCCCGCATCCTTCCCTCCTGCCTCCACCCACGTCCCTCCCCTCGCCGAGAGACCTGCTCCGCTCCATCCCTCTTTCACCTGCATCCCTCTTTCACCCTTCGCGCTGCGGGGAGGCGCGNTTCTGATCGCTCCCGCTCAGTGCCACCACCATCAGCACCGCCACCGTCACCCTCAATCGCCATCACCAGCATCACCCTCATCATCACCACCATCTTCATCGCCACCCTCATCACCGTGGATTTCACCGCCCTCAGCACAACGAGCCTCATTACCATCGCCATCACCACCACCCTCAGCACCACCGGCCACCACCCGTCACCAACACCCATCTCCAATACCAAATGTCTCCTCCACCAGCCGTGACCATCCTTCCACCACCCGCCTCTCCAGCTCTCCACCTCTCTGCCCCCCAAGCTCAGTATCCCTGGTTTCCCTCTCTCGGGGAAGGGGAAGCCCACTCCATGCCAGTGCCAGGGCCTGGCCACAGTGTGCAGATCCCAGATGGAATCAAATGCTGGTTTACTTCTGTAGTTTTAACCCCACCATTAACTACCCTTTGATTTACCTGCTATAATACAGATCCCATTTAAAAAAAAAACACCATGATTTTTCCTTGAAGAAGAACAGAGTTTTGGGGCTGGGTTTTTTCGTTTTCTCTTAAAGTTCTCTTTGCCTTGGAATTTTTTTTTGCCTAGTGGAAAGCCAGCTGGGTTTGGGTTTGTGAGTTTGGGCTGGGAAGTTACTCGTGGCTTTTGTCTTTCCTGGAGCCGGATTCTCCCGGTGCCACCACCAGTGCAGCAAGTCCGCCCTGTCAGGGCCCTCTCTCCCAGTTGCCCCCACTGGGAAAATGGGAGCCCGCTGGGCTGGCCCCCATCAGGCCCAGCACTTGCAGCCCTGCCTGGGAGTGGAGAAAGGGGGATGGGGGATGTGGAAATAACCCCAAAATATCCTGGCGCCGCTTCGCGGGGCTCGGGGTCTGTTCCCCAGGGCTGTTCCGCCGACAGCCCCTCCCCGTGGCCTCCTGCCTGGCTTCTCTGTGAGCCCCCGCCTGCACAAAAGGGTTTCGGGTGTGGTGTGTTGCACCTTTCCCCTTCGTCCACTTCCAGACTTGGCTGGGGGGAAAAACTCAGATTTCGGGAAGACTCTGTGGGTGCTCACGGGCGGTGGGGGGGGCTGTAGCACCCACTGGAGGCACCCGGGGTCCCCCCACCCGCATCCCCTTCCGAATTGCAGCCTCCAACTTCTTTTAGGCAAAGGGCCCGCCCCGGCCCCTCCCGGAGCCGCTCGCACCCCGGGGTGGGCGCTCCCCGAGATTTCTCCCTCCGTAGTTCCCCAGCACCCACCTGGGCCACGCTCCCCACGCCAGCGGCTTCTCCTCCGTGGGCAGAGCGGGGCCGGGGGTGAAGCAGCGACCGGAGCCGGACCGGGGGTCTCCTGGAAGAGAAGGCACAGAGGGGCCGGTTAAAGAGGCAGCAGCGCCCGTGGTGCCCACGCAGCCCCCACGATGTGGGTGTCCGTGGAGCAGCTCTGTGGGGTCCCGGCGGGGCCGGCTTTAACCATTCCTCACCCTCACTGAGATGGGATTTTAGGGATACAACCGCACTCCCGCCCCTCTTTTTATTCTCCTCTTTATTAAATTCACATTTTTTTTCCCCTAAATTTCTATTTCAGTCCTCTCCAGAAATTATAATTACTTTTTTAACCTGCCAAAAGAAGAAACACGACGAATTTTGCGATTTATCCTGAAAAAGGCTGCAAAGACAGGGATTTCGCTTTCAAATTTGGATTTGCCCTGGGATTACGCCGATGACAGTGCATTTTTATTTCTAATTTTATTTAATGATAACATCGCGTTAGAACCAGCCCGATCTGGGAGGATTTAGGGAAGGACACGAGCGATTTGCAGAAAATGCTCGGGTGTGTTTTGAGTGTCTTAACAAATAAAAACCTGCTCCGTGCTTTGCTGTCTTTCTGGAAAAAAAAAATATCCAAACGGCAAGGAAGCAGAAGGAGCCGCCGCCGCGATCGCGGGATCTCCCCTACAGCGGCAGATTTGAGGATTTCCAGCCTTAAAATTTCCACGCACATCAGTGCATAAATAAAAACTTAATTTTCGGAGGCTAAAAACGGAGCCGAGCTGGGCAGGACCTGACCTGGTGGGTACCATGTGCTTTTTTTGCAGAGCCAAGAGTCCACGTACGACCCGAAAAATAGCCCAAAATAAGCCCGGGTTGATTTTTCCCCGTGCACTCTTTGAGCGCAGCTTCTTCTTCCCCGCACTGAGGAAGGAATCAAGAACAGATTGCAGGGTTGAGGCTTTTTAAGACCAAAACAACAACAACAAAAAAAAGGACAATAAGAACTTAAATATAAGTTAATATAAAAATAAAAATTAAAATAAAGATTAAAGCTTCCTTGGCAGAAAAAAAAAAACCAAAAAACCATGCGGGATTTTCCATCGGCGGCAGGACCGGAACACCCGGGCCCTCTGCAACCGAGAGGCGGATTTCGGCCGGGGCATCACGTCTGGCTTCACTAACTTCTAAAAAAACCCCTAAACCCATTTAATTTGGGTGTCCTCCACGGCCTGATGAGGGGGACCCTTAGCGGGGCCGCTCCACGGCAGGAATTCATGGGGTTAGGAGGTATTAATGGAGCGGCTCCGACCTTGTTAGGGTGGAGGGAGAAATTTAAGAAGTGCCACACGAGGAGAAGTTCGCGAGGTGGGGAGGAGCTGTGCCCCTTTCGCCCCGCACCCGGCCGCGTTCTGCCGCGGGCGCTGGAGGAGGTTGTGCGGACCCTTTGCGCTGGGTCTGTTTCCACGCGCGTTTCATTCACTGGGATTTGCGTATTCCATGGTGGGGATCCAGCTCTGCGCATTCCACCCCTCCCAAAATCCTATTCAGGGGTGGGAGTGACCGGGCCCTTCGCTCCCCGGGTCACCCGTGTGCGTGTTCCCGCCTCCCGTGCCCCGGCCCGACCCCCGCAGCACCCCCGGCCACCCCCACGGGGAAGGCGCTGGCAGGAACGAGGATTTGGGGGTGCCTCTCCCTCCCCCCTCCGCCCCGCGAGCATCCCCTCGAGCAAAGCACAAAGCCCCGTGGGTTGGCCTTGAGGGCAATAGCGAATCCACGGGCGCGCGTGGAGCGGGGACGAGAACCTGGAATGGCCGTGTCCCGCCAGGCCGCTCCCATCCCCTGTCCGAGGCAGAGTGGGGGATCGCAGGGGGGCTCCGCACCCCAAAACTGGATTCTCGAGCAGGGAGACGGTGAAAGAAGTGAACCTCTCACCCAAAGTGGGTCTGGGTCACCCGCGGACGGAGAGGAAAGCACGGGGGGGTCGGAGGGACGCTAAACTTTCTTAGCTCGGATGCCGGGATGCCGCGGGACGGGAGAAAAGGGAAAAGGGAGGGAAGCTCCCCCTGCCCCCGGGGCTTTGAGAGAAACTCCGACCCCGCAGCCGTCCCTGGTTGGACCTGCACCCCCAGCCCCAGGCAAGATCTGGACCCGCTCTTGGGGCATCCTCCACCCGTTCCCGCAGCGCTGCGGCCCCCAGCCCATAATAAAGATGCTTTGAGAGTCCTCTCCCCCCTCCGCTCCCCGTTCCCCCCTTTTTTTTTTTATTATGGTTTTCTCACCGAGTCCAATAAATCGCGCGGCTCGTCTGGCCTCAGACGTGTTCAGCAACCCAAGCCCCGCCGCTTTTGTTCCGCCAAGTCTCACATTGTTTGTCCGGCTGTGCGGGGCCGGCCCCGCGCGGCGCGGGAGGCTGCGGGGGGCTCCGCGGGGGCTCCGAGCCCCGGCCCGGCCGCGAGCACGGGGCGGGGGTG
>VZTH01009677.1:114085-127537 GCA_013397815.1 Aleadryas rufinucha
AAAAAGAAAAAAAAAAGAAGAAAAAAGAAAAGTGGATTATTATTTTTTCCCCTCCTTATCCTAAAGTAGCAATCAAAGAAAGTGGGAACCTTTGCCTTTCGCCGGGACAGACGTTCATTTTTTGGGTCTCAAAGCGCCTCTTTATTTTCTCAGATACTGAACTTTAAAGAGGAGGGGTTGAAGCAAAGCGATAGAGAAATTCATCCCATTTTTTTCGGAATTCCCTCGGCAATGCTGGCTCCTCCAGTGGAAGGCACGCAGCCTTTGCCTCCAGCTCTGGAGCTTTGTGCCCGTCTCATCTCACATTTATTTTTCCAGTGCCAGGCGCTGCCACAGGGCATGAAAAGGGGCGTTCTTGCCGCAAAACGGGCGTTTTAAACTTATTTTTGAAGACAGTTTCTGCTGGAAGGCAAATCCCAGGCTGCGGCGGCGGGGGCGGTCAGTCTCAGATGATGCAGGAGGATTTTCACCTCGGAAAGCCGGGATTTTCGGCGGTGGGTGTCCCGGGGGAGGCAGGCGGGCAGGGACCCGCGGGACCCCCGCCGCCGCCGTCAGCCCCGCGCTGCTTGCGCGCAGCGGGGGCCGCGGAGGAGCCGCACCCCCCTCCCCCCGCACGGAGCCGCGCAGCCCCTGCACCCATTAAAAATTGAAAAAACCCTCCAGAAAACCCAAAGCAAACCCGCAATTCCCCCCAGAAGGGTCTGGTTTGCCGCGCACAAGGGGAGAGGGGAGGAATGCCCTCCACCTGTGCAGCCCCCCCGGGTTTATTCCGAGGAATCTTTGCAAGGCACCGCAGCACTTTGGGCGCACCTCTGTCCCCCCAGCCCCTACCCCACCCGTAGCCCCCTGCCGAGGGGAGACCCGGGGAGAGGCCACGCACATCAGAGTGCGAGTGGGGGGGCAAATTCAGCAGCAGCACCCCTAAAACTAGTCAGAAGCCCCTGGGCTGTGCACAAACCTGGGCGTGCCCTGTCCAGGTGTACCCTCCTCGAGTGTGCCCTGTCTGCATGCACCTTATCCGTGTGCCCCTTATCCATGTGCACCTCATCCATGTGCCCCTCATCCGTGTGCCCCTCATCCGTGTGCCCCTCATCTGTGTGCCCCTCATCTGTGTGCCCCTCATCCGTGTGCCCCTCATCCATGTGCTTGTTATCCATGTGCCCCTTATCCATGTGCCTCTCACCCGTGCCTGCCCTGTGCAGGCAGCGTGTGTCCCACACGTGTGGCACACAGAGGCTGTACGCAGGGTGGGAGCATGGTGGGATTTCCACCAAGCTGCATGCAGACACCCCAACTCCATCCACCTGAGCAGCTCCCGGCTCCCTCCATGAAGGGCACCTGCGGGGAGATGCTCTCCGTGCCCCTGTGCATTGTGGAGGGGCAGAACACCCTCTGCACAATGCCCTGCCTGCAGCCCTTCCCCATCTGGGGAGAAGCAGTGGGTGCTCCTTGTTCTCACTGGTGGGCGCTGGGCACCAGCGAGTGCCTCTGAGGCTGTGCAGGGTGTGGGGAGCCTGCAGAGCCCCAGCGTGGAGCAGCCCGGGGTTTTTAAAGGAAATTCCCTCCTTTTCTGCCTGCCAGCTCAGAGAGGCTCCTTGTGGGAGATGAGTGAGCTCTATAAGAAATGCCAAGTATGGGTCAAAGAGGATTTTTGGCTTTTTAAGTATTTGCACTGAGATGTCCACAAAGACGCGTGGCTTTAGACAAGCTGTACGTTATTTTCGTAGACAGTGTCCCCGCAGCCAGCGCTGCCTCAGAGTGTGCATGGCTGCTGCCGTGGGATGTTCACATCCAGGTTTTTGTTCGAGATTCTCCCAGCAGTCCCAGTCACCTCAAAATCTGGGGTACAGCTGCCTGAGCAGATTAGTGGCTTGTAGGTTCGGGGGAAGGGAAAAGAGTCTGGAGCTGAGTGGTTTCTAAATAAATGTCTTTGTCTTGGTGCCAACCTCCACTCCATGGATGGCGTTTTTCTGCCTTCGTTGGGCACTTTCACTGCTGCCTGGGCTGTGCGGTGCCACCGCTTCAGCATCCCGCAGACAAAGAAAATGCCAACAAAAGCTGCGTTTTGAAGCAAGTGGGTGCACACCAAAGGACAGCAGCAGAGAAGCTCCAAAGCCATCCCCAGGCCTGCAGGGCTGTGCCAGCCGTGTTCAGGCAACTCCTGCCTGTCCACAACCTCTGTCCTGGGCACCCACAGCCCCCATGCTGGGCACCCACAGCCTCTGTCCTGGGTATGTGCACCCATTGCTCCATCCTTGACTAACACCCCCACAGTGAGACAAATTCTTCTTGCCTCAGGGCTGGAAAGCCTCATGGCTTCCTCCTGGCTCTCCCCAGCATTTCCTACCTCAGGTGGAGGTTTTAGTAATTCAGGATATTTCAATAGTTCACCCCAAAGGCTGAACAGTAACTTGATGCCTTCAAAGGCACCCACGTAACCCAGCAGCTTCAGAGGGGAAGGGGCTCGAACCCTGAAAACAAGCAAATTCATTTATATCTGACCATCTCGGCCTCAGATGTGACGTTATCCTCAGCTTCAGCTCACCTCCCAACCAAAATGAAAAAAAACCCAAACCATGAAAAACCCACAAACCTCAAACCTAAATTGAATACCAAAATTCTCTCTTCCCCTTCTGGCAGGGAGCTCTGTTTTGTCTTGGTAAAATTGGGTGAAGTGTCCCCCCGGCACCTACCCTGGCTCAGCTGCCCGGAGCCCTCCGTCCAGCAGGTGCCTTTTCTTCTGCCTCAAAGGGCTTTGATCTGGACAGCTCTTTTGGCGAATGGCTGTTGTAAGGGATGCCTGGCACGAACACGGCCTGATTACGGCCCAGCTCGTTAAAAAAATGTTCCCTAGGTATTGAAGGGGATAACAAGGATATTTAAACATTCCCAGCGTGCACCTTTAAGCGGCAGAAAATAAGGGAAATTACTATCGTTTAATTCAGTATTGCTCCTTTTGAACTCCCACTGGCTCTGCCTGCAATTGTTCCTTTGCCGGAGCTGGGAGCCGAGTCTGGATTACGGCGGCATCGGGGCTGCGGGTCCGGAGGGCTGGGAGGGCTGAGCACAGCAGGACCAGCTTCCCCACATGGCAAAAGGCTGATGAGGCTGGTTTCCATTTGGATTTTGAAAGATTTCCCTCAATAGCCCAGAGCAGGGTCTGGGTTTGGGGCCCGGAGCCCCAGTTTATAATTACTCTCGTATTTTGTGTGCGCCAGGGAGAGGGTGGAGCAGCATTTCTTTTTTGTCTGTATCTCTGAGGAAGCTTTTTCCAAAGCGAGAGCAAAAAAATCCACAGCTGGTGTTGGTGGATGAGACACTCAGCCGTGTTCTGGTAGGGGGAAAAAAAGACAAAGTCTAATTTTAGATGTTCTGAAATGCTTACAACATGCATCCCTCCAACGGCCTGGCACGGGCACCAGTGGTTATTTCCACCCTGGCAGAACGAGAGAGCAGGGACCTGGGTTCTGCTGTGCCTCGCACCGGGCTCGCCCCAGGTGACCCGGAGGGATCTCGCTCCCCTCTGGGGGCCTTTCTGCCCTGGGCAGCACCAGTCAGCAATATTTACAGAGAGCAGCTGCTGGCCAGAAGAGACAGGGCTCCTCTCCTTTGGGGCGATTTTCTCACATTTTGGCTTAGCCCCTCCTGGCCAGAGCTCCTCTGGGAATGTCTCCATCCCCCCAAAAAGCAGCTTTGGGAGCCCCACTGATGAAAACCCAAGTCATGCTCTGACAGGCCATTGTTTGACAAGAAGCTCATTGTTTCCAAGGTCTTTTTCCCTCAAGTTCTGTGTCACCCCCTCCCCGCTTCCCCCAAGGTCTCCGTTCCTCTGCCAGCCCTGAACCGACGGAACCCCAACCCCATTCCCCCCTCCCAAACCCCCCCCCCGCCCAGACTTCTCCTGCCAGCCCTGGGGATTTTGGACCCACACCCAAACAGTTCCTCATTTTCCCGTTTAACCCCAAAAGAGCTGATCTGCAGCATCACGTAAGAAGGGGAGAAGCTTTCAGGAGAGCAAAGCCCCGGCACTCCCACCCCGAGACGGGGAATGTGCCACAGAGACAGGACAAAGCAGCTCAAAGGGCTCGGCGGACTGCAGCCCCCTGCCCGAGCCAAGCCTTAGGGGAGGGTGAGGGTCTCAGCTTACCCGGCCTCTCATAAAAGTCTCCTCCATTCTAGCAAATAACCTTTATGTCCAGGGACTTGCAAAGTTTGCTTTCTCCCTCCAGGGTTAGTCACAGCAGGAGCGACAGAGAAAGCAACCGCTTGTAGGAGGTTCCTCCGCATAATAACCTCAGAGGAGTTTAGGTCTAAAGACTAAAAGGCTCTATTTACTTTCACTGACAAGGAACAATCTAAGCAGATGTCCTTTGATGGGATTAGTTATTAATCCTTGAATCATGGGTAAATGGGAAAATGATCCATTATTTTCTGCAAAATCCTTCACTACTTTAGATTTCAAGGATGGAGTGGAGGATTGTTAGCACAAAGGTCTCGACCTGTCTGTTTTGGCCATTTTAAAATGTATTTTTACAGTTTGTGCTGTGGAGCGTGACTCTGAAATAAAATTTAAAAAAAAAAAAGCTCAAGAAAAAGGGGTTTGATTCCACTAACAGCCGAGAACAATGCACTGTGGCAGACACAGAGCAGTGATGGGCCCAGGCATTCCTTGGATAAATAAATACCGTGAGGTTTTTAATAATAATAATAATAATAATAATAATAATAATAATAATAATAATAATAATAATAATAATGATGATGATGCCATCTCCAAAAGCCCATTCTCCAAACAGCTTTGGTAACTCTGCCTAAATGTTTAGATCCCCCCCACATCTCCGTGTCCCGTCAGTGGCAAACAGCAGCTCGGTGGGCAGGTGCGGTTCGGTGTCTGCTGGGCATTCCATAAATAGCCTGTGTAGGTGGGTGCGGTGAGCGGGATGAGGGAGGGATGGGAAGAGCTTCTGAGATGCTGGGTTGGCTCAGGGGACTCATTTCCCCGGGGGTAAATCCGTGCAGACACTTTCTGGTGCGAGGGGAGGTGCAGCCACACGAGCGTCACCCCACGGGCTGGGTGGGAGAAACGGTGCTGCCCAGAAGGGCTGGGGGATCGCCGGTGCAGCTCTCACCCATGGCTCATCCCAGCCACGGATCAACCCCCCATGGATGGCAGAGAGAACCCGGGAGCTGGAGTTTACCCATCCCTCGGCACTGTGGCCGCAGCTCAACTTGCTGGAGTGAATATTAACAGTCCCGAGACAGCCACACACCCCGAACTCTGCCTCCGAGTCTCCCATGCAGGGAGAGCAGGAATAGATTCCCAATGAATAATTTACTCCGCTTTCTTTTGATTTGCGTTCTGATTGTGCACAGCAGTGCAGGCTCGAAGGGGGAAACATGTTCTGATTAAAGATTTATACTGGGCCTATAATTTTGTTGTTGTTGCTTAAATCTACTTCAAAGTGTGAGTAGAGTGGGTGTAAAATAAACACTCTGGAGCAGCTGGGAGCTTTTGGGCTGTCTCGGGGTGCGAGTGCACACACCAGTGCAAAGCATGTAGTTCCACAGACTTAAACTGTGCACTCTGGAAAGGTGCTGTGCAGGCGTCCTCCTCACATCAAATTCAGTCAAAAAGAGATTGAAATGACCTCTATTTCCGCAGACTTCTGACTCCAGGTTCTTTCTCCTGAGCTGAGACCGCATCTCAAAAAATAAGAAATATGAACTTGGGCTTTATTCTTTTACTATTCTTTTACTACTCTTTCACTATTCTTCTACTACTCTTTCACTACTCTTTTACTACTCTTCTACTATTCCTCGACCCCACAGAGAACAGTTTCTGGCTGCAGGGAGTGATTAGACCTGGAGCTGGAAGAGGCTCTAACCAAGGGTCACCCTGTACACAGGGAGGAACCAAACTTCAGCTTCCACCCTCCTCCGTCACTGAAACTTGGAAACAGAGGAGAGAAAAACTCCAGGTCCTTCTCAGGCTGCCAGCTGAGTGAGCAGGGCAAAGGATTTTCTCTTTCTTTCCTCTCTTTTCCCCTGGCTGCCACATCCCTGGCAAGCACAGCCACTTCCCAGAGCGGCCAGAGAGCACCTCCGGCACAAAGGGAGCGTGAGACAAACAGAATCATCCAGCATTCCCAAAAGTGCCTTTTGATAAACCCTCAGCATTGCCATCCCCAGCTCCAGTTGGCCAGGGAAGAGTGAGAGCTTTGTCCAAGGGGCCTGGCTCCCGCAGCTCCCAGCCTGCTCCTTGGAAAAAGCAGATTGCATGAAATGGCATTTCCAGCAAAAATGTTCTGTGGGGTATTTTGGGGCTGCCTGGCAGAATTCAGCCAACAGAACACGTCCACACAAAGCCCTGCAAGGAGAAGCCCCTCAGAGATGGATGGCTTTGATCCCACTCTTCAAACCATTTTTTCCCATGACTGGGAAACGAGTCTCAGGGAGTGCTACAACCCTGTGGCTTCTCCAAACCCACAGATGGTCCGGGTCCCTCCCTCACTCGCACAGGTTGGAAATCTTGCAGGCTGCTGTCATTGTCTTGGTCAGCAAAGAGTCAGGGGATGGTTTTGGTTGTGAAGGAACATAAAGCTCATCTTATCCCATCCCCTGCCATGGGCAGGGACACATTCCATGATCCCAGGTTGCTCCAAGTCCAAATGTCCAACCTGGCCGTGGGCACTTCCAGGGATGACACAGCTACAGCTTCTCTGGGCATCCTGTGTTAGGGCCTCACCATCCTCACAGCCAAGAATTCCTTACCAATATCCCATCTAACCCTGCTCTCTGGCAGTGGGAAGCCATTCCCCCTTGTCCTGTAACTTCAGGCCCTTGTCCAGAGTCCAGAGCCCCTTTAAGCCCTGGAAGGGGCTCTAAGGTCTCCCTGGAGCCTTTTCTTCTCAAAGCAGAACACCTCCAGCTCTCCCAGCCTGTCCCCAGAGCAGAGGGGCTGCAGGGCCCTCAGAACATCTCCGTGGCCTCCTCTAGACTCACTCCAGCAGCTCCAGGTCCTTCCTGTGCTCAGCCCCAGAGCTGGAGGCAGCTCTGCAGGGGGGTCTCAGCAGATCGGAACGGGGGGCCGGATTCCCCCCTCACCTGCTGCCCACGCTGCTGTGGATGTGCCCGGCACCGCCTTGGCTTTCTGGGCTGCCAATGCACGAGGTCGGTTCATGTCAAGGCACATCTCTGGGGAGAATTCCCATGGAATTCATTCCAGACTGAGGAGCTCCCCAGCCACGCAGCCACGAGACAATGAAAAATGGAGACAGCCCACCGGGGGCCAAAGCGCCCCACGCTGCAGCCCCGGGATGGCCCAAAGCCTCGCACCCCCTCGATCCCCCATTTCAAGCCACTCCGGCTGCAGTGATTGACAGCTGTCAATCAGAGCCGCGGGGCTCTGCGCTCTGCCGCCACCTGGCGGCCGCTGCGGCGAAACGCACCCACCCCTCCCACCCTGCCCCCCCCTCCGATCCGGCCCGGGAGTGGCATCGCGAGTAACTCGGCTTTGAGAGCATTAAAGGAAATAAAACATCGGGGGGTAGGTGGAGAAGGGGATCTTCCCCTCCCCTGCATCAGTTTCGGGGTGAAAAGGTGATTTTTTGCTGGGAGTAACCTTCTGGCCTGGTTTAGTTGAAATCATAGAACCATGGAATATTTAAGGCTGGAATAGGCCTCCGAGGTCATCGAGTCCAACTGTTCCTCCAGCACTGCCAAGGCCAGCACTGACGCAAGTCCCCAGGTGCCACAGCCGCTGTTAAATCCCTTCAGGAACAGTGACACCACCACAGCACTGGGAAGCCTGTGCCAGTGCCTGACTGCCCTCTCTATTAAGGAATTTCCCCAATATCCCACCTAAAACTCCCCTGGCCCAGCCTGAGGCCGTTCCCTCTCCTCCTGTCCCTGTTCCCTGCGAGCAGAGCCCGACGCCCCCCGGCTGCCCCCTCCTGTCAGGGAGTTGTGCAGAGCCACAAGGTCCCCCCTGAGCCTCCTTTTCTCCAGGCTGAGTCCCTTTCCCAGCTCCCTCAGCCTCCCCTGGTGCTCCAGCCCCTTCCCAGCTCCATTCCCTTCTCTGGACACGCTCCAGACCCTCAAGGTCTTTCTTGCCATAAAGGGCTCAAAACTGAATCCAGGACTTGGGGTGAGGGTCCCAGGATGCCCTGCTGCCCTTCCTGCAGGTACCAGCCTCACAGCATTCCCGGGCATATCCTGAATCCAGAGGTACCCAGACAGGTTGTTCAACAGGGACCCCAGCCCAAAATCACCTCCTCAGGTCACACTTGCTTGACATCCTCGCTGGAAGCCCCACAGAAATCCACCTCCAGCCCTAAAGCCAAGCCCACGTGGTTCTCATTAGGTATCAGGGGATGGTCCAACCGCAGGAGGAAAAGCTTTGGTTAGGAAAGGCAGTGCCTGACCTGCAGGGAGACTGCGAGGGCCTGTGGGAGCCACAGCATGGGACATTTGGGGCATATTGGGGTGTCCATCCCAGCCCAAGGACTGCAGGGAGGCACTAGAAACTGGGTAGTGGGAACCACCATCTCCCCAAGAGCATCCCAGGGCATCTGAGAGCATCCCAGGGGAGCCAAGAGTGTCTCAGGGGAGCCAAGAGCACCCCAGGGCATCTGAGAGCACCCCAGGACAGCCATCACTCCGCCTTGGGGCAGCCTCTCCATCGAGCCAGGGGCTCCTGGTCCTCAGCCTGGCTGGATCCTTTACACATATGGGACAAGGAGAGGAGACTGGGAACACCTGAACAGGACAGCGGGGTCACTCCTGCTCCTGTGTCCCGGCAGCTGCTCCAGGTGTGTCCCACCTGGGTGAGCTCCTGCCCACGTGGGAGTGGGGACAGCAGCATCACCTGCAGCCAGAGACCAGGTGACACTGGAGCATCCCCACCTTACCAGGACCTGGAGCCTGGAGGGACACCCTGCTGCACCGTGCCATGCAGAGAGCAGGAAAGAAAGAGCCAGAGGCATGGAAAATTATCAGAAACGTGTATTTTTTTTTCTTTTTAATAGTAAACCTCTTTACAACAAATATAGTGAAAGAGTTTCCAAACAAAACTCATAAGAATTTCTCATGGTAATTATTATTATTATCATTTTTTTAGATATATTTTTTCTTATTGTGGAATATACAATAACGCATCACCATACAGCACAAAAAAAGGAATATTGAAAAAACGAAATAGATGTCTCAACCACGTGCTGCAGTCCCTGGGAAGGAGCCACTGATTGTCAAGGGAGCAAGGACGGGAGGGAACGGGGACAGGGAGGGGGGATGGCGTCCCCAGGGCGCGGGAGGTTCTCAGTCAGGCCAGACCCCGAGGGTGCAAACACTCCAGAGAAAGATGGCATTAGTCAAAGATCCCGGTTAAAACATTACAAGCTCTCGACATATATCCTCCCTCCCCTCGCACTGCTGCTGCTGGGCTCCCACTGCATCGCCCCGGAGCTGGACACGGGGCAGGGAACGCCCCGGTCCCTCTGCCCCGGCTGCGGG
This sequence comes from Aleadryas rufinucha, assembly GCA_013397815.1. Taxonomy (NCBI): domain Eukaryota; kingdom Metazoa; phylum Chordata; class Aves; order Passeriformes; genus Aleadryas; species Aleadryas rufinucha. Next base: position 123,596 of record VZTH01009677.1, read on the forward strand.
ACGGGCGCGGCTGCCCCACGGCTGCCCCGACTTGCCACCCATGGGCGCCGAATCCCTTGACTCGCACACACACACACACACCCACACACACGGGCGGAGGAGCATCAGGAAAAAAAAGAGGATAAAAATATATATATATTTTATAGATACAGTTTCTCTTTTTTTTTTTCTTTTTTTTTTTTTTTTCTTCTCCTTTTAAATTGCTTCTCAAAACAATAAATAAAACTCCTCGGGGGAAGTGCACGTCTTGTTTTGTTTCTACCTGTGCAGCACCCTGGGGGGAGGATGCAGAGCTGCCTGTGCCGGTACAGACGGGCTGAGCGGGGACATCCAACAAACCATCACACGGAGAAGCTGACGGGGGGCATTTATGATTTTTTTTTCTTTTAGTGCATCATTTAAAGGGTCTATTCTATTTTACAAAGGTTTTTGCAGACACCCCAGAGTTTGCTAACACCTACCTGCTTAACTGAGCTACGGGGAGCCAGGGGAGCAGAGGGGACGGGGGAGAACGAGGACCCGACCCAGAGGCCATGGGGGACAGGGAGCGGGAGCAGCAGCACGGCCATGATGGTCCCCACCTCTTCGGCATCCTATTCGCCTGCAAACGCTTGGAAAGAGCCGTGGGGAGGAGGGGAGTCACGGTCCAAGCTGGGCTGCTTCACCCCTCGGCCTTGCAGATGCCAGGAGCCCACGGAGACATCCCAGCACAGTCTCACAGGAGCGCGTTTCCCTGGGGAAGGGATGTTCCTGCGGCTCTGGGGTGGGTTCACGCCCAGAGAGCGAGGAGCTGGGCCAGCCTCTACATCTCAGTGGCACCAGCACGAAAATCTCGCTCTAAAGACACACCTGAAGTGAAGAAATCCCTCACTATCCCCCAGCACAATGCTGGGGGGTCCCCGTGGCCCGCGGTGGATGTGGGGCTGGGGGGGACAGCAGCCGCCCATCCCCACCCAGTGACGATCGGGCTGGGGATATTATAAAATCCTCAATTCCTGGAAAACCATCCCAGCCTGTTTGGAGGCGATCTTGGCGCAGCCTGAGTCACACCACCCTCTTCTGGCTTAAGGAAAGCACACTCCAAACAGGCGTCGCTCCAGACAACGGAGGTCGGGAGGAAGAAACTGGAAAGGAAGCAGGGTTTCCACTCGCTGTGGAGAAGAGGGGAGTTGGAACGACCCTGCCCACTGCTCCGAGGTCCCTGATTCCTGCCCGGAGCGCAGCTGGGATCCAGAGCATCCCTGCATGCCAGGGACCTCCCTATTTCCAAGGCTCACTAGAAGACACTCCTGGATGTTGCTGAGCCCTCCGGACCCATGGGGGACACGCCGGCGTGTTGGGAACCCTGTGGAAAAGCGGCCCTGGTACGAAGCCATTGCCAAGCAGCTGCTCCTGCCCAGGAGCCTGGCAGGGTCCGGGTCTGGGGCATGGAAACTTGGGGAGCAGGGAGGCCCGGGGAGGGGGTGCACGGGAAGAGCCAAGAGGGTTAAACAAGAAATCGCTGTACAACTCGGCCATGTCCAAAGTCAGTATTATTACAATATACTCTGACAAAAATATAATCTCATTTCATATCAATACAACAAAAAAAACCCAAAACCAGTTTTCTGTACTGTTACCATTGCTAACAGATTGAAACTCGCTATTTACAGTTACAGTAGCCAGGTAAAATACTACAGGTGAGAGACCAGAGAGAGGAGGGGCAGAGGGACAGAAGGGAGATAAAATCACCAGGGGAAAGGGAAAAATAAAGGGGGAAAGGCCCTCTTACATCCCGAGCATGGCTTCCTGCATTGGACAAGGAAAGGTGATGGATGGAGGTAGTGAAAACATAATACTTGGTTTATGGGTCTGGTTGGGTTTTTTGTGGAAACAAAAAGGAAAAGAGAAAAAACAAAGAGAAAAGAAAGAAAAGTGAAGTGAGAGGGGAAAGTGGAATAAAAGCATGAACATGGGAAAGGGAAACCAGAGCAAACCTTCGGCTGAAGCCCACTGTTAGAGACTCTCCCACAGCCCAGGGAGAGGTGGATGGGGATGAATTTTTGCCACTTTGGGTGGTGAAAATCCCCAGAACATCCCCAAATTGTGCCCTCAGCTGGAGGGATGGGAGGCAGGGTGTGGCACCCAGGATGGCACAGCTAAGGTGTGGCTGGGAAGAGGCTCCTTCCTCACCTGATGGAGGGTGAGGAAGGAGCCCCAGGGCACCAAGTGCCCCTCACCCCCAGCCGAGCTCTGGGCTGGCAGCAGCAGTTCACAGCCTTTTCCCCAGAACTGGTGACAAACTTCCTGATTTGCACCTGAAGCGTTGGGGGGGAATCCCCCAACCAACACAAGGGGAGAAAAAAGTGCAGGAGGTGGAATTTTCAAGGAAAAGGTGGGGGTTTTCGTAAATTCGCTTTTCCCTTGGTTTGCTGAGATTATTCTGGGGAGGAAGAGGGAAGTGAAAAAGTGGGAAGGAAAAGGAAACAGGTTCTTCCTCTTTGCCCTGCTTTCCCCCGGGCCCACATGTGGCCCGCTGCCACCAGCTCTGGATTTAACACTTCCATTGCCCTCACACCCCAACCCTGGCAGTGGCTTCAAACACGCGACAGCAACAAAGCCCTTCCTCAAGGGACCCCGAGGGACTCCCTGCCACAACCACAATCCCCGTGGGGGCACAGGGTGCCCCTCACACAACCACAGCCCACTGCCGGACTCCCTCTAGCACCAAGCCCCTCATCCAAACATCCAGCACAGCCAGGCTCTTTGCTACACCCCAAAACAACCCCCTGAGCAGAGGGTCTCCCTGTCCCCTCGCTGATCACCTGCTCCCAGCTGATCACCTCCACAGCCCCCAGAGCAGGCGGGACCTTGCCCATCGATCCATCATCATCCTCACTGCGCCCCAGCAGCCCTTCCCAGTATTTTAGGTTCTAACCATCATTTAGGGTCCTGCTCCGTCCCCAGATCTCCTCCAGGGGTGCGCAGGTGACTTCCCATCCCACCCTTGCCCCTACAGCTGCCGGCAGCAGCGTCACCTGAGCCCTACCCCGCGACCTCCTTCCATCCTCCTCCTCCTCTCTGCACCACACCTCGGCCACCCCGGCGCACGCCGGTGGCAGAGCCCTGGCCCGCTCCGTGCCCCCCGCACGCGGGTGAAGCCCCCGCTCTGCGCTGCTCCCCGGCATCGCCCCGCACCGGCCAGCCCCAGCCCCCGCCGCCAGCACCAACACCCCAAAACCAGCTCTGCCGAGCCCTGGGAAAGACCAGCCTTCCCGGGACGGGGGTCGCAGCCCCCACAGCGCCGGCAGCTGCCAGCTCCCAGCTCGGCCCGGCGCTGGGCACCCCCCGGCACCCCGCGGGGAGGGAAGGGGACGGGGCGATGCCGCTGCCCCCACCCCGGCTTACCTGTGGCGGCCGCGGCGTCGGGTGCGGGCTGGAGGATCCACAGAGAGTTTAGAAGGTAAAGATCAGAAACAGACTTTGGTAAGTAACCACACGTTTAGAAAGGAATATATCAGTTTGGAAACATCTCAGTGCATACTTCTTATATGAAAATATACACAAATGTATTTCATTCTCCAAAAAAGGAACAATTAAAAACAAAAGCAAACTAGCCCAAACACAATATATTAGCTGTTTTTTTGTTGTTTTTTTTTCTTTTTTTCTTGTTGTTGTCATCCTTTAAAATCTTTAACGCTACACTTTGTTCAGGTTACACTTTTTTTGTCTTTTTTTTTTTTGTAAATGTTTTTTTTCTTCATGCATTTTACACCTTTATAGCCTTTGAGAATAAATAAGCTCCATTTTGCTTCCACATCTCTAAAAACTGCAGCATTTTAACTATTGTCATTTAAATCGTGCAATTTTTTTTGCAACACCCCTTTTTAAAAAATGGAAAATATATATATATTTTAAAACTAAACCCTATACAACGCAAAAATTCCAAATTAAAAAAAAAAA
>VZTH01009678.1:0-78530 GCA_013397815.1 Aleadryas rufinucha
TTAGATGTCCTGCCACACATGGTATGTCCTAGGTTGCAAGAGATGGGATGCTTTCTATTCTATCCTTTTCACTAAGTTAATGTGGGTGTTTTTTTAAGTGACCAAAGGTAATGGAGAATATGAACCTTTTCTTTAGAATGCTTTTAGTGTTTTGAATGGAGATACTTCAGTTCGTCCATGCGTGGCATTTTGCAATGATTGTTGGTGCTACTGAGAGGGGAAAAAATACCTCTCTTGAGCACAGACTGTGCACTTGGTCTTCTGTGTGGGACCAACTTCTTTAATTCAACAAATATTTGTCTTTCCTTTAACCCAACACAGGAATCTTCTGATTGCTGGCTGAGTTACTGAATCCCATATAGTAAATGCAGTTCATATTTTACTCATTGTTTAAGGCACTTGATCTTCCCTGTGGGCCTCCCCTGACATGCTTGCCCCTGCTCACCACTCTGTAGAAGATTTGTGAATCTCCTAGTGGTGACAGGCTTAAGGTGACATGACACTTCCCACGTGCACAAAAAAAGCATTTATTTCTGTACTTCAGTTTTCCTGAGCACGTGTTTGATTTGGTGAGAAATACCTTATCCAATACATTTAAAAAGAAAATTAAAGTATTCAGTCATTTAGAGTAAGTGTATGTTTACTAAGGGGAAGAGGGGAGACGTGCTGATTCCTGCAGGAGAAAAGAAACTTTTTTTAAAGTCCAGGTGTTCAATGTTTACTTGAACTTTCTTTTGCATGAAAGACATTCTGTTCTACTTAACTGTGTCTACCTGGAAACAAAGTATTTTGGTAGAAGTATTTATGTTTGATTTGAAAAGATTTCTGAGAAGAAGTTTGGTTTTAAAAAAATTATTTCACCCCTTCAATTTATTCTTTTGGTGTAGAAATGAAGGTAAAAATAATTTGTAAATGCAGCTTCCTTGAGAGGGCTTGAGTTTCTGCATTCCTTTGCCTTTCTCTGTGTTTTTCCAGCCCGGCCATATGATTGAAGGTTTGAATATTGTAGTGTCAACAGCTCCTTGTATTTTCACTTGATACAGTTGAGCAAAAATTTTGACATTCAGCTGAAATGTTTGAGGAGCCATTACCAGCATAATTCTGCTTCTTAAGTAAATCTCATCTCAGTGCTTGAAATCTAAATGGATTAATATTTTTAATGTCTTGTTTACAATGCTGCCTATGAAAGCCTGTATTTGTCTACTTGCCAACCTTCCTTCTTGGCCAGGAACCATTCTGGCGTGAATCTCAATGCTGGGCTCCCATCCATTTTCCTTGAGTCTCTCTCTGGTTCCCTCCCTTTTCCTCAGGGGCTCTCTGGAAGATTGTCAGAAGGGCTTTAATTTCTTGAGCAAGTCAGCTTTTTTTGACTCCTAAATATTTCTGCTCCAGCCCTGCTTTTCAGAGTTTGCCAGCCAACCACAGATGGCTTCCCCCGGTGGTGTTACAAAAAAATACATACATTCTCAGGTTTTGGTGAAAACAAACCTAAAAACAAACCAGTGTTAGCTTTGTAAGTGGGCAGAAAAAGATGCTTAAGAAAGAAGGATCATACAGTGTGTGTGTGTGACTTGACAGAGAGCCGAGCAGTCACAGTGGAGTAAAGGTGAGGAGTAGGTAACTTCTAATGTAGGTTGTATCCATTATAGCATCCTATACCATTTATACATGTTACCAGCAGAGCCACACTAGCTAGGAATGCCCCAAAAATTACTAAAATTAGGAAGAGAACCCCTGTATATGACCTGTATGGTGTTGCTGGTTTAGCTGTGATTGCTGTGCATCTTCAGGGGTAGAGGGGCTCTTAGAGGAGAGACTGGGGACTTGGCAAATGTGACATAAGCCCGAGTGTGAAAGCGGCAAGCAGGTTATGAGAGAGTAGAAACCAGGGGTGTATGATATCAGACTACATTACAGTAAAATTATGCAGCTGTAGGTATGGTGAACCCTCTCTTCTGAGCAGGCCAGCAAATCCTCACTAGTGGTTATTTTGATATGTGATACCCTGATGCTAATCTATGGAGTTGAATGCGAAACCAAAGAAACCCCAGCAACAATGAGAGCCCTTAGCCGAGCGAGGAGCACTTGGCAGTTCCTGCTGCCTTCCTAGAAACAGAGAGTGAGCACAAGCTCCCGCAGTGACAGGGCGCAAGGTTCGCAGAGAGGCATGGACGGGTCCCCGCGTGGTCCCCAGAGTTGAGTACATGTGGAAGGAAGAGGTGGTGTCCCCACATCGCAGGACTGAGACTGGTAATCAAACAACTCCCTCAAAGCAACAACAATTTCTGCTTGATCTGTCTTGAGGTGGGGCTTTCTGCCTGGTCTGGCATTAGAGGGGAGTGCAGTGGGGTGGCAGCCCTGGAGCAGAGCCTGACCAGACACACGTTTTGCCAGCCTGCCCCTGCCTCTGGAAAAGTGAGAGCAGCTGCGACCCCGTGGTGGAGGGGAATCCACATTGCCCCCTGCCATCAGCACAGTGCTGGTCTGCCTCCTGCCTGTGCTCTCCCTCATGAGCTGGGCTCCAGCCTCCTGGGGAAGGTCCCTGCGCTGGAGGTGAAGATGAAGGCGCGAGTGAGAGGAGACAGCCAAAGCCTTGCGTGCCTGCCCATGAGACACAGGCGGGAGCCAACTGCACCCCAGGAATGAGTGAGTGAATGAATGCATGTGTGTGCGTGTAAGATGCTGATTTCCAAGGAGATTTTAATTTCTCGTTCTTAACATGCCATTTATTTTTGAAAACATAGTATTACTCAAAGTGAGATAGGTTGATGAGACACAATAATCTTGACAATCTTTCATTACAGATATCTGAAGGAATATGAGCATTCTTAATGTTTTATAGACTAGTGTGTCTGGCTCTAAGAAATTATAAAAGAAGTGGGAATAGCAAGGATAAAGAAAAGGGAAATATGGATTTAATATGTGAAGCAGCCAAGTATTTGACTACCCTTTATCATTTATTGATCATTCTCTCTGCTGTTCAGAAATTATTTGGAGTCAAGGATTCTCAGATTTTTAAAAAAAAAAAAAATCTCCTTTTCTGTCTCAGACACCAGGATTACAAGATGAATGTACAAACATGAGTGTGTGAGTCAGGAAACATGTCAGTGGAGGTGGCTGTGTGAGCAAGGCTGTAGGTAAACAGAAATAAAGTTAATTGGCAGTTTTCTTGTATGCACGGGCAGCTGAAGTCCTTTTCACTGGAAGAAATTTTCTTTTCCCATTATCCTTCAACATTCTCTTGGAGGGATTGTCTCAAGGGAAGTGGGTGAGTCAGAAAATATGCCAAGTTTATGTCATGGCTGTTTCGGCGTTTCTTTCTCTTGCTGGCCTCCAGGAGCTTTATTGGCAAGTGTTTTTAAAGGAAATATTGGCACAGGAAGGCCTTATTGTTTATGTCATGAAAGTCTCTTGGCTTCTTCTGCCTTGTTATTTTCTCCCTTAAATGGGGAAATTAGGAGTGGGGGGGACTGAGAAAGAAAAAGAGGAGAGAAGCAGAAACTATTGAGGGTTGCTACCAAAACTCTTCCCCCTACATCAGGATGTATCTTGGTGAGTCCTCTTTTCTTTTTCTCTGTTGCTGCTTTTCAGGCTCTGCTGCAGCCAGTAGATGGGTTTCTAAATGTAAAAGTTTCCTCTTCATGCTTTTCAAGATGTGGCACTTAGAGAGCTTTTTAAAAGAAGCCAGCAGTTTTCTGCTGGGCTCTCCTCTGCCAGAACAGGGCAGGGAGAGGCAAACGCAGAGCTCAGCCGCGGTCAGATCACTGCCACCTTCTCACATGCAGATCAGAGCTCTGTGATGGGCTGTGGAGGACATTTCATTAAATGCTTTTCAGTTCTGTGTAAGGTCTGAATACAAAATACAGTGTGATTTATAGGAAAAAAATAAAAGTGGGAAGTTCTGCAGACAGATGCAGCGGGTACAGAGAGAAACAATAGTGAGATGGTCAGAAATGTTGCTTGTTAAAAACCAAAGCAGAAAGCAAAAGCATTCCTTCAAATGTGTACACGTTCTTAAAAAAAATACCAAACCAACAAACCAACCCCCTCCCTCCGCCTAAACTTACTCATATGCACTCAGGCAATTTTGGCATAACATAAAAGCATACAAAAAAAGGATTATGTCCAGTGCAGCAATAAAAATTGCTGTAACCTATTACCCTCAAATTAGGTGAGAGTTGGAAAGTCTCTGAGGATGCTATTAAAGAATTAAATATTAACATTTCAAAGAATGTTTCACTATTTAATTTTTTTTCTTATTTGGAAAGTAAAAAGTTAACTCTCCTTGTGATACGTCATGGCAGAATGTCTGTTTCTTAACCAGGTTCATTTTTATCTATGATATTTGCCTCTCTGATATTTGTGTATGCAGCTCAAAGATACAGGATAAAAAATTCTTTCAGGTTAATGTAACAAAGGTATGCATTGATGTACAAAAAAAAGCATAACCCTATTTCTTCTGAATTTGTTACCACAGAAAAAATAAATTAAAGCAAATGCCTAATTTTTGTGAGTTAAACAGGGAAAATGACATCTAAACCACTTTTCTTTGTACCCAGTTAAACTAAGGATTGTCTGTGAAATTAAATACCTATTTCAAGGCTGTGATGCAGTTTTTGTGATGTCTCTTCAAACACTAAGTATTTGTTGGTACATAGCACATCTTTTTATTGTGGCATCTTGCTTGCATTTTGGTGATGCCTTTTTGGAATGCTCTATTTCAAAGGAAAGAGAGATGATTAACCTTGGCTCTTTAAACCTACATTGTTTCACTTTTCAAGTCTTTCATGTTCTTTTGTTTTCTAACCTACCTATTTGTGGTGTCTGTGCAAAATTCTGTAGTACATAACAGTTTAATTTGTGGAAGCTTTTCCCTTCTCCCTCTACTTCTGATTTTGTACTTTGATTCGCTCAGACCTTGCTTTTACTTTCTTTAGAAATGTATATACAACTGAAAAAGGTTGGTTCAAAGTTCTTGTGGAACATGCATTTCTAGACCTGAATATTCTTAGAGCTTGTTATTTTTTCAGATTTGGGATCATGTTCAGCCTTTTACAGGAAAAGTAACTGCCTGCCAATGTTAGAATCCAGGGAACAGGAACCTGGATTTTGCTTGGAAAATATCTTTAGGAAAGGTGGCTGTGGCTTTTATATTCCTGCCTTCAAGTGTTTTTACCAAGATTGAGCCATAAAAATTATATTGTAAAATGTTAATTATAAAACCAGGAAAAAATAATCTTTTTAGCAGCACTAGCATTTTTTTTTATAATTAATTTGTATGAATGTGAATCTGTAACAATATAATCACTTAAACAATATAGGACGTTGCAAGTGAGCCATTTTCACTATGTTGCAATTGTTATCTAGAGGGAAACATAAGCTTTTTCTGTTTTTCTCTGTGTGTACATATACCTGTATCTATGAATATATTTGAATAGTTTTATCAAAAGATAAGCACTGTAATACTTATGGGAATATCACCATGGATTTTTCTTCTATGTTAGGAATCCTCCATTTGTCAGTTCAAGCAGGCAAAAACCTTTGTGCCGTGTTCTTTGTGTCTCATGTCATAACATGAGAAAAACAAACCATAAAACTGGGTGTGAATAACTGTACTTTGGCCTGTGTCTGCTATCCACTTTTCCAGATAGTCAAAATTCTTTACACAGGGCAGTAAAAGCTCAATATTAAATCATCAGTCCATACCTACTGCTCCAGTGTCAGGTACACTGTGACAATATTGCTTTATCACTATGCTGGGGCACCAAGTGAAATCACCTGTTTCCTTAGGGACTTTCATTGGAGATGTCTTTCTCCTCTGCCTCCTGAAGCTTTGAGGTCTCTTCTGAGCTGGGAAGCCCTCAATTTGGGCTACTCCATTGGCATTAGGCTTGTTGGTTTCCTTAGTAATGAACTCTAGGAAAGTTACCTTCTCCTTTTCAAGAGCTTTCTCTTCTCTCCCACAGCTCCATTCATTTTTATGGAGAAATAAAAGAAAATAAAAATTAGATATGGTTAATAACAATCCTGTAAAAAAAAATTCCATAATTCAGAATTTTTCATTTTCTGACATCCAGACTGTCACGTGCAAAGAGAGCTGATTGGGATGAGTGTTCTCAAAGCACAGCTATAGTTTAGTGCTTCAGCATGAAATGAATGGTTATAGGGCATCACTTGTAATTTAGGATTGTGTTGTTCATCATGCAGGCTAAACAGCCTGGCTTAACGGGAAGAGGCCAAAATTCACAAGTCTACCCAATACTTCAGGGGAGGCAATGATTTGGGTAAAAATTATGATCTAGTTATAATCTACTTGAATTTCCAGAAGTTATTAATAGGGTTCTTTCCTGAAGGCTTGTAAAGAATTAAAGCTGCTGTACAATGAAAGGGAAACTCTTCAAGTGAATTAATAGCAGGTTAAAAGTTAGGAAGTAACAGGGAATAAATCATCGAGTTTTACAATGGGGGAATCCTGTAAGGCATCAATCCAACATAAGGAAAAAGGGGTTAATATTGAAGTAGTAAAGCCTGATGGTGGTGCTTGAATCAACTGAGAAGAGTTGTACAAGGATTTGACAGTATTGAGCATGACCGAGTAATAAGACAGCAGAGGAAATTCAGTGACAGTAAATGTTAAGATTTTTAAAAAGAGAGGTATTGCAATCATAGTGAACTTATGGCCACTTAGGAAAAAAGTGCTGGTGTCTAATAGATTTTTTATAAAGGTAACAGCTGAATGTCCATCATATGTCGAAAGCAAACATTGGGAATTTTTAGAAAGGGTACAGAGAAAAATGCCATATTCTCCATGTTTCACTCTACATAGGATTACATCCAAGTAACGTGGTCTTTGTTCCAACCTGTCAGATTTTCACGTCTGTAGTGCTAAAACATACAACAGCACAGTATTTTCCATGCTCAGATGCATCTTTTCCTGCATGGTCTAAAAACCATATAATATGAAGAACAAGTGAAGATAGACTAATGCCTACCAATGTTGTAACACTTTGATGGAAGCATCTAGCAGCTTCTTACTGGTAATTAAGAAAGAAAAACATGAGCGTATCAAAAATAAAAGGAGTTAAGCCTGTATGAAATTTCAAGCTGGGAAAAATTAGAAATGTTAACAGCTTTATGCTGAACAGAAGCCCTCCTTAATAAATAAAGATAGTTCATCTGGGGACTTTGCTGTAACACACCTGTCTTCCACAATGTTTTATTCCAGAATGGGTTAGTCCCAAAGGATTTTTTGAATGCATGGATTCAGATGTATGTACATGTAACTGCTGTACCTATCAAATCCTGTATTTATTCCAGAGCAATTTTACCCAGCAAAACTTATGACTGTTAGGTACGAAGCACCAGTATCATGGCCATAAATATGCAAAATTAACCAGTTTGCCAGGTACTTTCCAGGTACAATAACTGCTACACATTTTGTATATATTTGAATTGTTCTCTTGGTTACAAACTTGCACATGAAGTATGGGACGCATAATGCACATAATGATTTCTGCTTTTCCCTCCCCATCCATCTGAAGATCGCAGATATTTAATGGAAGAAAAATATTCTAATCATGCATTCATGAAAGTCATTGGTCTTCGGATAGTTTTACTTATGGTTTTACACGATGTTAACATTTCCCAATTTCTGACAAGAAAAATTTGCAAAATTCTTTGTCACCTACAAACAGCTCGAGATCATACTGACCAGACTGCTCTTCAGAGTTATATAGGTGCATTCAAACAGCTTGAAGATTATTATCATTGCTCCCCTGATTTAAAAAAAAAAAAAGCTAATGTTGTTCTAAGGTTCATCTAATATGTATATAGCAGTAATAAGTAATTTTACAATTTACACAAATTTAAGTAGAAAAAGATTGAAATTAAAGAAAAGCAGAATAAACAGATGGATAATCAAATGTGGTTTTTCATGGAAAAAGTAATGCAAAGTTTTAGACTGTATAAATAGATTGTGCATAATGACAGAAAATGTTATTTCTACTTTGCTTAATTTCTCATTTTTCTCCCTGACATTTTGAATCTCGCATTAGTCTGTAGAACAGATTCAAAATATCAGAGGTAAAACAAAAAGCCAAACTTTGTCTTCAGGATGTAGTTCACTAACTTGATTGGGCATTACTCAGAGTAGATCCATTTTTAGCATATTGGAATTTGCATACTGACCTTTTCTGCACCATGGATGAAAATTGGTGCTGTAATGTGTTGATTAGTCTTGTAAAATAATGTTTAATATTTCATTTAAATGTATTGTTTGGTGAACAATTATGACATCTACTCTATTACAATAATAAAAACATACATTACAATAATAAAAATAAATCTAGATTGCTTCCAGATAGCTGAAAAAGATGCTCTTACAAAGCTAAGTTTTATTTTCCGAAATGCTCACTGACATTCTCTGTCTTTGGTAGCTCTCAGTAAAGCGCAGAACTGTTGAAAGTTCAACAATCTTATGCAGGATGGATGTAGACATCAGGTCTGAAACGGGGAAATGCATATATTTGCATGTGTGCATATGCTGACAGTAATAGTTTGGAAAAATGTCACCTCAAAACTTGAGACAGAGCAGCTACTCCAGGTGAGCTACGTAAATGGATGCTTTTATTTCTCTTCCAGTGTGGTCGCTGTGTAGTTTAATATAAACTGAGAGCAGACTTACTTCAGGGAAAATAATCTGGGGTAGTTAATGTGTAGATTGCCTTAAGTAACGACTGCAAAATGTGTGCATAATTACTTTGACCTACTGAGGTCCCAGGTGGAGCACCTGCTCCAGTTTAGTACTGTAGGAGAGAGAGAGTGAGCAGCAGGAGACAGTCTAGACAGGAGTATAAAGAAATACCAAAGGCATGGGAAGCTTGAGTTCTACGTAAGAGTTTAGCAATGCTGCTTAGTTTTGCAAAAAAAAGATGCTTGGGAAGACCATGACAATAGTTCTCATGAAATGGCTGTAAGTTAGCTGTGAAGAAGGGCCAGCATTGCTTGTGGATGTAGCAGGACACTGATAGTTGTGTCTGCAGTAAGACAACCCTGTCCTGGGAAAAACGCTCTATAGAAAGGAAGCGATGAGCAATATAAAATGTTGCCTAGGGTAGGTGTGGTGTTTGAAGCTAGCATAAATGGGACTGGGTTTGCAGGAGAGATACACCAACTGGCAGGTCTCCCTTAGTCGCAACTGGTGAGGTGCTCACCTTGTCTCAGGTGAGACATGCTGTAGTAGTACCAGTAGGTAGCCTCTAGGATACCAGAATTTATATAAACCCCTATAAGATGAAACCCCTTTCGATTGTTGCTGTCCTTCAGTGCTTCACCCTGCACTTATGCAAATCCTGCTCACAAATTATAGCAGTCTGTCTGTATGGACAGATGAAGTAAATCCACTGCTGGACTGGAGCTGATCCTGCATTGAAAGAACAAACTTTAAACTTGTTTAAATGCTAAAAGCCTGTTGAATGCTGCAGTTAAGTTCTTAATGCGAGGCTTTAGAATGTTTCAGTACTATACAGAAATTGGGAAAATAAATGCAGATTGTACTGTTTCAGAGAGGTCGTTCAGTGTTTAACTTTCAGCTAAGTGTCTTGGAAAAAGGAAGCAAACTTTCCACCCTTCACACTCCAGTGTTCATTCTGAATGATGTTTAATGTACAGCCTACTGTGGCACCTCCTTTAATTAGCACTTGCTGCTTTTCTTCTTCTGGAGACAATTGTGATATGGCAGACTTCATGTCTTTATTACCAGCGAGATGGGAAAGGCTCCTGTAACTTCTGTAAGCGATGGGCTGAGACAGTCTCGGTGCCTGCAGTTCCTAATGAGCAGCGCATGACACGGTGCAGAGTATTGGCAGGATTAACAAGCCCAGATTTCCTTACGAGCACACTGCCTTCTAATAGCAGCACAGAGAAGGAGTGAGAGCATTAGCACACAGTCTGCAATGTACCATTGTACTGATAGGAAAATCCTTTGCAGCCAGCCACAGAAACAGATATGAAAAAAAAACCCCTTCAGGTTTCTATTTGCAAATCAGGATTCATGCAAATGGTTGGGGACTGATCACTGTTATCAGACTGAAGCCCTAAAGGAGGAATCTGCCTCTGGCCTTGTTTTGGGAAAATATTCCCATCTGGGAAAACAGATCAGAATGCACTCCCCTCCAAAACTGCTCCCAGTTCTCTTGGCAACATCAAAGGGAATTTTTTCTTTGTTGAAGTCCCTGTCAGTAATTTTGTGACATCTTTAACAACCTACCTCATTTTAACAAGCAAATATTATCACAAAAGCTCTCTGAACTAAACAATACTAATTCTGATGTTTTCTAATCAATAGATTCCTGCTAAGTTTTCCTCTTTACTGGTGAAATTGTTTTCTAAATGCTTTAGTTTGGAAAGCTAATGACACTTGCAATAGTTTCTGATGAAGAATTTGCAAATACCTGATTTTCATCTGAAGTTTCTGATTTAGTGATTCAGACAGCTCTAAGGAAGTGTAATCTTTTGGGTAATCTTGAGAGTGAGGACACAGAGAGACTCATTTGAATTGAATCACATATTATAACCATTCAACTCATAATTTGGCATCTAAAGTGCTTAAAAACACCCACTGATTTCTTATATTTCCTGACTCTTAAGACCAGAAAGATTAAATGTTAGGAGTCTGTATGGAGTGGGATGAAAGAAGACTAACAAACTGAGTATGTGCTTTAACTTACCTTCCTTCAAGGAGATGAGCCACCTGCACACTGGAGAGACGAGTGACTTTATGTGAGATCAAAAAGCTAAGTGCAGTACAGGACTCCTATGTAGGTAAATATATGAAGGTTTTGCTTTGTGACACCTGTTTCTCAGAGTTTGAAGGTTATTTCTTAATTCTTGGTGCTCCTTATTGCACTTAGACACGAACCCCCTCCAGCTGCCCATAATGCGAGATGCTTTGGAGAGGAATGGAAGCAAAGTCTTACCCCTAGGCTGGTGAGTTGGGGCTGACAGGGCTCAGTTCTGGAGCCAGGCAAGTCGTATCCCTCCCTGTCTCCCAAAACCAGGAGGAAATGCCCTGTGCACAACAGATCAGGTTGGCAGCACTGAGGCTTTCCTATCCCCATCTCTCATCATCTGATTTGATCTCTGACTGTGAGCTTCCTTGATAGGTAGGTAGAATTAGCCACAGTGGAGGTCTCTAGGCATCCCTGCTGAAGCTGTTTCTCTTTTTATATAAAAAATTTAAATACTCCCTGAAAACACAGAAAGAAAAATATCAGTCTTTTCTGGGAGAAATCTGTGCAGCGTGGAACTGAAATCAGTCTGGAGTTTTTTACATGGATTTAGAAAGCGAAATAAGATAAAACAAAATATCCACCAGCTGTGAAAAAGTACTGAGAGAAGCAATCATTGCCCAGCATCAAGTGAGGGTTCATTTGGTGAGAATGTAAAAACGTAGATTTCTTCAGGAGGTTATTTACATGGTAGTACTAATTTTGTAAGACAGAAAATGTCCAGTTCTAGAGCAGCTGAGACTTATAGACAATGGGTACTCATAGACTGGTGAAATTTCATCTGAAAGCCTTCATCTTAGGCAGTGCATCTGAGTTGTGAGACAGTGCACCAGTGAGGGCTGTGGAATTGCAAATGAGCACCGCGCTCCTCTTCTCCTGGGTGGCGTAGGCAGCTTTCTGCTCCAGGCTGCTGCCTACCTTGCCTGCTGCCTTGAGCTAGCTCTGCTTTTCTGTGAAAGAATATAAGCAGTGGGTAGAGAAAAATTCTCTTGAGTTAAATGGGAACAGGATCCAGATCAGACTGCCTGTTGTTTTTTTGGTTTTGCAAAGTTGAAGTATTTCAGGTGAATGTCATCTCTATTCAACCACCTGAAACAGGGAACTGACGATCATTGTAAAGAGGGTTTCGCTTGAGATCATTCTTGTGTACAGCTGCCAAATGTTATATCTGGGCCTCACATAAAATCTGAGTGTTATATCAAAGACCAGGAGAACTGTGATTACCACTGCCTCAGAATTATGGAAAGTCATCCGCCCATATATTCATCATGATTTTTTAAAAATAAAATTAGTGCAAGTTCTTTCCATCTGATCTAATTATTTTTAAAATTGTTGGGAATTTCAATAGCTTATAATTAAGAAAAAAAAAAGTTTTACCTGCATGTCAGAAGTTTTCTCCACTGAGCAGTAACAACAACAAAAAAGGCATACAGGTTATTTTGTTACTTACCTTGTAAATGTGATTTTTGACACTGCATGTAGGTTGATCTACTTCCAAACTCTTGGTTATTTCAGTGATGAACAAATCCTAACAAAAAGAACTTTCTGTTTCGCAGCTTCAAATTGTCTTCTTCCTATTAACAAACAAAATATAAAATACTGGTCTTCATGAGAGAACATTAATAAAGAATGTATGGTACTGTTAAATACTCTAGTAGCTAAACCAAGCAAGAAATATGCTGGCAGTGACTAACATCCCAAATCTCAGATTACTCCTAGGAATGCCTGGATTCTCCAGTGCTATGCTGCTTTGTGCAATTTTTTGCATTTTGTAGCATTGAACAGGTCTTTTGCTCAGCTGTAAATGTGCTGTGAATGCAGGTAGACATTTTCCAGTTGTTATTCAGTAGACATTCAGTCACTGTCTCTGAAAAATGGAACAGATTTTGATAAAAAACTCTTGTCATTAATAAGAGTTAATATATTTCGTGACTTTTCTGGGTTTATATCTACTGTAGGTGTCTTGGTGTGGAGCCAATCAGATTTCTTTCTGCAGGCTGGTCTCTGAATTTTATTAAGTCTTCTCCTTAATGAATAAGCCCCTTCTTCTTCTTTTTGTCTAGCTCTTTTTGAGAGTTGTAGAACTCTCTTTTGTTTTTGAGGATAATGACTCTCATACATGATTTCTTTTTGCACTGTGGCATCTCACTTCAGAATTTGAACCAAACTTCAGAAGCACAGCTGGCACCCAAAGACAGCACATCTGTCTGCTGGAAAACTAAGGCTTAGTTATCTCAATATCAGTACTTTACACTCTGAGTGGGGGTACTTGGATTTGATATCTGTGAGGATAATACACTATATACTCCTTCAAGGATAATTTGTGCAGTATCTAAAGGCAATAATACTTATAGGAAAATGTTGTCTGTATGAAACAAACTGAAAAAAGATCTAAGGGTTATTTTAGAAAAGCACCAGTGGAAAAAACAATTTGGAAGGAAGAGATTTTTGCCTAGTTTTCTAGCTAAGTCCCTATTGTCCCCAAAATAATGCTTTCAATGTAAGAATGCAATAATTTAATGTAGCGTTTTTGTGAAGAAATGGACAATTCCGTTTCATTACCTTCTCTTCCACTTACTGAATTTGAAGACATTAACTCCTTGTTTGGGACTAGGCAAGCAGTGAAATGACTTCAGATGATTTTTCCAGCATACATATGTTGTGTAGAGACATCTAAAAATAATCATCCCCTCCTAGCTAGGGAAATTATCCTGGCAAAGCCCCTAATACATACGAAGCTATGCCAATGGAAAAGTGCCGCTGCCTTTATCAATTTAGCTGATGCCATTTCGGGGAGATGACGCAGTGTTGGTGGGAGAGGGTTTCCTTCTGCTGGTGTGCATGTGAGGAGAAGGTCAGGAAGAGGCTGATGCTGTCAGGCTCGGTACATACACCACCATGACAACACCGAATGCTCAAACCATCCGCCTTGGATGTTCCCCTGTGCCCATCCCACTCAGCCCTCCCGAGTGCGCCAGCAGGTCAGCACATGTGATG
Organism: Aleadryas rufinucha; assembly: GCA_013397815.1. Taxonomy (NCBI): domain Eukaryota; kingdom Metazoa; phylum Chordata; class Aves; order Passeriformes; genus Aleadryas; species Aleadryas rufinucha. The sequence goes on from VZTH01009678.1 coordinate 13,785, forward strand.
AGCTCAGAACAACAGGCTTGGTTGGTTGTTCCAATTTAGGACAACAGGCTGCAGTACTCAAGCGCGTCCCCACCTTGTCATTACCCCCAAGCAGCCCTGGTTAATGTCAATTACATCTGCTGTTACTCCTCTTGCCATTTCTTGACCGTCCTTTTTGCCGCCCTTGTACCTCTTTTCTCCACTCCAGTCTCGTCCCTAATAAAGAACCCACCCTTAATTGCTTTTTTCCCACCTTGATCTCGTTTTTTCCACATCCATCTCAACCTTGTAAACCTGGCCTCAGGTGACAGGATGGGTCCTGCTAGTCCTGCGTGGCTGTGCTCCCCAGCATGTCCTTTGCCCTCCTCTTTCCCCGTCTGTGGCACTTGGCCACCTCCTGCCAAGCTCCCCTTCACCCATCAGTGAAATCATTGAAACTTGTATAAAGGGTGCAGGAGTGATAGTCCCCAGACTTTGTTGAGCCTGCTCAATGAAAATGAGTGCAAATGAAGAAGTACAGAATTTGGCATGAGAAGCTCTTCTTTGTGTCCTAATCCCTTGCTGGAGGAACATGGTACAAAACAGCTGACGTCAGTAGAAAGACTCTCTTGGCTTCATGGGCCTTCCAGCATACCCTTATCTTTTCTCTTACTATCTTAATGCTGGCAGGATGACTAATACAGACAAATATCCCAAAGCTGACAATGACATCTTAAATCTATCATGAAGGATCGAACAGAATACTTATTTCTACAGCTGAGCAGATTTTTTTGTGAATTGTAGCCCATTATTCTACAAAAAAAAGTGTAAGGATGAATAAAATCAAAATTAAGAAATACTTGTAAAATGAGCAAAAGGATATATGATTGGAAAAAAAGATAACTGGAAGAGAGGCATATATTTTGGCTATAGCTGTTGACCACAATACCTGAGAAATGAAGCCTAGTGTGGTTATGAAATTCCAGCAAATTGATGGATCATAGCGATATCAGTCTGTTCAGGAGAGATGTCTGTGCTATGTTACTAAGGCATTTCTAATGATCCAGTACTGTCAAATTCCAGCACTCAGGAACTGTGAATCAGGACATTACTGCAACTCTGCTATTTCATTCAGAATTTTTAAGACTGTTTTTTCATTTTAATGTCTTTATGTCATCGAGTACAGCATTTTATAGTCCACTATCCCCCATAGCTTCCGTGCCAGTTCAGAAAATGCTGATAGTATACCGGTCTCCCTTTCGAGAGACCTACAAAGATGGGGGTTTTTTTCCAAAAAGCCTGGTTTAAAAACATATCTCATCCTGTTTCTTAAGTCTTTTTTCATCTATAATTTGGATAGGATACCTCAAAGAAAATTCTATTTTTAAGTCATTATAAATAACTTCTTATGTAAGATTCTTCAACAACTCCACAGATACTGAAAAATAAGCCCTCTCCAGAAGTTAGTACATTTTGTGCTTCCTATATAATCTGCTTCGTCATTTAGACCAAAGTCTCTTAGTGGATGGCAGAGGATGAAAATAAATCTGGGAATCCTGTTCTGATAAAGTTTTCCCGCAGCTTGTTGCAGGTACCTTCCATGAACAATACGAGGTGTTCTCTCTCTATTCTGTCAAAGTCTTTGGGTTTTTTCTGATTAATCTATCTGTTTTTCATAGTAGAGATACTCTGTTTTGAATTGCACAAAATAACAGAAACCTCCATGGTGTATTTTTTTTCCACAGAAATTTAACTGTGAGCTTTTGCAATCTCGACATATTGTATCTTGGCACAAAACACTACCTCTGCTTATGGTTTACATCATTAACTATCAGATTGGCTGCTCACTGTGTTTATAGGATACAACAAGAAATAGCCTGTTAAATCTGGCTGGTTGGTAAAACTGGTGTTAGTTGAATCATTGTGCTCCTGTGTTCCCACATCGTACAGAGAACAATATCCCATAAAACTAATAAGCTGTAAAATAGAATTAAAGTCAATGGCAAAGACTGTGCCCAAGTGTTGTAAATAAATTGAGAATAACTTTTCTGAAGTCTAAAAAAGTGATTCCCTAAACACTGAGAGTCAACCAGAAATGCATTCTGTAAAGCTGTTTTGAAGTAAAAAATGCATGCCAAGCATATATGATATTAATAATAGCAGTTCTGATGGCTTATCTGTAGATCTTACTGGCATACTCTTGTAACTGAAGCGAGTATTATCATCTCCACCTTATGGATGAGGAAGCTGGGTAACCGTAAGAATAAATTTTCAACAAAGAACATGAGGCAGTGCTGACTCCAATTCCCGTTGCAACTCCCCAACTTTAATTATTTTTCTGTGAGCTTCGTTTGTTTCTCTTCATTATACAGAACTTGTTCTTTCAGCACAAGGTAATTTGGATAACATTGAATGTAGATTAGATCCATATATTAATAGTTATGACACTTATTAATTCTAAAATTGTTCTGATAGATTAGCTCCTTCCCATCACTGGATGGGAAAATGCCCACATCCTTAATTTAGATTGGTGTGTTGCTTTTCACACTTAATATTTTTCTGCTTGAGACACTATGAAAAGCAATAGGAAAATAATGTCTCTGATGCTTATTTTAGCATGTTTCCAGATAAGCCTGGTGGGAAGTATGTGGAATATCTCTTCTAAGATCATGTATTTTCACGGTTCTTTTCAATATCCATGTGATGCTGATGAGATAAATCATGGGAAGCCTCAGTATCAGCAGTACAAGGATGATTTCCCGTTCTGCTTCTTCTGATTGATGTGAGTGGCATAAAAACTGTCTCTGAGTGTCTGGCTAAAATCAAACTGTATGTTAGTTAAATAGAAATGGTGCTAAATGGAGGACTGAAATCTACTGAAAAAGTAGCAGTTTCCATCTTGTCTTGTGTTTGGGACTCGTTTTGCTTATGGCTTCTCCCTTGGCTCTCTTTAGCTTCCTTACTGTCTTTATTTTCAGGGCAATCTTTCCTGAGATAAGCAGAGAAAATTCATCTGGTAACTTGACTTGGATAATCCTCACATTTTTGTCTTCCATGCCTTACCAGTGCAGTGTGTTTACGTGAAGCTTTAACCAGAAAACGCTTCAGTTCCTTGAAACTGTTCAGTGTGTGCTGCACCTCTGGGAGCACTCCTTGCTTTATCACTGTCTTGCCCCTGGGGCTCCAAACCAGGTGGGATTCAGCATCTTCCTGCTAACCTTAGAAGTCATCTCTGCTGGGTGTCTTAAAACAAAGTTTTCCTTGAATGGTGATTGCCCCTACTTGCAGCTATGTTCTTCAAGGGTCTGTTTGTCAGGCAGCAGATGCACAGGAGCAGCACATGGAGATGGACTCATCTGGGTCATGACTTTGGCATTTGGCAGTGGAACCCCTGTATCTGAGATCCTCAGGAATGAAATGTTACATCCAGTTTTCCTGTTGCACCGTCACACAAACAAGATGTGAAATTAGAACAGAAAGAGAGATTAATTGGAAAATTGGAAAGGAGGAGAAAGGAGACAGGAGAGAATTATGTATTAAAAGAAAAGCCTGGCCTATCCCACTAACTCAGGAGAGCAAAGAAACTTGGATTGATACCTTGGTGTTACCTCAGGCACATAGCCATCATGAAACACTATTATAGTGAGAGTTTAATGAACTTAATAAAAGGGGTGGATAAGATTTCTCCATGTGATTTTTGGTGTGCTTTCTGGGGAAAGTATATCTGCTCATATGAGGGTTTTGCTTCAGCCACTGGCAGGATGCTGCTTCCATACTGACCTCCCTCTGCCCTTTCAAGATCCCTGATTTTACTGCTTTGATAAATACATGCTTTAAGTCCTAAAAAGGGGTTGAATGCAGGCAATAGTGAAACTGGAAAGATCTTAGCCAACTACTGACAAACCAGGGAAAGCAAAAGAGCTTCAGATGTGCAACTCACAACCCAGGGGAAGGAGGTGGTGCTGAATAGGGCCTTACAGTGGAATTTCCCCTGCTCGATTTTTCCATGCTGTCCTGCCAGAGGCTTGGACTCCCTGTGCGTTGTCTCCAGCCTGAACCTGTGCCTCTGTGCACCTACAAGCAGGCCACCCTTAAAGCTGTTGTTTCCTTCAGTGGTTTGGCTTTCTCTATCAGTCTAAGCTTCTAGAACACCTGCCCAAAGCCTCATCATCTCAGGACAGGTCAATATGGATCATATTATGATGGCTCATATAATATTAAAGCATATTCAGAAACAGCTGTAAGAAATATCTTTGTGAGTCGTAATGCAGTTCCATTGCTTCATCTTTGCATCTTTACACCTTTAACTTTTATAACTTAAGTATAAGTAAGCTTTCTGATTGTATCTTCACTTTCTGTACAGCAGATACATCTATTTGTGGAGCTTTTCATGGCTTCTCTCTGACAGGCTGTGCTGTCCCTGAAGGCCACCCAAAAGCTCCTTGTTAAAAATTTAAAAGACTCCTGCTCTCGTTTACATCATTCTGCAGCCCCTCATGTTCCTCCTCTGCACCTGTGAGCTGTCTCACAGTGAAAGTGCTATCACAGTGGATGCAGAGATGGGGTGTTCTGCCGAGGAGTGGCACAAAGACTGGAGGGTGGCGAGGTGAGCTTCCCAGGCATGCCGCCTGTAGAGGTGTGGAGCTACTGAGATCAGCAGGGAAAGCATCAGGGTGAATGCAGTAGTAGAAATCTGGCAGCAACAAAATGCTACACCAGAATCTTCCAGCCGTGTCTTGGTAGCCTGTAGCCAAAGGTAAAAACATTGATGACATAGCAAGTTGAAGAAGTCGATTGCAAATTCCTCACTGCTCAGAAAGATTGTCTTTTGGAAGGGTTATTGTAGGTCTTATTGAGGTGTGCTCTATAAACTACTTTATTTATTCTGTTTGTTTATTTATTTTACTCCTAATTTCATACACTTTTTTCTGGAAGGAGCAGGGAAGACAGTATTTAACATCTAGGCTAACCTTGGATTTTCGCGTTAACAAAGTTTGTGTGGGAAGTTCAGCTTGCTAAATCTGTCGGCTTTCATATGTGTGGTCTTTATTATTTATTTGACCTACTGTTACGTTTAGGTAACTTAGCAATGATGTGGACTTGGATCCTTGCTGGAAATTTATTCTCATGCCTCAGTAGTGCTAGATTCATGACTTTACTTAGTGCTAAAGGGGAGACTGACCTTACCAATTCATATTGTCATTCTCCAGAACATATAGCTAGCAGTTTTTAGTGCCTTTCTTCAGGGTAAAAGGATCTAAACACAAAAAAAGTTATAATGAATTGCTTGTCTTTAGGGTTCTTTTTCCACAGTGCAAGACTTAAAATCTTTGAAAGTGTTTCAGAAAACTTCAGAAAGAATTTAACAATTAAAAAGTAATTTCAATGCATGGAGTCATAAATACTCTGGTTCATTACAAAAGACATCAACCCATCCTGCGTTCCTCTGGCGTGCCATTTTATGAGACATTTTATGTGAAACTCATCTCCCTCCCCTTGCCTCAAGCAGCTGTGGCCTCCTGCCACTTGGTGCCAGCTGTGGTGTTCACCAACCACCTCACAGGGATAATTCCACTCACTAACCCAGCAAAAAAGTGGGTATTTTCTGCAGGGTCAGCGAAGTGAGTCAGGTCATGCAAGGGGTAGAAGGGGCCTGTGCTACAGAGAACAAAATCTTTTATGTCTGTCCTCATTAAACATTATGTCTATCCTTAAAGCCATCACCAGTTTGTATAGTGTTTTGCATGTAGATTTTCAAGTGGGTTGACTGTTAGCCTCATACTTAAAATTCCCATAAAAATGTATCCCATGTGTTAGGTCTTCCTTACTCTCTTTATCTTGAAATTCGGCTGTTAATATATAGTTGTGTTGCATTTCAAAGAGTTCTTCTGTACAGCAAAGTAAGCATTGTCATGGCAGGCATTTTCTAGAACTATTAGCATGATTATTCCTTTATTAAAAATTATTTCAAGCAACAAATCAATGCCTGATGTGACCTACATACTAGGAATAAAAAATGCCCTCCTCTATTTGCAGTAAACTTTCGTCCATTAGAGATATGCCACTAGACATTAAAATCAAATCACCTAAGGAAAGCAGCTTAACTCCTCTTTATCTTCAGCAACTTCAGCAGTTTTGCAGAGCCGCCTGTAACTCAGAGTGGTTCAACAGCTCCCCACTCATGACCCCGTACAGCCATACCAGGAACTAAATAAACCCTACTTACTAGCAATTAAAGTGATTTAATTTAAAACACACTGACAGATGCATAATGGGTTAATTAGAAAATAAGTAATTAGCAAATAGGATGGAAAAGGTTAAAAGGTTGTGGACTTTTGTTGTTTGCTTGGGAGAGATAGCGAAATCATCAGTGATTAAACTTTTTCTTTTAATTTCTGGGCTTAATTCTATTATTGTTAGCTGTAAATGAGGCAGCAAACAAGAAGAGAGGTCTAAAAAAAATAAGAAGAAATCACTGTTTTATCAGACATACTGAAAGACTATTGTTAACACTCAGGTTATGTGATTTACTTCCAGTCTGCAGACAAAAGCAGGCTCACATCTATAAAGTTTGTACTTAATATCAGGATATATACAACTTCTGAGAAGAAACAGTTGTCCTCTCCTCTCTGCATTGGGCCCCCAGTGAGGTCAGGAAAAAGGGTATAAGAAGTGATAGAGATTAGAACACACCTCTTAGGAAATTCTGCCTGCCTTAAAGATTAACTCAGTGAATTATTTAGTTGGGAATATGCCATAATGTGTTTGCTCTCAAAAAAGAAAATGTTAAAAAGGAATGGGACTTTGAATACGGTAACTTCTGAGCTGTGAAAATCCTCAGCTGAAATCCGGTTAACTTCATGCAGTGCTGGTTACACAGACAAAGCCACTACAGAGGGTACAAGCAATTTTCTGTTAAAAAAATGAAATAAGAGCTTCTACTTCATTTTCACAAGTATTATTCCTTCTCTCCGTGACTTTTGTCTGCCCAAAACCAGAAGCAAATGGGCATTTAGATAGTTTTAATACAGTCATATTTTATGACCACTAGCTTATTGCCAGGTAACTTGAAACTCTTTATTTATTTATAATAATAATTATAAATGTATTTATGAAACATGTGGTTTGTATTTTGAAATTTTAGAGGGAATGTTTGCAGAAAGCTTTCTCCAATTTGAGCCTAATTTTTACTGAAGTCATTGAATTTTTTCTTTTGAAAAATAAGCTTTTGGGTGAACCTCAGAAATACCTCAGAAATACGGAGTTTTCCATTTCAAAATATCAATTAAAACCAGGCACAAATTTTTCTTTTTAAATATAGCTGCCTTCTAACCTGATTACATGTCCACCATTAGCATAATTTGACCATTTCCTATAGCAGTCACATTCTTCCACCATTCCTTGCTTCCACTTCCTCGTCACTTCACCAAGATGTAGTTAACTCTCAACAGTTGGTCCAGCCCTTTAATCATTTAACTTTACATGTTTGTCCCTGAACCTACACGTCCAGAGATGCACTGTCCTCTTTTGCTGTGTGTCACCCTGTCATCAACCCTCTGATGCCCATTTCCCTTGGGCCACATCTGCAGTGGCAGGCAAAGGCTCCAGGTCTGCCAGTTTGACTTGTGGAAAGGATCTTGCAGAGATTTTAGCTAGTCTTTCTTCACCCATCATGGATTTTGCTGGCTAGGGATATAGATTTCAGAAAACATCTAACTTCTTGTTCTGTTACTTAAATTTTGTTGAAAATCAATTCCTTCAAATTTTCCCCCCAATTATAATTGAGTTTAAGCCATATATTTCAGGTCTGGAATCTGTGTCGAACATTTCAGAATTCAATGGTTTGGCAATTCAGCTATGAGTTTTTAGGAAAAATAGAATCAAATTTGGAAACTCATCAAATCACACAATAGACAAAACCCACAAGGATAAATCCATAGCTGTAAAAGTGTCTCTTGTTTTCTTTTCCAATGTTTTCTGAGAAGTTCTATAATTTGCACACTGTAACTCAAAGCCTGCAATATGGATAACAGTTTTTAATTTAGAATTTTTTTCTTAATTTTAGAATTTATTTTTTCGACTAAGTGGTGACTTTCTGAGGCTCTGGTTAAGAAAAGCAGGAAGCCTAAAGCTGAGCTAATTCTGTCGTTCATATCTGAATCCCTGAAAATAGCTCAAACAAATGCCAGTACCAATCTTTAGGGTAATACTTATCCCTATTCAGAGTGACATTTGTAGATTAGAACATACTCATTTCTGCTTCACTGATTTTTTAGGCACAGCATATATAAGATGCATTGACAAAATGTATTCGTGTTAACAAGATTCATCCAGGTACATCCCCTTCTGACATTTAGAAAATATTCTTTTTCTTAATCTATTCCATCTTAAGGGGGGAACTTCCCCAGTTTCAAGGAAAGTCTTTGAAATTTATTGTCTTTGGGATTAACTGACATTGGTCAGTTGCAGAGTAGGTAGGTAATTCAAGACAATCTTTATCTAATATACACTTCTAAGTGAGTAATAAGAGAAATTAGCATCGAAGATAAACTGTCCCTTGTTGAAATTTCAGGGAGAGATAATGTTTCCTGAGTCAACAGAACAAAATAGATAAACAAGAAAAGTTTTATGTCAAAGCTGTTGTCTAAATGGAACACCCATGTGCTGGAGAAAGAACACATAAGCCATGAAGTGTCTCAAAAAAACACTGAAATAATCACTCAAAATTAGAGTATTACCCCCCTTTCATATTACCCCTCTTTGCTTTTCTATCATTCTCGGCCCTCCAGGATTCTTGCTCAACTGGATATTTATTCAAGTTAGTAGAGGTCTTTGTGAGTTAAGGCTTAAATATTTAATGATATAAACATCACTTAATTCACAGTTAAAGATCAGCTACTCTTTTGCAAATCTTGTTAGCGTGCACAGTAACACTTCATGTTAAGAGAGTCACTCACAGGCAATAGAACCCTGGTTATCAAAACAGTGGCTAAACAGGACTGTCTCCAGTTCTGTGCTCCTCTCATGCCCTCCTGTGTACACAAGTAGTAGGCCAAAGCAAAGTGCTAGAGAGCTGACATTTCTGCTAGGGGATGAAGTAAAGCGAAGAGAAGGCTGCAGCCCATTGTGCTGACTGAGTGTTAAGCTGAGTGTAAGTAGATTTCTTAGAGCCTTTGCATCTTAGGGGCAGTCAGCAGCTCCAGATCGTGATAATAAGTGATTTGAGATACTCTGGAAATGAGATAACATTACTCATTTCTGTAACTACAGGGCGAGAGGAGAACTACATATTCCATTTTCTGCTTGATGCCCAGGTTGTTTAAAGGTAATATTACAGTCTCCCTCTGTGTTCTTTCAATGATACTTATGAAACTGCCTTTCTAATCTGTTCAGGCTACTGGGAAACCACCAGACACACTAAAACTCTGTTTCTTTTTGCCTATGAAGAAATGCATTATTATATTTTCCATGCATAATATTGCATTATTATATTTCCCATTTATAAAAAGATATATTTACCCCAATACAGTAAGTCATTAAATTTTTATGAAATTATAAAAGCAACCTTTATCTTGCTTTTGTCTTGCATTACTTTATTTTGCAGTGCTGGGTCTTTTTTGTAGCTATGTTCAAATCAACAGCTTTATCATTCAGGCTGTCCTGCAAACCATATGCCAGATCCAAAGCCTTACCACAATGAGACTATAGGAAGAATTAGTTTTTCTGTCTAAATCGGTAGTGTTCATCACGCAGATCTGCTTATTGAAACACAAGAGCTTTCAAAACCTGTAAAACAGTGAAGTTACCATTATCTTTTATGAGACTTATTGTCTGCATGTAATAATTTTCTGGCTTTTGTGCTGTAAAAAATCTGCTGATGCCTGCACAGAACTGAGCACGAGTTGAGTCTGTGTGAGGAGGATATTACACAGAACTACTGGACATTCCTATTAGAAAGCTTAATAGCTCTTTGCCTTTTTGTTTTGGGATAGACAGAAAATATCTGTATTATACAGATAGTGCACTGTGGTTTTGATTTCATGCTTTATTGCATGTTTTTGTGTCCTCGTGAGTTGAGCTATGCTAGCAATAAAAAGCATGAGTCAAAGCCCACTTCTGAGCTTGTGCCTACAAGCTAGTTCTTATGGGTGCATTTCATTAAACATGTTTGGAAAGCTAGATAGATTTTTATTTCTCATGCAATGCACAGTTGTTCATTATGTTTTGCAAGGGAGGAAATACTGTTGGCTCATTATAAATATATCATGTACTATAAGCCATGGTCTAGTACATTTTATACTGAATATGTATAACTTGCAAAATTCTCTGTATAACTTGCTCCAAAATACTACTTTTGCTTTGCTCTTAAATATTGAATTATTAAATATTGAAACAAAGAATTCGGTTAGGCATCAATACAGAGTATGGGCTACCTTGTAATTTTTCCTAATGCGGAGTTGCTACTCTGGATTTTTCACTAAAGACGAACTTAAAAGTGAGAGCAACTTTCATGGAGGGAGTTTGCAGAACAAAATATTCAGATGATACATCCCATAACTCATCACCCCCAAGCCAAGATAGTCCCTAAGAAAAAAAGAAGTGCCATAACTTGTGGAATGGCAGGGCATGAGGGGCTGGTGTCCTGGGGTGCTAGCTCTGGCTGCAATGGAGCTTTCCCCCTGCGCCCGGTTCCAAAGCCTACATGCTCTGCTATCCCGCTCAGTGCCCTCATCAGCTCCCTGCTGTGTCCCAGGACCTGGGCAAGCTCCCCCCCATCCCCGGGTCTGCCAGCAGCCTGCCCCTCTTCTCAGCACAAGGCTGCTCTCCCTGGAGGCAGCCCAGCTCCCCGGCAAGCATTGTGTAAGAGTGTTGTGTAAGAGTGCCAGGGATAAGCCAGAGACATCAGGAGTCGCAGGTAGGGTTACAGGAGGGACTTGTGCAAATGAGCCAGGTTGTCCCATGGCCCTTCCTCTGGCTTCTAAAAGGGGATGTCAAGGAGCAGTCCAGCAAGGAGCCAGGCAGCTTGTCAGTGCTTCTGAAAGGTGCAAAATCCCTTTTCCCACCTGTTCCTGCCTTGAGAAGAGACAGGAGGCAGTAGTGCTTGTCCACCCTGTGCAGCTGCTTGATGAGTGGCAAGGGAAGCCTGAGGCCTGCCAGAAGGTGTGTGGTTCATGGTATGGACAGGAACCAGGATTCAAACTACAAAATTACCCTGACCCTGGCCTAGAGGAGACTGGCAGCCACCACTTAAATCTGAAGCCTCAGAATACGGTCAAAAACACCCTCATCCCCTGGGCAGCACTCCTTTCATATAGTCATTGCTTAATCTGATGCATTCATGTGAAGGAGGAGGCACTTGGTGAAAGTGGGAAAACACCTAACTACACTGATTAGTGCTGATTGGTTAATTGCCTTTCATTATGGGAAAAGTAAGGATGTGCAGTAACTGGCAATATGGCTAGACAGTGCTTCTTTATTGGAGACCAAAGCCTGAGAATTAATTCCAAATATCACCTATTCAGGCTGGAGGAGCTGAAGATTCCAAACATGTCTCTTTTTTAAAATTTATTTTGGGGAAGCATAAGAATATTCTTTTCCTGGTGCAGGGCTGTAGATCTGAAACAACACTCAGTATCAGGATGGAGCCTGTTTTTTGCTGCTTCCATTTGAGGTATCCAATATGATCATGAGGACTACCTTGTTTGGGAAAAAAAAAAAAGAAGAAGAAAAAGTAGGGTATAACCCCACTGATGGAGAAGGAGCACACTGCCCAGTCTGCTGCCACAGCTCTCTAGCAGGGAGGTCATGCGGGATGTGAGATAGCAGCCTCTGAATTAGTGCTTCATGCTCAGGGACTGTGACTCAGAGCCATGAGACCTTGGGTAGCTCTTTTGTGGGCAAGTAAGTGCTCAACGCACAAAAGATAATCTAACAAAGCCTGCTCCCTGTTCCCTGTGACGTTAGCAAAGCTTAGCCATAAAAATTATGTCATTTCTGGCAAGAAAGAAACTTACTCTGCAGTGTCCGTAAAGACCCCCAGACATTACTGGCCTGATGTAGTCTGTGACTCATCTGCATCCTTCCCATTTGTGCCTCTTCATGTACTTTTTAGCTGTAGACTCTCAAAAAGAACCTGATTTCCTCCAACATCTTACACAACTATGCCTTGAAGACGAACTGGCTATAATTATTGTAGACACCACTTAATATTCTTGCTCATGTGAAGTAGAAGCTGTGTTGTGCCTTCAGAAGACTGTGGTATGTATATGCCAGAATGGATTAATAGTTCTGTATTTCCACAATGTTTCCATCTATGGGCCACATTCCTTGGAAAGAAAAATAGGAAATTACTTCTGGCATATAAAATGCGGTATAAAAGCATCCTTTAGAAAAGACCCCAGGACATTTGGGAAGATTATTAAAATCATAAAATATTTTAATTATAATTTTGATTTTAATTATTATTTATTATGATTTTAATTAATGGTTTAAATAATCATCATAGTGATGATTAAAATCATAATCACAAAGCAGGTATTACAAATGGGCTCAGTTACTGTGGATCTTTTGGCAGTTGCTAAATTGACCTAGTGGAGATGCCAGATGGGCGAGATACTGTACATTCACAGCAACATCAAGACCTGCTCCAAGAAACTTTATCTCTAGGCAGGTATGAGGAGAAAAAGAGGATGCACACTCTCCATTTTAAACTGTGGCATACAAGAAGACTGCCAAGGCCAGATATGTTAGTGTAATGCTTTAAACAAAAGACCAGCTTTTCTTACAGTCATTTCATAATTAGTTTTTTTACACAAGTGACAGCTGCTTTTATGCCAAGTCCTAGTCTCATTCAGGGAAAATGGCAAAACTCCCAGGATAACTAGAATTTTTCTCTTTATACAGAATTCATTGAAGAACATTGTATTTATCATTTTTTTATCGTCCTTTTTAATAGATTGGTGCAAAACCAATAATTTTAGGTTTAGTAAGTAATTATTTACAGGAGGGGCAGAATTTTTGTTTAAAACACTCAATTGTTTACTTCAAGTATGCTTGTGTGTCACTGAGTCACCAAACCACAACTAAATTCTGGGAAATGGCTTATTGTTGAGGTTCACGATGTCCCATGACGCGGTGGGATGGATCAGAGTCTGATTTCAATTGGAGGCCTGATCTAAATTTGTATCCTTTCAAATCAGGATTAACAAACTGTGAAGGATTTTGAAGTTCCACCAGATGTCAGTAGCAAAAAGAAAGACCTTGCATTGTCACCTCTGGTTGTGTGGTTTGTACATGGCAAATATCAAGCAGAGTATTTGCTCTTCCCTTATAAGATTAAAGAGATTCCGTCTTTTCTAGGAGCCCAGATGAAGTCTTGGGTGCCTTGCTTGGGAGAAAAGACAAAGAGGCAAAACCACATTGTCACACATATGCTGGAGGATATTTTACAAGTTCACAGACTTGTTAGGGTTGGAAGGGACTTCTGGAGACCATCCAGTCCAATCCCCCTGCCAAGGCAGGGTCACCTTGTACAGGTGACACAGGAATGTGTCCCGGTATGTTTTACATGTTTCCAGAGAGGAAGACTCCATGACTTTCCAGGGTAGTGTGTTCCAGCACACCGCGTCCCTCATGTAAAGAAGTTCTTCCTCATGTTGAGGTTCCTGCTGTAAATCTTTAAGTAGATTTTGCATTGTGCTTGCTTTGCAAATAGAATGAACATTATATCCTGAAATCAGTAATTTCCTTTCAATATAATGTACTACAGGGAGAAATCATTTCAGATGATTAGGAAATTAGAAAGGACAAACTAAATTGTTTTGTGTTTTTTTCTTTTTCCTCTCCGGTAACCAGTGAGGGGACCCAAGGGCATGGCATGAAGAGATTTAGGTTGGATATAAGGAAAAGGTTCTTCACTCAGAGGGTGGTCAGGCATAGGAACAGTCTCCCCAGGGAAGTGGTCACAGTCCCAAGCCTGCCAGAGCTCCAGGAGTCTGAGGTAACACTCTCAGGCACATGGTGTCTGCAGAAATCACAGGATCATAGAACCTGCTGAGTTGGAAGGGACCCATCAGGATCACATTCCTGGAGTTGTCCTTTGCAGGGCCAGGAGCTGGACTTCGATGATCCTTGTGGGTCCCTTCCAGCTCAGGATATTCTATGCTTATGGGTTCGTTTGGATTTTTTCCTTTTTTTTTTCCTTTTTTTTTTTAATTTGGGAGAGGGGATGTATGCATGTTTGTGGGTTTGTTTTTTTTTTTTGGGGGGGGGCTGTGTGTTGTTGTTTGTTGAGTTTTTTGTTTGTTTGTTTTTTTTTCTTAATCACGAGCAATTCCGATCTTTGGAGTAGCAATCAATTTAACTTAAATATATATGCAGACACGCCCGGTTAAGGCAAGGAGGCACGGAGTGACGGAAAAGGCCGGGAATAGCGCTTCGGGCTGCGCCCGCCAGGGGGCGCTGCAGCGCCGCGGGCGGGTTCTGCCTTCTGGAAGGCGGGGAGGCCGCGCCTCCTCCCGGCGCCTCTTCCCTGCGGCCCTTCGCTACGGCCCTTCCCTTCCCTGCGGCTCCCCCCGACGCCTCTTCCCTTCGGCGCTGCCCTGCGCCTCCCGGGCCGTCGGTGGGCGCGGGGCATGGCCCTGCCTCACACCCCGTCTCGAGCAGCGGGGCGCGAAGCGGCGCTCCGGGCTCGGGGCGTCCCGCCCGCACCGCGTGTGCCTGAGCGGAGCCTCAGGGGTGGGAGCGCCCTGGAGGCCGATGGGCTGAGGTGAAGCGGCGAGGCCGCGTCCCAGATACATTAATTACCCAGTACTGCGGCTCACCTGCTTTCTCGTTCTGACCCCTGCCTAAACACAGCAGATGCGCTCGATGTTCAGCCTGCTGCTAGGGGAGGATGTTTATTTCAAGGGAATGACTCCCTGTGTGAGGAGACGGTGGCCAAGAGGAAATACGGACAGGGCTATGGCACTGGATGGATGGAGGGAAAAAGAACCCCACAAGTTTGTTAACAAAGATCAGTTTCTTACCATAAAATGATGATCAGGACAATTTAAGGGAGGTTCTCCTTCCTTTCTAAAATGTCACTTCCACACTAATATTAAAAGACAGGTGTTTCTTGATCATAGAATCGTAGAATCAGCAAGGTTGGAAGAGGCCTTTAAGATCATCCAGTCCAACCATCAATCCAGAACTACCACTGTAACCCTTAAACCACTAAAGCATAGCACCAAGGGCCAGATCCAGATACCTCTTAAATACCTTCAGGGATGGTGACCCTACAACCTCCCCGGGCAACCCATTCTGATGCCTGACCGCCCTAACAGTGAAAAACCTTTTCTAATATCTGAGTCTCCCCTGTCTCAGTTGAGGTTCATTTCCTCTGGTCCTCTCACTGCAGGCACAGTAGAAGAGACTGACCCCCACCTCACTGCAGCCTCCTTTCAGGGAGTTGTACAGAGGGATGAGGTTCTCCCTGAGCCTCCTCTTCTCCAGGCTAACCAAACCCAGCTCCCTCAGCCCTTCCTCATAGGATGTGTTTTCTTCACAAGCCTTGTTGCCCTTCTCTGGACACGCTCCAGCACCTCAATGTTCTTTTTAAAGTGAGGGGCTGAAAACTGAGCGCAGTACTTGAAGTGTGGCCTCACCAGTGCTAAGTACAGGGGGATGTTCCAGAGAGCGTGATTCTGTTCTCAGGCTAGTTTTCCACAGGCATTAGTGGCGTCAGTTTTAGGCCTGGGATTTCTTACTTAAAAATTCTAATGAGATCTTGCGTCTATTCTGGAGTAATGCCTTTAGGATTGTCTCTGCTTGGGTTGGATTGTTGGCGCTTAAACTAGGGAGCGAGCTGGGATCATCCAGCTGGGCACCGTGTTTTGGGCAGGGATGGCTGAACAAGGGCATGCTGCCTGTGATGCCTCCGTGTGAAAAACGTGAGGGCTGGTATAAATACCGACATGGCTGAAGACTGATGTCATAATTGATATCCATGACTTTCTCTCCTGGCACTAAATTAGTTTGCAGGGCTTCAGTCTTTGCCACCAAACAGAAGAAGGGTATAGTTAGTATGTGTGTGTGTATGGACATATGAAAGTGGGACACAATCTAGATATTGAAACCAAAACTTTCAAATGCCAGATTCAGTTCTTCACAGCTGCAGGCATCTTGTTAATAAAATATAAGATGTCATTGTTCAAAAGTTGAGTACTAAGTACATATAAATTAGTTTTCTACCAAATGAGTAAAATTGCTATTTACATCTCAGAATGTAAAAATCAATAGACTTTTGGGTTTCAAATGCCTGAAGAAGAATCAGTGTAACTATAACTGTAAAAGAGAATTTTTAATTCCTTTGAATCCTCTGTTTTTACTGAACCTGAGAGTAATGGGCATATATCATTAGAAACTGTAAAGTAGAAACCAATTAGCTCCTAAAGTTACATATTAGACTTAGAGGAACTTCTGCAAAAAAAGTAATGGGAAGTGTTCTATGAAGTGGGCAGAAACATTTTTTTTTCCCTGCATCAGTAGGCACAAGCTTTTAGACCTTGCTTCCAAATCCCTGTTAGCCACAGCTCCTCCAGTCCACCATGCTTTGGACCTGATTTACATTTGTTACGTCATGCAGCTAAGCAAGGTGCTTTGAATTTAATGTGTTAAGCCATCAGACATGGACCATGCTATTAAAGATCCAGAATGTTACATCTTGCTTAAATGTTAATGGTATTCTGCAGATGTGTGTTTATGGACACATTACATGGGAGTTTTTTCCTTTTTTTTTGGCAGGTGGCATTGGTGACGGAAGAAGGACAAGAATGATTACATACCCATAACTCCCAGCAGTATGTCAGGTAATCATATTTAATAAGAACATCTATGCAATATTTCTTGCCTTTCTGGAGTGATTGTAAATATTTACTGAAAAATACTTCTTTAACAATTTCTGAATTCATTTGTATTGGGAATGGAAGTCTTTACCTAGAGCACAGAGATGTGGGACACATAGTAATCTTCCCCAGCATTTTTGAAACTCTCATCTTCCTTGGTTTGCCTTCCAGAACCTAGTTGAATTCTAAATACACATTCCAACTTCAGCATTCCTGCTGAAGCTGCCAGCATAGGAACAGTTTCTGCTGAGTATCCTGGCCTAAGTTGTTTTGTAACATGGACATATCCCCTGAGCTTCAAAGTGAGACAGTCAAACTTATTTTACATAGATTGCCAAGTACACTTTAGAGAATTATTGACTAAGTCTGCAGGTGGGCTGAAGATCCAGAGTTGACATGACCGTTAACCATTTTAAGCCTACTTAACCATCTTATCCCTGCCAGTTGGAAAGCATCTGAAGGCTACACATAAATTAGCTGTGTCAAAACCCCCATGTATCTAATCCCAGAACAGGGTATCTAGAAAGACGTGCTTATTATGTGGAGATCATATGGAAGGTCAGAGAATTTCGGACTTCCAGAATTTGTTTTAGTATTCATCAATTTGCCTAAGAAAATGTTCTACTGATACTGTTTGTCAATGTGTATTTCAAGAGCCAAATGCTTAAAAGGGACCTTTGTAAAACCTGTTTGCAAAATGCAACTTGTGCTACATAGGAAAAATCATTACCAATAAGACTGTATTCCTGGTGTTCTGCCCAAGGGACAGCTTATTTTTACTGACTATGCAGATCAAATATCCTTTCCTTTTCCTTAAAAGGCTCCCATCGATTTGTACTGGCCAGCAAAGGGTAACAGCTACACTCACCAACAAAGATGGTCTTCTGACTTTAGGTTTCTAGATAAGAGGTAGAGGGTAAAATCCATGGGAAGAAACAGAACATTACATAAATACATGCTTTCATAGTAAAACATATTGTTTGATAATATGAAAAGGTGTGTCTTTTTATGGTTTCTTTGCTGCCCATTGAAGCAGAGATGAATATAAGAAGGAAGCAGAGGGCATTGAGGCATTTTGTGGAACGAAGTGGAATGCTGACCCTTGGCTGGTGTGTCAGGCTCTGACTTAGCATTTCTGCCACATGAGGATCAGGAAGGAGTTAGTGTCCTTAGGCTGCATTGGCAGGGCCTGCTAGAGTGGTTTTGCATTGTCCTGCAGGCATTCTGGGCATGGTGATTTCATTTGGCAAATAACTGTTTTGGAAGAATTTAAAGCATTGGCATGTAACTTGGTGTCTTCCAACTCTCTATTGTGGTCTCCCATGTCTCCTCTTAAACTGTGTTTTATGGCATTTTACTACAGGGCTTGACATTGCTGTGGTTTTGGAGGGAGCAGTTAATAGCTTCTGCTGTCTGATGGCAAGAGATGAGGAAGGAAAAGCAGTGTACCCACTTTATCCTCACCTTATCTGTTGGGTCTGTGGCTTCCTGTGGAGGACGGGTTTACGGAGACTTTCCATTGGCACTCTAACCAGTCATGTCTCCCTGGACTTGCCCCTGGCAGGGCAGCTCTGCTAAGCTCAGTGAAACACAAAGCCTAATTGAAAGCACTTACAATTTTCTGCATTTCTTTTGACAGAAGTCAGCAGAACAAATATGTGCAAATAAAATAATCAAGGAAAAAAAAAAGGTTGAGATGGGGATGATTGTTTGTAGCTGTAGATGTCCAGCACTTTTCATTATGAGCAGTTCGTATTTTCTGTTTCTGGTTATAGGAATGGCATTCCCTACATGAATGTAAATGTGAAAAGAAGCATGGATGAAATGAAAGTCTTTCAAACTGTATTAAAACTTCATAAATACCACCATCCAGAGCCAGACAAGAGTCCTTTTCTAATGAATGATAATGGAAGTTTAGATTCTGTTACTGAGTCACTGGAATATGGGAGAAGAATCTAATATGAAACCAAACCAGCTGGCTAAAATAACAGGCTGTATTATTCTTTATTTTTGATAGATAATTTCTCTCCCCATATGTTATGTTTGTACTGCAGTATGTATTTTCCTCTTGTAGGCACTGCCTGAAAGCCTTCAGGTTCTAGTGCAATCTAGAGAAGTTTTTCTGACCGGAGATTGTAGAATTTGACCTTGACAGTAAAACTAGGCTTTAGTACATTTACAGCTTCCATAAGAAAAATATTTTGAATATTTTGACATCTCATCTTTAAAAACACATACTGGTGTGATTATTTTACGTGCTTATAGCTTTTAATAGAGAGAGTTCTAGTTTGGCAAAATTATTTTGGGAATTTCAAAGCTATGAGTATCATTGAAGTATTTCAAAAATATAGAAGCCCTTACTTAGAAGTGAATAAAATTAAAAATAAAAAGCAGAGTGAACGTACGAGGTAAAATATTTGCATGCAGAAAGTTAAACTGAAACACAAATACTGAATTAATGAAGTCAAAGCTACTCTTCTTTTTTCTTAGAATGCAGTCAGAGTTCACCCAGCAGTACAGGTAGAGTTAATGAACGCCTAATATTGGGTACTTGATGTCATAAGAGGCAGACAAATGAAAAGCTGGACCTACAGGTTTTGTAGACACAGTGTTTATCATTTTGCTTTTGCAACTCTGCCAGTTCTAGGTGTCAGGACTTGCCAAACCAGATTTTTTTTCCACCAAGCACGGATGATGACCAAACACTGAGATAAAGGGATGCTTCAGGAGAGGGAGAGGTGGACATAGTATGTCTTTGAGTACTATCTCTGAGACAGGTGCATTCTGTTCTCATTAATTGAAGCTTGGTAAAGTAAATAGTTTTCATGTGAGCCATCATACACTTAAAAGTAACAAAGCAAATCTAAAAGTTTAGTTTTTCTGTTTTGAAACATTGTTTTTATTAAACATGGGTTATCTTTTATAGAATCACAGAATGGCTTGGGTCAGAAAGGACCTTTAAAAGCTGTCTCGTCCAACCCCCCTGGAATGAGCAGGGACATCTTCAACTAGATCAGGTTTCTCAGATGCCCGTCCAACCTGATTGTGAATGGGATAGGGTGCACCTTCTCTGGGCAACATGTTGCAATGTTTTAACACACTCACTGTAAAAACCTTCTTCCTTTTATCTAATCTAAATCGACCCTCTTTCAGTTTAAAACAATTATCCCTTGTCCTGTTGCAACAGGCTAAAAAGTTTGTCCCCATCTTTCTTACAGGAAGGCCCCCTTCAGGTACTAAAAAGCCACAATAAAGTCTCCCCAGAGCTTTCCCTTCTCAAGGCTGAACCGTTTCAACTTTTTCAAGCTTTCCTCATAGGAGAGGTGTTTGATTCCTGTGGTCACCTTGGTGGCCCTCCTCTGGACTCGCAGGTCCATGTCATTCCTGCTCTGAGGACCCCAGAGCTGGATGCAGTGCTCCAGGTGGGGTCTCATGAGAATGGAGTGGAGGGGCAGAATCTCCTTCCTTGCTCTGCTGGCCACACTGCTTTGGATGCAGCCCAGGGTATGATTTCTTTTCTGGGCTGCAACAATAGCATTCATCAGCAGTTTTACAGTTGACACTAACAATTGCTGCCCACAGAGTAATATCTGAGAAAAAAAAATTTATCAGCATTATAAAATTAGTCCTGTCTTAGCAATAACAGGGAGTTCTTTCTTGTGCATATGTTGGCGCAATAAAATAGTAAAAAAGTTGAAAAGTATTTTCTCATTGAGAAAATAGTACTTTCAAATTAATATGTAACATAATTTTAGAAGTTCTTTCTATTTTAACACTGTAATGAAGCTTCTGGTTTAGCATCAGTATTCACTGGCAATAGCTATCACTGGAGGCTCCCTTCTGTATATTTTCTCCCAAAATGCAGGAAAGACCCTGAAACATAGCTTCATCTTACTTTATTTACTGGAGTGAGAACTGAAGAAGAAATTCAAGAATGGGTTGTCAAACCTAGAAAATAGTATTTGTAGGATACAATAAACCTCTTAATTTTTACCTTCATGGAAGATGAAGAGAGAATGTGAAGAGTGTAATAGTCGTTCCAATAAAAACTGCAGCAGTTCTTTCACTGATTTCGGTAAGGCCAGGGTTTTACTCTGCTTTTACTTGGGAGCTTCAAAATCAACTTAGTCATTGTGCTTCTACTCAAATATCCACACTGTTCTATTTGGTAATGACTGTAAAGTTAGATCAAGATAGGAATTATAATAAAATTAAGTGCTTACATTGGGGAATATAATTTAAATGTCATAAATGCATATTTTCAGTAAGTAGAATTTAATATGCAACGTTTCTTGAAACAGGTCCCTCATTTGGAGAAGAAAATTAATCAGCTTTTGTGCAACAAATCCAATTGAAAACCAGTGTCTCCAAGGGTGTTGCACGTAGTTTCCAAGAACTGGGAAAAATAATAGAATAGGAAAGGTACCACATTTTCTTCATGGGTCTTTTCACTGTAATGCTCATTACCCTGTAAACTTGACATTAATTCAGATGGAGAACAGTTTATTGTTTAACATCAGCTGAGAAATTATTTCTCCCGTATTTCTATAATGAATTTCCTAGGATAATTTAATTTGACATACATCACTGTCTGACACTTCTTTGCCTGCCAGACCATGATAAAATCCGACTAACTCAAGTGTATTATTTCTTTTAAGTAACAGACTTTTTAGGAGGACAGTAAATACTCTAATATAAGGTTTTGTTACACCAGGATTCAGCAGCTTTGTAATGAGCTTTTGGGGATTTTCAAAAGGTTAACAAGATTTATATTGTGGGATGTTTTTGCATGAAGCTATGAATCACTCCATGATGGCTCTTATTACTTAGAAGCGTATTTCTGAATATGCAGTTAAAAATATCACACTTGCTAAGTTCTAGGTTACAGACACTCTGGGTTAATTTTACCCTTTTTTTTTTGTTCAGAATTTAATATTTTTAAAAGTGCTTTGTAAAAGTGCTATGTAAATACAAAAGCCAAGTAGTCTGTGAAACATTTTGTAACATTTCAAATTTTGTGCAATTCTTTAATATGTTGGTGTTTTCTTTCCAACTTACGAATACCTGCTGTTTTTTCCACAAAAGATCACACATCTTCAAAAAAAGGCGGGGAGGGATCTGGTTACATTTCACAAAGAACAGAGAAAACAAACTTGTTTGTTTGTTTGGGGGGGTTTTGTTTGTTTTGGGGGTTTTTGTTTTGTTTTTTGTTTTTAGGGTTTTTTTAGTTCTTTAGCATTTGCTAGTCATTTTAAATACATTTCATTATGTTAGTGCTGATATGTTTTTCCTTTTCTATTTTGTTTTTAATGATCTATCAGTGTATGTAGTCCCTTTCTAGAGTAGTTTTATTTAAGCCAGAGCTGTTTCTTTTGTTAACTCATATTTCTGAAATTTATTTCTGATGGCAGCTGACTGTTGTGTTTGAAATTTTGAGTATAATTCTTAGACTGTATAGTTGTGTTTCACTACTGGCATCAGGTTAGGAGGACTGCAAAGGGTTGTCAGTATGAAATGTTCAATTCACAGGCAAGAAGCTTTTAGAGTAGTTATTTAAAAGGACTAAAATGTCCTTTTGTTTTTTTAAGTTTTCTCTACTAGCCTATAAAATAAAAAACTTTGCTGTGCTTGCCTCAGGAGTTGCCATTTTATGATCTTCAAAAGCCTGACCACAGCTGCTGTTTATTTCTTCTGATAACTGTATGTCAGAGCAATGAACTTACAACACCTGTCCTTGGTATTGATTCCTATATGTAGAGAGGACTGTAATGTGGGGGTTTTTTGTGCCAATTGTAAAGCTGTTGGTGAACTCTAGGATCAATCTGATCAGGCGTTTTCCAGTTATTTCTGTAAAAACAAAATACCTTTTACATTCATTAAACGCACTTCTCATTATGTTCTTTAAAAGCTTCAGATTTTCTACAGTGCTTATCACAGAAGACAAATGTTTAAGGAGATGTATAATGTTGCAATACAAGAAGGCCAGACTTTCATTATTGCTTTGTTGTGTTTCTGAAAGTGCTTTAGACCTGTACCAAGCTTGAGTTTATTTCAAGTTTAAAGGAATTCTCTTGTCACATCCAAGTTTGTCTTTCTTACTGAAGAAGCCTTTGACTGCATTGTTTGAGCAAACTTTATTTATTTACTTTTTTTGTCTTTAACAAATTACATATTACATAGTGGCCGAATATACTGTCCATTCCCCAGTGGGAGGAAATGGAAGGTCAAATGAGAGATTAGGGAAAGACCATATGAATCAATTTGAAAGCTCATGACGAAAATAGTACTCAGAATCAGGATTTTAGAAAAAAGGTGACAGTGATCTGAAGTGATTTGTGGAAGTGACTTGAGTGATTTCCTAAATGGTTTCACTGTAACTTACTTGTTTTTAACGATCCGTATTTTGAGCCATATTTTGAAAATGGTGTTTTGTCTTCTCACTTTTGTTTTAGTAGGTTCCCAGGCATTACAAGAATTATCTAACACATAGTGAAGAGAGTAAACATCCATTAACATTCCTGTATTCACACAAACAGTAGTCTGCAAAATGAGCCCTGGAGAGGTGGATTGCTGTCTGTTGGGCATTAAATCAATCTTGCTTTAAAACAAACAAAGAGAGGTGATTCTGCACATACAGAGACAGGCACTGGGATTCCTTGCTAGAGGGGTTTGTGAATACAAGAAATGTACACGAGAGTAGACTGGGCTGTACTTCAAAGAGAGATCCATGGGGTATTGCTACATTTTAGAAAGGCCACAAGATCTCAGGCAGTCCCTTGGGCTGATGAGTAGCTGGGGATTGGGACACTTGGTGTGAACACTCATATGTGCTTGCTTTGTTCTTACTCTTCCCTGGGCATTCACTCATGACTCCTGTTGGAGAGCAGCAGCCACATGAGCCCTGTTTGAACAGAACTGCTGTGCTCAGGTATAGCTTCTTCTCAGAAAAACTCCCTCCCATGTGTTGTACAGAACTATGAGAGGGAAGAATGCACTGTTCTAGTTCCATTGTATGTCCTGGTATTTTACTGCTTTTCCCCATATAGCTTTGCTCATTAATTTCTTTTGGTAAGTTTATCTGTAGCTGCTACAAGATTCCATATTGGTCTACACAATTCCTGTTCATTTCTCAAAAGACAGGTTTTCAGAGAGCTCTTTACATACCAAAACCGTGAACCCTGAACCATTTGCTTCTCTGTGCTCAGAACCTGCCTCTGGTTAACTTACAGATGAACTGTCATATTCTTCTAGATTTTCTTTTTCTCTGATTATTTTTTTCTCATGTTTAGAAATTTGAGCATAGTTTCAACCCCAGCTCTTGATGAGATAAGTATATGTGTAGTATTACTTTAAAAGTTAATAGAAATTGTGTGTTTTTAAAAAGTAATTGCACTGATTCACAGAGGAGCTCATTAATATATATCAAGAATGAGGATAAAGGTATTACACTGTTTATGACAAGTTTCCTAATATTGCCTTTTCTTACAAGTTAGAAATTGTTTACAAAGTTTATTGGAATTATCTGTGCGCTCTTCTTTCATGGTGATTTAATACTTGTCCAAAAGATTGGAAATACTGAAATTTATCTTGAAATCCATATTCTAAAATGTAATATTTAAATATTTTATAACATTGCCGCTGCTAAGGCAAGTAGCAGGAACACAGTCCTGGATTAAATAACCCTGGCTGTTTATTTCCACAAGCATTGCCATACGCCCATGTTTCTGAAATATTGAAAACCACCTAATGGTTCCAGTAGACATCACTAGTTCTACCTGCTACAGTTCTTTTCACTCAACAATGTTTTTCTTATAGGCACTGTAATTTTTATATTTTAAAAATTAAGGAAAGAAATCCCATGTTCTAAAAGGTTTTATTTAGCACATTTACAAAGGCAGAATTTGCATATTTAAGAAGAAGAGTCTGGCTAGTCTGTGTGACCTGCGCTCCATCCTTCTGCTTATTCAATGATCATATGAGCCTAGTTTAAAAGTTGAGAAACTCAGTTGTGAAGTGTTTCCCTCTTTTATAAGGAAGCATAAGGAGAAAATGCTATGCTGTTTTTTGGGAGAAAACAGAAGGATGTGAAAGAAAAGAGAAAGAGGAGAGAAGAGGCAAAATAAATGAGAGAAAATAAAATGCTGTGAACTGGCAGCAAGATTAATGAGAAGAAATGAAACCTTAGTCTTGTCTGGCACAGATGGTTTTGTCTTCCCCAGCACAAACACACACGAAAAATTTACGTGCTTTTACTTATAGTTACTTTGTGTGGCTTAAAATGCTTGAACAAAGTATGAATCAGGTGTTAACTTTACTGGGGACGTATCTTTTAATTGTAGCTTGGTTGTTCTTTTCTTTTTTTCTCTCAAGTCATCAAGTAAAAATCCTCTAGTGTTATTGGACTGGGTCCATATGAAGCTAGGCTGCTTCATCAACCTACTGTGCACCCCTCAGTCCTAATCCTGATTACGTTTGCCTTAGTTGATCTCTGCAACCAGCCCACTTCAGTGTCCTTATATGCTTGCATACTTCAATGGCAAAACAAAAAACCCAAACCAGCTAAGTGCTGTTGTCTTTGCTGCTCTGTTTTCAGTAAACCTCAAATATCCAAAAAGGCAAAACTTTATTATGTAAGTTTTGCAATCAAGTAAATTAATGACAATTCAGAGATCTCTAAGTTGTTCTCCTACTTGCTACTATTTTGATCAGCTGCAAATTGAAATACTGTATAGAGAGAATTTTCTGTAGAAGTTCTGCTGTGAGCAGTTTTGGAAAATAACTTTTTGTTGTTGGAGGAAGTGCCTTTGTAACTGGGAAAACAGCAATCCTCTGACATCCCAGAACTGTTAATTTACCTTTGCCTAAGTGACAGCCTGTTGCTGGGGGTGAAAAATAAATGTTTACACTCCCCCAAAAAGTGTGAGCAATGTAGTCAGTCTCTGAGGAGCAGAGACTGATTGCCTGTGTGGTCACAGCAGCTTTCATCACCAATGGGTCTAGCTGTCAGCTGGAGCTACTGTGGTATAAAGCAGTAATAGTAATAATGGTAATGCAAATCCAGCCTTGATTGGGCAGATCCCAGGCAAGCAAAATTAGTGTAGCTCTCAGGGCACAGCAGGGGAAATTTAATGCAGTATCTCTAAGGTTTTTGAGAGCATGGGGAACAGGCAGTCTTTCAGTGTGGTTTTTGGTCCTATTTTGTGCACTCAGTTTTTGTCAGGATCAAAGTTCAGGGTTGGTATACAGCTCATTCCAGCAGGAAACACTGTCCTACTGACTGGCTGGCTACCATCTCCCATCTTTCTAGAAGAAACAACTTAATAACTCTCTTCACTTGAGTTGTACTAAAAAAGGGAGAACTTTTTGTGTTTCACTTTTTTGACCACTGTTGGTAGATGCTAGTAGAGAATTGGGAAAAAAAACACATAACGGAGATGAAAACAAATGAATCATTCCATTTTTTTTTGGTAGTCCTTTATATACAGATGTTCAGATAACACTGCATGTCTGAGAACAGGTCAACCTTTACAATCACCCATTAAGGAGTCTTTGCTTTGGCCTGTAATAAAAGAATTCTAAGCGATTCCCCTTGCCTATCCTTTTAGTTAAGCTCAATGGGCAGTTCATCTGCTAAAACTTTTCTGCTTCTATAAAACAAACTTCCCAAACAAAGACCCTCTGATGGGAATTTGAGGAAGTCTTTTGACCTGTTGACTGCTAAGATGCCATTTATTGCTACAATATGCATTTTGAAATTACTTGATGATTCCTTGATGAGAAGAGCTCTGGCCCTGCTTATTAGTCCCTCTTAATTATGAAACAGGGCCTGTGGTTGTAGTTGAGGTTCATCCCAGTAGGCTGTGCTGCTTCCTGCCTTGATTATAGGCATTTTAACAGTAGCTAGAGGGAGTGAGAGATGCTTCTCTTACAAATAAGGAGTGCAGACAAAATTACATTATCATCCTTTATCAAAGATTTTGGGTTGACAAGACCAAGAGCAGATACAGGAGATTTCAACTGTGTTTTTTGTTTAAAAACAAAGAAGAAAAAGAAAAAGAAAAAAGCCTTTGAGACATTCAGGCAGGATATGTTAAAACCAATGGAGTAGAATAAACAATGTAGTCCTCTCATGAAACTAATTTAACATTTTAATAAGATGAATGGTAATTTAAGACGTAAACATCCGCTGTGCCACAGTGTATGAAGTACAAGAAAAGGAGACAAAATATAAGACCCCTCAGTGGTAGTTCCTTACAACTTAATCTTTGTCTGGCAAAACTTGAATGTGAAATGTCCCTGGTGACTGAGGAGAATTTGTGAAATAAAGTGGAAACTTGTAAAATTAAATGAACTGTAGCTAACATGGCAGACAAAATAGTGAGACAAATTTCAGAGGGAACGAAAAGGAAAAGATAGGATATAGCTTCTTGATGTTTGGCTAGCCTTGGTAAACTCTTCCTGAGTAAATTGCAAATGATGGAAATTATAACAGAATCAATTTCTCTTCATAGTTTAAATGTGTCTATAACCGTATTTCAAAGTCCCATAGATGCTTTGCAAATACAGAAATTGGAAAATATATTTTGATTTTATTTTTTAAGTTATGAAGGGTTTTAGAGTTCCTTCTTAAAAAACTATAAGCCTTGTGTGACATGCTCTCTGAATCCTTGGAAAACAGAATTTTTACGGTAGTCATGAATATGTGGGTTTCAGTTAAAATAAAAGGACACACAAATCCTCATAGGCTAAAAGACAGCAACGATGGTCTTTAATATCAAAGATAAATTTGGGGAAAATATATAGAAATTTTTGCCTAATGAGATTGAACAGCCTGGGTCATGAATCACTGATCTTAAGGACTAATAGCAAGAACCTGAGTAACTGAGGAGATAACTGACTTTTCTAAACAAGGCCAAGAATTGTGTGGCATCACTGGCCTGCTCAAGGAGCTGACAAAGCATGGATTTATTTATGAGTGTATTATAGAAATGCCTATATTTTTTATATATATTACACATGCCTGACTCTTGCATTTTGTGAAGATGAGATACCATCCATGCAGGGAGATAATTAGGGGGTGAAGGAACTCAAGGGAGAGTAGCCTTGTACTAAACCAGGTACACTGTTTGAGGTTATGCAAAGTCTAGAGGAAGGGTGGGTTCTAGCGCATGGTTCCTCTTTGTGCCACAGAAAATGAAGTGCCTAAGTTCAGATCTTAGAGGGAAGTTCTCAGCTCCCAGAGGGTCTTATCACAAAACTCCTATCTCTCCCTCTGAGCTTAAATTTGTGACGTCAAGAGAATATCAAAGTGTTCAAATTATTAAAAAAAAAAATTATATTCCGTTCTTTTATTTTTTGTAATTGCCTAGTATTTTCTGCATTACTTTCACTATTCTATTTTAAACTAATTATCCTCCTACAAGTGATATTCTTTTGCCATATTACCTGCATTTGAATTAGTTTTTAATTTTACTAAGAAAATCAAGTCTGAACTAAGAGCAAATCTATAAAGCCAGAAGTAAGTAGGTAAGGGCAAATTATGTAGGTAACTTACCTGCCCTTTGCGTTGAAGTCCGTGATGCCAGGTACTTTCTCACGCAAATTCATGTTATTGATGTCCAGCTGAGATACAGCGAGTAGAAGAAATGGACTTGTAGCTGCAAATGTCAGGTGAGCTTGTATTCCTAGCAGAAAAAAGGTGTTTACATCTAAAATTAAATAATATATTGAGGAAAGCTGTATGTACATACAGGAACTAACACAGGATAACAGTATTTAAAACTATCCGTGATTAAGTTTCCTGAATTTGTCTTGTACTATGTTCCACTTAAGAGAAGTTCTAAGACAAAGGACTCAGAAACAGCAATATTATGGTAGATCTGGTAACTGAAATCCCAAGTTACTTTGAATCATTTTTATCTGGAAAGTAATGACTTAGCGTGCACTTAATTACTAGTATTTTACTTAACTGAGTGAAATATATGTAAAATTAACTCTTAGGTTGATTAGAATAGCAGAATCTTACTATGATTAAAACCACTGTGGGTATCAGTCATCAAATGTCTGGAATTTGCTATTTTCTTTAAGCAAGTTAAACAGCTATTTTGTATTTGAATTTTGTTACATATAATAGAAAATAAAATAATTTCTTTAAATACAGAATATGATTTTTGATGAGTCATTTCTACAGAATTTAGTTTTGCTGCCCAGAAATATAAATTGGGCTGTATTTAGTTTTACAAATTTATCAGCTAATGGTATCTCAGTTTCTTCTATACCAAAGAATAAGTAATGACCAATTAGATAAAATCATGCAGCTTTAGTATTGTTCATTATCCACGCCGGAGCCAAGTGTTCGTGCTCCTGTGATAAAATTAGCGTCTCTGATACTCCACTGTGACCACAAGCGGAGAAAGGCAGTAGGTAGCAAAAGCGGAACTGCTAAGCATGCCCACATAAGAATGTCACACCTAGGTAACAGAGTGTCCCTCAGGTCAGCCTACGATAAGAGCAAAGTCAAACAAGGCTGAATCCTTGATGTTTTGTGTTTTAAGTATCTGACAATTGTTCACGACCAGCCTCGACCTACAAGACCTCAAATGATCATATGAGCAAGGCAATAAATCGGTGGTAACTTGCCCTGGGGCCCATGTTGTAGTTGTGATGTTGTGAAAGTTACATCTAGTGTTAGCCTGTCCACATAGATCTGCCTTCTTTTTCAGGATTCTCAGACAGGAAAATTTTATATTTGCTTGTACCGAAGGGGAACTATGGTGGCTGAATGGGCATGGCTGAAAGGTTCTGCATCGTATCAGTGCAGTCCAGTGGAGATGCACGGGAATACCACAGCATCAGGAGAGCTGGGGAGCCACTTGCTTTCCAAAACTCCACACCTGAGCAAGATTTTGGCAAAGCCAACAGTTTGTAGCCCTGCAGTATTTGCCAAACATCCAGGACGTGGCCTCCTGTTGTGGGACAGACTGATTCACCTTCCTGACAGAAATCAGAAATGGAATGTAGTGGGCATAACAGAAAATCGTTTCTGTAGGAAAAGACACTTCAAAAATTATGGTAACCAGAGGAATGGACAGCAGCTTTCGCAATGCCTACATGCTTCATCTTGGACTAGTACAATTTTACAGCCAGGTCATACAAAAGCAAACTTTCAAATCATGTCAAGTGCCCAGGAATACCAAAAAGAAGAAAAAAAGTGTAAAGGTAAATGACGTTATCATGCAGGGCATAGCAAATGCTGTATTTAGAAAAACAAAACAAAACAAAGCAAAACCAGGTTATGTCTTTATTTACTGTCAGGGGTTTGGCCATTGGTAAAAGCATTATTATGTGGGGATGTTTTCTTGCTACCAACCTTTTTTTAATTTTTTTTTTTTTAAATCAGTGGTAATTGTGGTTTTTAGTTTTCTCTTCTATTTAATTTAATAGATTTGTGAAGAGCCCTTGTGACAATGTGATGAGTACTTACTGGCGTTTTCTGTGTGATACCTAATACAAAATAATATCTCTTATTTTAGAGCTTTTAAAAAGTATTTGTCTCTCTCTTTATGATCTTTATAAGCTGATCAAAAATCTTTTCTGAACCTGGTCTTTTTTAATAAAGCATATCTTTGATACATTAAAAATGCAAAGACAAAAGAAAGCATTCTTTTCTACTTTCAGGGTGTTCAGCTCTCACCTGTGACTGTATTGTTTGTCTTCTTTCTTATTGTTAACCATACCCAAAGCCTCAATGAGTGCATGTACAGAGCTCAAGTAGGACTTCTTGTTAGGAATATTCTCTGCCTCACTAGTCAGGAGGATAAACCATTTTCTCTCAGGTTGTTTTGTTCACATCATTACAGCATTGAAGGAATTCCTTTTAAGAATTACAGTTGCTGAGGTATTAGCACAAATGTAGTGCCTAAGTTATTCTTATTCCTTTCTAAACTTAGATAAATAGTTCTTCATTGCTCTTTGCCTAAAAAATAATTACTGTATATTGGGAGGGAGGGGATTACAAGTTGTTTTCTTTTACTTAAGTCTTGCGTCACTCCAGGAAGAAAGATTACAGTGTCAGGCAGGATATCACCTCATGAAAAAGTTAAACTGGTCTAAGTACCTGATTTCTTTAGATTTAGTTGTGCTTTACCTCAGAATGCCTCTTTGCTAACAGATGTCAGGTGTTGATCGCTTTAACGTCTTACTAAGGGCTGTCAGGAGGCTACCAAACCCAGACAGTCCCATCCAGGAGCCTGTTAATTATGTTATGTCAAGCTAAATTAGCCTGCTTTTTGCTTGGTTTTATTTTTGAACAAATGAAACTTCTTACCTTGATGTTTTCATGTGAAGTTGAGGCAGGGAATGACTCAGAAAAGGTACACATTTTAAGTATTGGCCATTACTTCCTTGAGAGATAAGCTCTGTAATTAACTGATGTCTGCTAACAGGGTCTTCCAATTATGATATATGGGGTGGCTTAACAAATTGGGTTGTCTGGGTCACAGGTCTGTAATTACTCTTAGTAATATTTGTTCAGGGACCATCTTAAAAGTTGTCAAACACTATTCAAGAGTTTTGTTAGCCCATTTGTTGGCTGATGTATCAAGGAGCAAGTGCTTTCTGACGAGACTGTATGCTACCTACCCATGTCATGTATAGTGCAAGAAAAAGCATGCACAAGCCCTGGAGGAGTCCTGATCAGTAAAGAGCAAGCTCCATTCTCTTTTAACCAGATTTATTCAAGGTGTTGAAAATATTTTGAGGGATAACTGGAATTGTAGTGAATCTGAACATTTAAATATAAATGATGACATTCTTATCCAAGCAGACTAATGAGTCTGAAGTATTTCAATAAAAGGCACATCACACTGGCATTTTATGAGTCACAGACAAATTTAGTGTCATGTCATAACTGAGGTACAGTGGGTTTTATGAGAGGAACAGTTTTAGAGAAATTACTAACTTGGTACACGTGGAGAAAAGAGGTGTGCTGTTGTCTAAGTAAGATTTTCCTCTGGTTCGTACCACGGGCAGGTAGTTTGAATCTTGCTGCATCTGTTGCAAACCCAAAGAAATTATTTTATGTCAGAAAGAGTTAGCTTTTTTTGTTTCAACTGCTGTAATAAATGTAGCATAGACAAAATGATGATTTTTTTAATGTCTTATTTTCCACTGAGACATACTCCAGGAATTGTCAATGCTGTTGTGGCTTTTCAGCGCTAGAATTCCATAATCCTAACTACCTTATGATTTAGTCACAAATAGGGTTTTCAAAATAAAATAAACACCATGAAGAGTTAATTTTCTTTTCTTGTAAATGCTTGTTGTTATTTTAGATTCTGATGTTTGAGGTTTTCTTAGTTAAATCTCTAACAGTAAGTTTGCATAGTCATACTTCTGAGGGACCGTTTTGAGTCTTTGATCATAGTGCGTGAAGTGAATGAATAAGGTGGTGCAAATATATACATTAAAGAGTTCATTGTGTGGGCACTGAGGTAGCTGTATTTGACAACTCGTGTGTTGTAAAAGCCACATTCGTAGTTTTGCTCAAAAGCTGTTACAGTTTTCAGTATATTTTCCGTATGAAATGAGGAGATCTGTCTGGGATGTGGCCCATGTTATGAAAATGCAGATTTGTGTTTGCTCAGAAAAGCAGTGATCTCATTTCTTTTATTTTCCCCCAAAACCATCAGAGGTGGCTGAGACAATTCAGGCAACAATAAAATCTGTAAATAGGAGATATAACGGTTACTTTCTAATGTGTAAAAATTTGTATTACAAAACTAGGAGCTGATAATACAGGCATACAAAACTGTGAGGAGTTCAGAACGGTATGTTTAATCCTTGCAACTACACGTTTAAACGTGCAAAATTTTTTTACCAAATACCGGATTTTTATTCGCCTTTATGCATGAAGTCTGACCAGCAACCAACATAAGATCCTTCCATTTGGTCCTTTAGAAGTGTCACTCTGCCCTGACGGATTTGAATGCTCTGCAATACCTCCCACGTACTGACACTGCCGAATCTTTTAGAACGGCGTGCAAGGGCCCTGTCTGCAGCACTGCAATACTCAGGACTCTAGACCAGGGGTGCACAGTTTGGAAAAAGTCAGGAGAATAGGACTCTTGCAGGTAATATGCCACAGCAGATTAGATTGCACTGAATGATACTTCTTTTTTCTATGTCGGGGACCTCTGTTGGTTGGGCTGTAGTGTCCAGAGGATCATTCACAGGATTTTTGTCTTTCCTTAACATTTCTGTACGTTCATTTTGGTGGGTTTTGTAACTGAGCTAAGTCACAAGAGAAGTGCATCTTAATGGGGGGGATTTCATTGTTTGTAATTAAAAGTCTTAGTCAAAATTTGTAAAATAGGAGTCAGTGAAGAGCTGAATGGTGTAGCATAAGGTGGTCTCTTCTGCTGACTCCCCTTTTCAGGCATTCTAGGCCTGATTTCTGCCTACCCAGTTAATATCACTGACTGCGCTACACTTACTTCTAATTTACACCAGGGTGAGTATGTAAAAACCTTTGGGGCATTCCAGGCCCATGTTCAACAAGTAATTTTTGCATTTTTTAGAACAATGAACTAACACCTCAGACTGTGAGAGATTCGAGCTTTGGATCCTCTGCTGTTACAGTATCAAAATTTCTGTTTTATCACTGGCCTCTTTGCTTGAATCGAAGGGTTTATTCTGATGGTGATTAACTTCCATGTGTTCACATAATCAGACACTTGTGAACTAATAAAATTCCAAGTGTGATATTACATTGCTGGAGGCAACGAAAGCTCAACATGACATGATGTAAAGACACAAATGTTCAAATTGGAATACAAAACAAAGAAAAACTGTTAATATTATTCTACTCCACTTTCAGACTTTTGATAAAGACACTGTCTGACTGTCTTGTATCAGACAATTTAATTCAAAGGCATACATGAAACGAACCTACAGGATTGGACCCTAAAAGATTAAAATGAAATATTTTAGGAATATTTCAGTTTTTAAAACCTTTGCAGTGTTCTTTGAGCTGATTTGTTTCCAAGGGAACAACAATCTGCAGTGCTATAAATCTCTTTAATATTAGCATATCACAGGTAAGGAACCCACATTCCCTGGCAGTGTTCATCTTTTTTTGTTTGTTTGTTGGAAAAGTCTTTCATTCATTTTTCGTTTTCTCCTCATCCTTCACAGTTTCATGTAATTTAATTTCCTGGCAATATTAAAGTAACTCCTGACAAAAATAGTACATGTGACACATTTCTAAGCATTATTGACATAGCAATAGAAAATAAGAAATGTTTGAGGGATTTATTTTGGAACAGAAAGTAAGTCGCAGGCTGTGCTATGTTGAAATATAATTTCCTCAGGTGCTGTCCTGGCTGGAACAGCTCTGTCTACACGAGGTTTCAATTCTGTTTAGTTTTTCAGTAACAAACCTAAATCCAATCAGAGGGTGAAAAAACAAGAGAAGAAAAGATTCGTGGGAATTTTGACTTTGCTGGCAAAGCAAATCCACATGGGAAAAATTCCCAATAAGAATTTAAACCTAGTTCTCTAAAGCTTTTCTGAGTGGTGTAAAAGTATCTCGGTATTGCGCTCTGCTAACCTGTAAAACAGAGCCTCACCTCTGTGGGAGCTCTACATAAATTCCTGTTGGCAGTACAGGGGATCTTTTTGTGGTAAATGAACGACCCAGGTACTGTACTTGGGAATATTTTATTGGCAGTGTGGAGAAGTAAGTTCAGCAAGCTGTATGTGTCACATACACTACAGTATTGCCAACCCATCACCTCAGTGGGAATGGTTTTGGGGGTTTCAGTATAAACAACTATTGCAGAATTTCTTGAATGAAACACAAGCATTTTTTAGGGTGCTGAACATCCATTATTGAAAAATCAGATTGTGCATGAGACATGCTTTTTATCACAGACAAACTCACTGTTTGTAAAATCTAGATGATGGGCCTGAACCAAAATGAAAATTAACTTTTATTGTGTGCTTTTTCACACTGTATTTTACAATGGTATTTGTTGAGTTAGATAATGGTAAATGAATGAGGGTTCATCAGGGTTTTACTTGTTGGATTTCAGTAACTGTTAGTGCTCTTAACAAAATAAAATGTTAGGTTTTTTAGAGTTTTAGCAGAATAAGTTAATTTTGGAGGCAACTTTATTGACTTCCGTAGCACAAATCTCGATAGAGTTCAGTTTGACTTACCAAATGTATTATTATTTTAGGAGCAAGTTAATAAGAAATGCATGGTAAAGATGCTTCTTTTATAGTTAGAGGAGAAAAAAGAACTCCAAGCATGAATTTTAACTTCTCTGATCTTTGAAAGGACTTGTCCTGAATTTGGTACTAATTAGACATTAACTGGCAATGCTGCTTATTTAGATAGGTTAGTTACGGTTGTATGTTGGAAGGGAAAATGTTTCTCTATTGGCTCTTTTTATTAGTCTGAAATATTAACCAATATCGGATAGGGAAAAATATGTATATGTCATAGTTCTTACCTATTGCACTGAATTTTTGAGGACTATTTAAGAGTATGTTCATTAAGATTGTTAGATGTATGCTTAAGATTCTAGAAGAAAAATTACCAAGTTTCATGGTAATTTTAGCAGTCCTTTAGTTTAAAATGAGTGAAATAAGAAAGCTCTCATTATAAATCAGTAATAATTCAGCTCCCTAATAATTAGAACAGAGATTAGAAAGGGATCCCCTTTTGTTACTGACTTCACAAGTTTTACCGTATCTTAGCTGTGCTGTAAAGAAAAAACACATTTTTCCTAGTAAAAAACCAAATAGCAGCTAATATAAGTTAAAAATAAATTAATTGTTTTAGATCAAAAAAGAATGGCTGATTAAAGAAGGTATATTCAACCATACTGAAGTTTGGGGTGCATTAAGCGATTAAGATATCATTCAATTTTTGTAGTAGTTGCATTGACATGTTCATAGTTCATAGGTGAGCCAAAATGAGCAAAAAACCTTTCTTCCTTTCCTCGCTCTGTTATCAAAAAGTGGCTCTTTAAAAGTACTTCATTACTGAAACAGAAAATACAACAAAGCAGAATAGCAAAGCAATTAGCTTATTGATAATATTTAAGCAGTGTTCTTTTTGCTGATTATATTATTTTGAAGTTTCCCACCTGTTGAACTCAATAGAAATTACTTCTTGAAATCACTGAAGTTTAGCAAAGCCGCTTTCCCATAAATGCACTACCAGGCAGTGGGGAGGATTGTGTACGTGTGGAAGGCTGGGGAGATTCATGCATGTAATTCTGTAAAACAAAATCAATAAAGCTGATGACAGATTAAGTTGCTAAATTTTGTAAAACTAGACTACTGTTTGGGTCATCAGCACAGCACTATTGGATTTTCTATGGTTTAATGCTGAAAAACAGGATTATTGATTTTAGGATTTTCAGCGTATCCCCTCTGGGAGTTCTTAAGCAGTCTTTATAATTCTTCACACTGAAGTTGACAACTACAGTGACATAACTGTGTCCTCGCCTTAGTAATCATTTTCTAATCATATTGGAAAAGGCTGGAAATGGCTTATAAAATGATTGTTCCAGACAAACAGGGGAACAGGAGGGTTGTCAGGATGTCGCTTCTTTGTCTGGTGGTCATTGCTACCTGACTGCCATCTTCCCTTGGAATTAACTTACAGTCACAGATTAAGACCTTTGACTGTCATAAATCTGCTTCCCAATATGTTTGACTGGCAGGGGAGTTCACAAGCCGTCCCAATATAAATAGGATTTTAGCACATCCGAAGTAAAACGGGCTGTTTTGCAGTTGACTTTGTTGGTGTATATTCATTGCTCCTCTCCCGATCCATGTGTATGCATGCCTGCGTGTGTATGCATGTGTGTGTGTACGTAAAGTAGAAGCTGAGATAGGCTAACAAAATGAACTACTGTATGCAAGAAATATATGAAGTGCACCCAGCTGCTGGTAGCAATTGCTACATGCAGTCCACTGATTATTGCACATATATCGAAGATAATCAGGGTTACAGCAGTTGTGATGCTCAGGTCCTGCACAGTAACAACATATATATGGAACAGGCCTGGGCGGTGAATCAGCCTTATACCTGTAGTTACCCTGGAAACGTGTTTAAAAGCGAGTACTCTGACATGGACATGGCCCTGAATCAGTACAACCAACCTGAATTTTTCACAGAAGAAAAACCTACTTTTTCTCAAGTGCAGTCGCCATCGTACTCTCAGAAGAAAGGTAGGGGCATTTTATTTAAATAACAAAAAAAAATAATCTCTGTTTTTGTTTTTGTTTCGCTTTAAACTTACAGTTGCATCTGTTGGCTCAGATGCATCTTTGAATGTGAAGGCTGCCTGTTCAAAATTGAAAGCAGCAGTAACATAGGTTGCTAGGTGATTGTAAGGTTTTCGGTGAGCGATGAGGATTTCCAAGCACTTTTTCTTAATCTATAAGAGACATCTGCAAATATATTGCTTTTTTTTCTGCTTTCCTGGGCTATTAAGTTCCTTTGCTATTCACCAGTGAGCTTGATAAGAAAGTTTCTCTTCTGAAATGCCGTCATTATATATTCTGCGTCTTAAAGCTATGTTTCTGGTTACATACAAACTGTGTAAGTCCTTGTTTTCAGTGGATGTGAACTCTCTTTGCTCAGCAACTCAGGCAAAAGATTTTGAAAATAGGACTGTAAATATGTATGGGAAAATGATTGTGTTTGAGTTACTACCTTCTAAATGAAAACCATGAGTTCCTGATTATGCAGAGCAAAAAAGGCTGAAAATTCAAGAATATATCTATGAAAGAAAGATGACTTTGCATCCAAAAGATTGCAAATCCAAATCAATATGTTTGTGACACGTGCAATGTCTGGTCCCTCGGGGTTAAATCTTTGCCGGTTTTTAGAATTTATTCTTTTGCTTTCAAGTAAGCAAAGGAGATTTTAAAAGAGCCCAAAATACCAACAAACACTTGGAAATGTTTTCAGTGTTGTTTGTTTTGAACTCGAACAACTGAACTGAAGGATACAAAGTATACATTCTCTGTGTTTCTTTAAAATCATTAAATTATTAAAGAAGAAAAAGAAACAGTATGTTATACCAAAATACTGTTCTTTTCTGGTAAAACCAGATTTTCCGTATGTAGTTTTCCAAATCCAGGTGAATCTGATGTAACTAGAAAGATAAAAGAAAACACCATTTACTACTTTTGAAGTATCTTTGTAGTGAAAAGTAGGCTGTTTAATTTTATTAACTACATGGAGAACTGAAATATTTTCCTTTGGGCAAAAATATTCATTAACCCTTGAAGCAATAAATCTGTATGATTGATAGAAAAATGTCTTAATTTTATACTTTGAACAGCATCATCTTTCATAATAAAGAAAATGATTTTTAAAATCCTTCTTGGAAGCTGTAAAAACATGATCAAATTGTAGGCTAAATGTAGTTGTGGATAATGCATGTATTTGTGTTGTGCAACATTTTAAATGCTTTTTAAGGCTATTTATCTGCTCTTGGCTTTTAATTAATGAATTCATAGCCTTTGCAGACTTTTCCCATGTCTAATTTTTGGTTAAAGAAAAAGTTTATCTCAGGATTAACTTAGCAAAAATAAAGACTTGCTGTTGCAGAGTCACTGAAGGAATACATTTTTCATAATGCTAAAGGTTATGGATAATAACTGATACACCTAGATCAGAGCTTTACGTTATTTCAGTACTCAGACACCTGACATCTGCCCTGTGTAAAGTTTTTGTACTTGTTTGTTTGAAAGAATACAGAGTTGTTTTTAAAAACTGCTTGTCTGCCCTTGTTTTCTACCACCTCAGTTTCACTAAGAAATGGCGGTGAATTTCTGTGGAAGCCAACTCTCGAGCAGGCTTTTAACTGATCATTCACAGAGATTGAGCAATGTGTTCTGGGATTCTTTAGAGCCTTATTACTGTGATAATCAATAAAAAGTAGCCTCCCTTCTGTCAAACCTATGCAAATGTTGAGTTTGTTAAGCAGAAGAGATCTAAACTGCATGGAACATGTGCATCTTCTCTTTTCTTCTTTTTTTTCTTTTTAATTTCCATCTTTTAAGCAAGCCATCATAAAATTAACGGATCTTTTAATCCTGTCCTATGAACAGAAGGCTTTTCACAGGGCATGTGTGTCTGTATTGATCCAGAACTGACTGGGGGAGCGAGTGAGTTTGTTAGAGAAGCCTTGGTAATAGCCCATTAAAACAAAATTAAGTCCCTAAACAGGTGTTCATGAGAAGTCTTGATTGTTGCAGTTGGTATTTTTGTTAGTCCCCTAAAATTTGTCATAATCTCAATAATGTGCTGTCCAAATCAGATTATACTTTACAGTAGCACA
Organism: Aleadryas rufinucha; assembly: GCA_013397815.1. Classification (NCBI taxonomy): domain Eukaryota; kingdom Metazoa; phylum Chordata; class Aves; order Passeriformes; genus Aleadryas; species Aleadryas rufinucha. The sequence goes on from VZTH01009678.1 coordinate 52,996, forward strand.
TGGACTCTTTTCCTATCAGAACTCTTGCTAGTTACTAAATGGTTAAAGTCTTGTTTTTCCTCTGGGAAGAAAAAGAAATCAACATTTTATATACTGAAAAGCTTATAATTTATGAAAGGGTATTTAATTATTTCTCTATTTTTATGTCACTTTGAAAGAATTAAGAAAATAACTTGAAAAACAAGAACCAAAGACCCCAGCAATGTGTCACTAAGGGAAAAAAATAAGCTTTTATCAAGTATAGCCAGTTATTCTAAATATAAGAAAGCTGCTTCAGTTATTACAGTACATTAAAAACTATTATTTCCTGACTATCTGTCAGAAATTCTGATGAAAGAATTAACTTTTAAAGAAAAGAATTGTAGTCCAGAAAATCAAGAGGTGGAGATGTGGGTTTAGCTTTGCATCTACTTGTTGCTCCATTACCTTTTGTGCTCTGGTGTATGCTGTTAAAAGGTGACAGCACAACATTTGTGCAAGAGCTTACTGCTTTGTTAAGAAAGCCCTTTCGGACCCGATCCTGCCCTAGGAAACAGGCAGCCAGATACACTTTGTTTTCTGCATAATGCTGTGAAATCTGATAAGCAGAACAGGGCTCATCGTCGTGAGAACAAGGTGCTGTTCTCAGTTTTGTCCCAGAGAGCTTAAACTGGAATATTTTTCCCCTCATACAGTGCTGCCAGCCATGGTGAGCTTGCAGCACTGCGTGCTGGATGGGTGATGCTCTGGGAGAGCCTGTTCCCTCCCTGCCCTTGTGCAGAGGCTGAGCACACAGGCAAAAATGACACCTATGCTGTGAGGAGGAGTACCCAGCAACAGGGAGGAGATAATGGAGTTAGGAAGGTACAAAAGAAATATGTACAGGAGTCCAGAAACCTCAGTCTCCCCACACTTGGTGTCTGCACAGTGTTTTGGACATTTGGACGACATGGAAGAAATGTCTGCAAAGTTAAAACTAGGATGAGAGTTGGCTTTCACTTTCCTTTGCACAATAATTTCCTGGACAAGGTTAATGAAAGATGTCCACAGGTGTCTGTGAAGTTAGGCTTTAACTTCAGATTCTGTGAGGGCGGAGAGCAGCAAGCAGAGGCTGCCCCCCAACCAAGGGTTTGCAGGGGGGAATGCTTGGGTTTAGGCTCTCTGTGGCAGAGCCGACTCCTCATCCCTGCAGCTCACCTTGCTTCCCAGATACCAGTCAGATACCAGTGAGGTTAATGCCATCTTTTGAAGGGCCCTTGGTATGGAGAGAGAACGGGGCTTTGAAAGTTGTTATTATTGTTGTTATTTTTATAGTTGTATTTGCCGTAATTATTTCGCTTTATATTTTGTCAGGCAATTAATGTGCAGCTGAGAATACGTACTGTGTGGGTGCTAGAGTATGCAACTGAATTAGTCCAAACTGAGTTCTCAGCAGTGTGAAAACATTAGGGTACTTTCTACACAGCTAAGAAAAAGTAACACATAGCTTATGCCAAAACATCATCTCATCAATGCAGGGGGTGTGTGTGGATATAATCAATTTACAGAAACACTGAGAATTTGTCATCCTGGTCTTTGCAGCAGAGCAGCTCCCAGTATATTAACAATTATTCAAGGCTGAAAAATATTAATTTTGCTCTTGACCACCCATCTAAGGAAATAGCACTAAGAAAAATTGCATAATCCATTGCATCAGTCGTTATGCATTTGGAGTTATGTTTCTTTCATAGTAAAAAGTCAATGGAAATAACGTGTTTTCATCTCTTTCACTGTAACCTTTCCACAACCAGATGAAGGATGAGAAAGCAAAGTAAGTTATACTTTGCTTTGTTCAGTGAGGCTTAGATTTCTAAATAAATAACTTTCTTGCAGTACTAAGATATTGTCTCTAATAACATTTAAATAATTTGAGGGGTGGGGAAATGGCATGATCTGACCCTTAAAGTGGTGCGTTTTGTACCTGTAGTTGGTAATGGCTGGAGGTACAGTACTGATTGCAGAAGTTTAAGTGATAACACAGTTTGGGCTGAAATGTTTTCAGCATGTTCTCAGCAAAAGCACTGTTGTTGATAAGGTTTCTGACTCAGCCTAAGGAACAGAGCTAATACATTGAAAAGTCGTTGAGAGAAAAGGGACTATAAAATGTTTCAGATTCGATCTTTGCAGAATCTTTTGCCAAATTTTTGTGATTTCATAAATCAAAGAATGTCAACAAAGATCAAAATTGAGGACAAGCAAGCCAGTTAGCTAACAAGAAAAGTGTAAATCTGTTCAGCAACATTCTCAGTGCTTCCAACCTCGAAGGAGAAATAAGCCATTTTTCTCAGTGGGAGTAATTTAAAGAAAGTGGGAAACAAGGATCAGTGTATCAGCCCAGCCTTTCAGATCAATGTTGATAATAGCACAAATAAGAATGGAGTATGCTTTTTTTCTCTTGGCTCTATGCTTTCACCAATAAACACTCCATTTAAGCTTTTTCTGCACAAGTATGTCAAGGATGATGTATGGCTGGTCCTTGTAATTTTTTATAATTTGTAAAGTGTTCGAGGTGACTGTGAAAGCAGTAGAACAGTGGTACAAATTTACATTTCAGTTTCAATACAGTTGGGGATTCTCAAGGTAGTAATTAATTTCATCTTTTTCATTTTCGTACTGCAGTGTCTAGTAAGTGAATACCAGCTTACTGGTAAGTCCTAACTCCTCATTTTAGTGAGTGATCTCTAGTCATGCAAACCAAACCAGATGGGGGAAAGAAAGATTTCAGGGAATATATTTAATACATGACTCTGCCAGTGTACAGTGAAAATTAAAATACTGAATAATGGTCTTGAAATGTGTCTTTCTGCAATAGCAAAAAAAAAAAAAGGTATTTTCTGCCTGCAAGCTATAAATCTATGGTGGATTAGGACAAGCTAATAATGAACATCTGGTAGACAGGCATAATTTGTTTGCATTGGTGTTACTCATATCCCTGTTTGGTAGTCAAATACTGTTTGGTTCTACAATTTTTTTAAGGTGTGGATTAATTTCCTAGGCGAATATCACATTATCTGTACAGACCTGGAGATATAAAGTATGTGCAATGATACTTTAACAAAACTGAAATCGGTTCTTTACTTTTCTCAAAATATGCTTTTTTTGTTGTTGTTGTTAATGTGTACCAGGTACAGAGGAAAAAGAAACACTATAATTTTTCAGAATTTGTTATAATTGAAATAGCTTTTCTTTGCCTTGTTGCATGGAGGAATAGCCACTGAGTGTCTCATTTGTGTCTCTCCAGCCTGTTACTCTGTGCAGGGTCATACATGCTGCTTTAAGGCATCATTCCTGCAAATAGTAATTCAAGAGTATATGCATACAGTATTAATGAAGGAGTACCTCAGATGACTGCATAGGTTAGCAGATCTCCTTCTGTCCTTATGGCTGCTTGGGACAGACTCATTGTGCGTTTTCCTGTTGAGGGGAATTGTTTCCTGCCATACCTCTACAAAGCTACAGTTGTGATGTAAATTGCTCTCAAGATTGGCTATAATGGATTATATGACACATTCTTCTAGAGAGGGGCAACTGGTCCTTCTGTGTGCTTAGCCTTGCCAAGACAGTAAGATTAGGCAGACTGGCAGGTGGGAGTCTGGGGACCAAAGGTGTTACTTTAGGCTACAGGGGAAACAGCAGACATGGCAGATCAAGGTCATTCACTATTCTTCTCCACTCAAAACAAAGATCCAAGGTGGGCATTGGGATAAACAATGTCAAGCCTTACTTGACAGATAATTAACTTGGAGGATCATACAGGATGCAACAAATGACAGTCCATGAGGATGCTGAATACAGCAGAGACTTGAAACAAGGAACAATTGTTGTTTTGTACAATTCAGTGAGGTTGGTATTGCTCTTGAACAGTTCCTCTTAGCTATTTACTTAAAAGGTTTTGACCAAGAAATAAAAGATAAATTATGAGTACCTGAAATAGGAACCTACCTGATGTTCCCATGAGATTTCTCAGACATTCTTCTGTAGTAAGAGAGCACCTGGGTTACTCTGTCCAGACAGCATCTGCTTTTCCACATAGGCGTTTTTATTTTTGCCTCAGTGTTATTACACACACATGAAGCAAAAGTACTTGTTGATATGAGAGACAAGCTACTAAAAGTGGTGCAAAGACTGAGACAAGTCTGTTGCTTTGCCCCTTCCTCAAAACATCTAACAGACAACTCTGCTGCCATCCATGGCTTCCCCAAGAATCTCCACTGCACTATTCATTTCTTCCATGCTGGTACCATGTTTGGAAACACAGTGTTGAATTTCTTCCTGCTAATGCTGTTTCTAACTCTGAGAAGCAGAAAAAATGTACTGAGTCTGTTTATGTGCACGTCTTTCAAATGAAATTGTATTGAATTTATACAGAGGTCATACAGGGTATTTGCAACTACTAGAGATTACTTAGAGTGGACATTAGTGTTTGTCAGAACTGAACATAACTCCACTTACTCCTTTTGCAGTGATATCTGTCTGAATTATATCTTTTAAAAATATTACTGAAGGTCCAATTTTCCCACTCTAGCTGTTTCTGACCCCATTAGCTCTTGGAAGAAGTGTTAAAAATATAGAAAACTGTAGTAGAAAGAAAATATATGTGTATTGCACACTTTTGTTGCGAATGATTTCTTGGGATAAGATTTTTCTATTCTTGTTTCCTTTTGAATCCCTAGAAGAGTTCCAAGTGTGTGCTTCCCTTGTGACATAGGCTCAATCCTGCAGAAGTACTGAACATAATATTTAGGTGGCTTAAGTAGGTGGCACTTAATGCTTCTGATGCAAGAAAATTGGGAATGTGGTTGCATGTAAGGATGCCATTTTTAATTTCTGACTTAGAGTCCCTGTAGGAGATTGTGTCTTCTGCCAGGTTGGAAACTGTTTCCTGTATTGGATAAAATCATGAAACTCCAGGAAGGAGATGGACAGCAGTGGTCATATGCATGACCTACTGGCCGGAAGGGAGGTCATCTTGGGCTACTCTACTGTATATATTTAAGGAAGCAGTTTAGACAAGTGGTCTCCTGCTCCTCCAGTAGAACAAGTTGCCATTACATGAGCAGCACTAACCAGTTTGTATAATAATGAAATATCAAGGCATTTAATTCACAAGCAATTCTTGAGGAAGTTAATCAGGGATACTGAATTTTAGAGGACATACTTTATACTATGCAAAGTCTGTATTTCATGAATAGCAGTAACCAGCAGTAACAAGAAGCCATCGATCTTTATGAGAAATTTAGGGGAAAATTCTGCATCCGTTTGCTGCATCTTCTGCCAACTCTGTATCTCTGTGTTTTGTATGTGTTGCATGTGCAGAGGCAGGTGTGAGCAAAGTGGGGGCAGGATGGAGATAATAGCCTCTGCTAATCCCCCACTGGCATAGTGTCTATTAGGAGTCAGTGATGTAATTAGAGTTGAAACCCTGCTGTCTCTCATCCCTCAATGTCACGTGGCCGCCACACTGTCCAAGCATAACTTGTTCATCATGGAGAAATGTAGCCTGAACATAAATCTGGTCTTCTGCTGTCTTGTAGACTGGCTGGATACAACATTAAGATCTCAGCTCATTTTCCCCTTTCAGATGTTGGTAGGAATATGGGCAGGTCTGAGATGCCCATATCCAGGCACGGCTTCCAAGTACTACTGCTTCCTCGTTTTAGAGAAGAGGGATATATGTTTCTCTATAATTTGAGGTTCTCGTAATTACACTCAAACTAGGCCATACGAATACTTTCTGCCTTCTTTACTTTCTCCTGATTTACTTGCCAGCCTCTATAAAGTTTAAGCATTTTAAGTTCAGTTAACATTAAGTGTTTTGTCTCTGATTTGAGCTTTCCGTTCTGAAGAACCTCTGGAAGCATAGCCTTAGGAAGGCACTTTAATTTAAACTGAGCTGACCCTCTGACAAGTTAGTTGCAGGAAGATGATGGCCATCCCTCTTGCAGCATCCTCCTTCTGCTGCCCTGAGTCTTGCTGCTGGTTGTCCTCCAAGTGACTGATGTCCCAAGTTCCCAAGCTGTACCAACCCATACAGCTGTGAGGGCTGCATAAAGACAGCAAGCTTCATGTCTGGCCTCATGTTTGGTGCTACAGATGGAATCAGCAAGCCAGTGGCAAGGGGTAGTGTTACAGGCAGCCACATCCAAAGGGCTCTCCTTCATTGCACTCATAAATTCCACTCAGGCAGCTGGCAGTTGATACAAAACCAAGAGGAACGGTTGGAACACCAGATGGGTGTGCTGCCATTCAGAGCAACCTAGGCAGGCTAGAAAAATGGGATGAGAGGAATCTCTTGAACTTCTTCAAAGAGAAAGGCCAATTTCTGCACTAGAGGAGAAATAATAAACACAGCAGTGCAGGCTGGATCCCAGGTGGCAGGAACATGCCAGTTCTTGGGGGTTCCTGTTGCATGTGGGCCAGCAATATGTCCTTGAAGCAAGGGAGGTAAAGTGCATCCTGGTCTGCTTTAGGAAAATCATCACCAGCAGCTTGAGGCGTGTGATCCGTCCCTTCTGTTCAGCTCTAGTGAAACACATCTGCAGTGTTGGGTCCAGTTCTGGGCTCCCCAATACAAGAAAGACACAGACATGCTGGAGCAAGCCCAGTAAAGGGCCACAAAGATGATGAACTGGAGCATCTCTTCTATGAAGAGTAACTGAGAAAGCCAGGACTGTTCAGCCCAGAGCAGAAAAGGCTCGAGGGGGCATATCAGTGTGTGTAAATACCTGATCCCCCATACTGTAGAAGACAGGGCTAGACTCCTCTCAGTTCCCAGTGACAGAACAAAGGGCAATGAGCACAAATAGAAATACAGGGAATTCCTTCTGAGAATAATAAAATAGTATTTTCTTTTCACTTTGAAGGTGACAGAACAGAGCACTTGAACAGATTGCCCAGAAAGGTTGTGGAGTCTCCATCCCTGGAGATACTCAAAAGCTATCTGGGCATGGTCCTGGACAGCTGGCTGTAGGTGGCCCTGTGTTGAGCAGGGGNATACAAGAAAGACACAGACATGCTGGAGCAAGCCCAGTAAAGGGCCACAAAGATGATGAACTGGAGCATCTCTTCTATGAAGAGTAACTGAGAAAGCCAGGACTGTTCAGCCCAGAGCAGAAAAGGCTCGAGGGGGCATATCAGTGTGTGTAAATACCTGATCCCCCATACTGTAGAAGACAGGGCTAGACTCCTCTCAGTTCCCAGTGACAGAACAAAGGGCAATGAGCACAAATAGAAATACAGGGAATTCCTTCTGAGAATAATAAAATAGTATTTTCTTTTCACTTTGAAGGTGACAGAACAGAGCACTTGAACAGATTGCCCAGAAAGGTTGTGGAGTCTCCATCCCTGGAGATACTCAAAAGCTATCTGGGCATGGTCCTGGACAGCTGGCTGTAGGTGGCCCTGTGTTGAGCAGGGGTGTTGGAGCAGTTGACCTCCAGAAGTGACTTCCAGCCTCAGCCATTGTGAGATTCTGTGAAATGTTTACTACATTCCAGTAATCTTATACAGTTATACAAATAGGTGCACTTTCCTCTCTGCCCTCAGAGGGAATCTGAGATCTCCATGTTACATCTTCACAGTGAGATTTTTCAGAAGGTAAAGTTCCGAAACATAAGTCCATGAGTCATGGAAACATTGATTTTGAAAGGTTTGTATTTTACCCTGTTTAAAAGTTGTCTGTAGTTACAATTACTTTTTGCTTGCCATCAGAATTGTTTTGGTTTTTTTCTCAAATTGAAAATATGTTTGTGTTTTCAAAACAAATGTCATTATGGAAAAAGAATCAAGCATTGCCAATTTTTTTCACAGCAGGAATATTTTCACTGGCTGGATCTGGTAAACCACTTCAGAATAGAAAATTTCATTCCAACACATACATGTACACACACACACACACATATATTTGAATGTCCACATATGTTGCTTTAAATTCAGGCTATGTTAAGTATTCCTATGGAACACGTCCAGGTCAGGCGTGATCAATACAGCTTGGGCTATATGTTGCTAGTACCTCTCTGCTTTGAAACAAATCGTCTGTCAGTAAATATTTCTTACTACCAAGTCCCCCAGTCACACTGAAACGTGGGGTCTCATCTGAGTGTACAAGTATATTGAGTTTTTTTCTGATATATAGAACAGAAATATATTGTATGTCTTAACTGCTATTTTATTATTTCACATCAAATCTTTTGAAGTAATGAATATTTTCTGAGGCAATATTTCACTCAGGAGAGAGAGATCATGTTCTAACTTTTCCTTCTTGACCAGTAGACACTGAATCAGTCTGAAGACTAGAAGATCTTATAGACTGTGTTTCATTAAGTCCATAACGTAATACAACCTTTTATTCAGGAAATTCGGTGAGTTCAGAAGTATGGCACTGGTAGACAAGATCTGCAGTGGGTTTTAATACAATCTTTTTATATCAATTGTATCATATAATTTTATATGGAGTTTACATGCCCCATCCTCTTTTTCTTTGCAGGGTATATACCCAGTTACTTAGACAAGGATGAGCTATGTGTAGTATGTGGGGACAAAGCCACCGGATATCATTATCGCTGCATCACTTGCGAAGGTTGCAAGGTAAATGGCACGGTGGGAAAGTGGGAATCAGAAATAGCTCTCCAGCTTCTCCATTATACAGACTTCCTGAACTGTGCTGTCAAATCAAATAAAGACAGATTAGAGGCTAATAAGAACATCCAGTACTGATGATAAGCCATATCTGGCCGTGCTGCTGCTCTTCATATGCATAAGGAATATAGTTGATTTTTGCCGTGTTTGCTTCTGAAAAGAAAACAAGAAATTTAGATTGTTGTTGTTGCTGTTTAACAGTTAGCTTTTGAATTTCCATTTTTTAATGTTTCTTTAGTCATGTTCTCAGCCAGAGTACATCAGCATGTTCCCAGCAACTCCACTGAAGCTGTTTATGCAATAGCTGAGGTTCTGCTTATGGCCATGAAGAGTCTGTAGTGGTTAGCAGTGTTCCAGTGCTTCTCATCATCCCTGTGAAGAAGCAAAAATCAAAATCTCTTCCACATGCTCATACTACTTTGGGAAGCATTGACACCCAACTAAAATAGTTTCAAAAAGATTTTGACTTCTTTAACTTAAGCATATTGAAATGTGCTTTCAGCCCTAAAATGCATCTCCAAGACTACATGCAAAATTAAATTTAAAAAGAGATTGCTTTGGGCAAGTAAATAAAAAAATTGAGTAACAGAATCAGGCACATCTTACATGATTTCACTGCTATGAATTTGCCTGAATAGCTTGAGATTCTGTAAGAAAGCTATTCTTTCCTGCAGAAAATAAAAAAAAAAATGCTTTTCTAAACGAATGGGACCACACATGTCTTGGACTAGTGTCATGAGACTAAGCCACAAAAGTCTCATTCTGTTCATCCACAAAGTCTGGAACATTTGGATCTGAGATTTTGGGTTTGGATTGGCTTTAGAGCCTCTCATCACAGTAATTCTTGTGTTGAAGTAGTTCCTTTGGTTGTACATCATTGCCCTCAGTTACATTTATGAAATGCACAGAGACCTAAATATCCTATGTATAGCAGATTCATGGTAATATTCATAATGGTTTTATACATACACTTACACACAATGTATGAAAAAAATACTTATATCTTTAAAAAGAACTGTGGAGCTGCACAAGTGATTCTTACACATTTGCATTCTGTATACCAGATGATAACAATACGTAACATGTATGGATGCAACTTAATTCAGATATAATGGGAAGTAAGCAGCACTGTGACATTATGAAGTATACTTAGCTCCCAGCTGAACAGCTCTATCTCTTGCCGGCTTTCCTGCTAAGGTTTTTGTTACTTCAACTCAAGTAGTTCTTTTTATTCCTACCAGCAATTTTAGAGACACAGCATACAAACCTGCCTTTATCTTCAGATATAGTTCTTCTGTCTGATGTACAATTTAAAATAATGCTTATGTGCACAAGGAACTGAGCTAACAATTTGCAAAAAGTAATTAATTTCTTGGAGGAGCTGCATACACATTTCAAGTTGTATGATTTATCAGCAAACTTACATATTTTATCAATACACAATATATATAATCAGTTTTCAATTAATTTGTCATTTACTAGTTGCTTCCACTCAAAGTCACTTTAGTTTTGTAACAAGAATAATCAGGGCTGACAGCCAAAGATTTGCTTTGGCAAGTGCTTTCGTGAACAAAGCATCCTCACACATGATTTCTGAAGAGTAAATAGTGAGGAATTTAAACACAAATAAATGAACAGTGAGTTCTGACGTCACTGAAATGTTTTTCCAGACTTTACCCATTGCATCTACTGCTATATAGGTACGTAGTAAAGGAGTTTAGGAAGAGTTACTGCCTACAATACAATGTGCTTTCTTTTACTGATGAAAATAACACTTCTGTGGTGAAGTGTTTGGACAGATACAGAGAGCAGTTTCCTTAACACATTGTATCTAGAGATGAACAAAGAAGGTTTTTTGCAAAAAGTTTCTTAGAAATGCAAAGAAATGAGAAGGTGAAATGGGCTGTCCCAACTCAGGTGGGACAGCCTTGCCATCATAAAGCTACAGTGACATTAAATCCTGTGCAAGGTTTGGAAAACAGAAGTTCACTTGCTGAGATTCATTAGAGATTTTTCCATCTCTTGCTGTAACTATTGATAAGTCTGTGACCCTGGTTGTCCACAGCCATCTTAGGTCTTCAGGGAGGAGAGAGGCAGATCCTGTCTCTAGGAATTTATCACAGGGTTGAGAACAGAACCAAAAACGGGTGTTCAGTGGATGAGAGTTTGAGACTTATTCCAAACCCCACATAAGGATATCTTGCCTATGATTTCCTGGATTTTATCTCAACACAACTGGTCCCAGTCTTGCAAAGGCTCACACACAAGCTTTATGCCTCTCAGTTTAATTAACATTTCGATCTTAATGTAATTAAGGAGGAGTTGTACTCTTAGCTCAAGCTGAATCTTGTAAGATAAAACTCTAATGAGGACAAGGCTCTTTATTGTCTTCACAGGAGTTAGGAGTACAAGCTGAAATACAGACTTATCTGTACATGTTAATTCAACATTCTGTGTTAAAAGAAATTGCGCACTGCTGTAAGATTTTACTGGGTGTTATTTAACATGATTTAAAAACAGACCTTTCGCCTACTGAAGTGAAGACTATTCATTAGATAAAATCCCAGCTGAAGAGAGTATTCATAACGTAAAATCTCACTTGAATTTTGCCACTGTTTTGACTGAAACCAAAGCCATTCTCAGCAGCCTCAGTCAAACAGGACCAGGGGGTCAGTGCGTTCTCTGTGTCAAGGTGATCCCAAGCTGCATTGCTGAATGCCGGTGGTCTCAAATAATGATGAAACTTGAAATTTAAGTGAAGTCTAAATTTCTTGCTTTACAGCCTATCTTGTTCATATCTTGCAGTCTTGGAGAGTTTATCCGGCCCTTGCAAAAGTCAGTGAGAGAAGTCATGTTGAAATTAATACCAGGATTATGTCCATAATGTTCAGAGATAAATTTTATCTGATTTCTTTACCTACAGCGAGGCTTTATGGGGTGTATAAATGAGTGAATTCAGTGGAGTTGCATTAGTTCATATGGTCTTAGGATCTGTTTACACTTGCAATATAGATCTGTATTATGATTGATAGATAGATAGATAGATAGATAGATAGATAGATAGATATAGAGAGGAACTTTTGGTGGTGATGGGGCTTTTGAAATTCTGTGGTAAATACAAATTAAATCTGCTTCTCAGAAAAAAATTATAAATTAGGGATCCAGTGTTTAGAACCAAACTCAAAGATTGTGTAGACTGTATTTGCAAAATCTTTGTCTAGCCCAGATTTGGTTGGTTCGTTGGTTGGTTATTTGGCTTTTATAGAAAAAAAGAAGTAGAACTGTTTGTCCTCATTCCTTTAATAGCACAAACACACCACCATTCTTACTATTTGCAGAAGCTGCTCTTTAATTAAAACTGTGTGTATGCCTTTTAATATCCTTCAAAATTATTACAGAGTTTGGAAAAGGGAGTCAAAATAAAATATTTAATATACAAAAAAAATTTAACACAGTAAAACATAAGACTACAAGAAGACACGTACACAGTATTTGTGCCTCAAGACAGCATTACTTGCACCTTTACTTACCTAAAATGTCTATGTGTTTTTAATTTTTAAGGAAGATCTAGAGAAACGCCACACACTATAAAACCGGTTTGAGAGCTTTGAGAGTTTCAGGGAATGAAGTGTGTTATCTTGCATACTTAGGTACATGCCTAACAAACCAAAGCATCTCCCAATTTTTAAAAATTGCTCAGTGCTAATGTTTTCCAATGTATTTATTTCTTGCACTTAGGGTTTTTTTAGAAGAACCATTCAGAAGAACCTCCATCCAACCTATTCCTGTAAATATGAAGGAAAATGTGTGATAGACAAAGTAACAAGAAATCAGTGCCAGGAATGTCGCTTCAAAAAATGTATCTTTGTTGGCATGGCAACAGATTGTAAGTATATTTTCCTGGTTTTCTTTCTTTTATCTTTTTTTTTTCCCAGTGTCTGTGTTTGCTTAAAGTATGTTGATTGATGAAGCTTGTTAAAGTAAAGTAGAACTGCCAGCACTTTTCTGGTTTTAATAACTTGTACCAGGGAATTGCACTCACTGCATTAAGCCACTTTCACAGGGCTGTAATGTTTTGTTTATCCTTCATCAGGCTGCACCTTCTCCTGGCCTTACCCAGCTGAGTAACAGTAGGAATGTTCACTCTGTGGAGGAGAGGAGGGAGAAATGCATCTGGATGGACACTTTGCTTGAGATAAAAACATCTTGTTTAGAAAATTCTGGAGGATGTGAAATTGAATGTCATTGTATGAGTCATCCTGCAGTTGTTTGTTTTATTTTTAGCCCTGAAGAAGTTATCTGCTGCAAAGATTTCTACTCTCATTCTAAAGAACTAGAAAATATGGCTGTAAGATTTACCCATAGGGGTCTTCTTTTCCTGCCGTTGCACAGGGATTTATACCAATAACTTCAATTACTACAAATGGGAGGAAGTCACGTAAAACCCCCAGAAGTCACATACATGCCCTTGTGCTTTCGTGGTTGTTGCTGGTATAATCCTTTGCAGAAGAACTGACAGGAAAACAGGCCCAGTAAACAACAGAAAAATTGTCTAACTTAGTATTTTCATTGTTAATGTAATGTATAACAGTGCCTTCTGTCTAGAGGGAAATAGAATAAAGGAGACAATTTCGTTGTGGCCAGGTAGACCTTCAGGAGAGGGGCTGGATACTGGAGAAGTGGTGAGCAGAGCAGCCCTGGGGCCTGTGTATCTGGGGTCACTGGAAGTAATAGGACTCTACAGGAGCACCATGTAGCCACTTGTGGGGATTAGGGAAAGAGCCAAAGGCAGGTTGATCTGATTGTGTCATGCTTCAGGCAGATGAGCCTTCTGTGTATAAGTGCTCCCACTTTCTTCAATCCTTGTTACCTTCTGCTGGCTTCCAAGAAAATGTTCTGCACTTCAGAGCAGTGAGTGTGAGTGTGCTGGTAGGACTTTAAAGAAAACAGAAGTGCATCTTTCCCAACATGGATTTCTTCAAGTTTGTTGTAGGAGCACTTTGACACCTCACAAAGTTTTGCATTTTAGTTTTATTGGTGGAATACCCTGAGGGCAATGGCAGTATAAAAAGCATTACCAGGATGGTAAGTCATTCTTTGTTATCCAGGCTTCTGAGAAAATTAAGTTTGAAGGGAGAAATAAGAGAACTGTCTCAACTATGGATCTTGCCAAGGTATTTCCTTACTGATTAGTTAAGGTGTTTGTAACCAACTGGTACCTCAGGCACAGAAAAGACCAAAGTTCTGACAGCCTTAAGAGCTTCCTGCCATTTTTGTACGTTTTTCCCCTGCTAGTGGTGTTGGATGACAGCAAGAGGTTGGCAAAGAGGAAGCTGATAGAAGAAAATCGAGAGAAGAGACGTCGGGAAGAGCTGCAGAAAACCATTGGGCACAAACCAGAGCCAACAGATGAGGAATGGGAGCTCATCAAAATTGTTACTGAAGCACATGTGGCCACCAATGCACAAGGAAGCCACTGGAAGCAGAAAAGGAAATTTCTGGTAAGGGCTGTGGCCTCGTATGCTGCTCTTGGAGCCACATTCTGTTTTTTCTTCTGCCTTCCCAGCATTGCAACCCCAAAGAGATTTTATCTGCCAGTGTACTGATGTTTATGGGAAAAGGATGATTTTGCGTAGTTATTACTTCCTTTTTCATGCCTGAACCTCAGTGTTTGATCAGAACATGTATTTCAAAAGATAAAGAGCATGTTGCTATGTTAAGGCTTACTCAGCTGGATACTTTTATTGTGCTATGATAAGAAAAAGTTGAAAAATTATTTCACTGCTGATTAAGAGCAGAAGCAGTCTATAATGCATGCTGTATCTTTCTTAGTATATTCTACATAGGGATAGTTGTCTTTATTAGGAACTATCATAAAACATTGGAAGTGTTAAAACAGTATAAAGTTGTAGATGAAAGCTGGTATTTTTTGTTAATAACTCATGGGTTTTTCCTCTTTTGGTTAATGGTGGATACATTAATGAAAATAAATTAGGCAAAGAAAATTAATTTCAGTGAGAACAGGATGATACATACACTATACCATTGGGATTTCAGCCTACAAAACAACTTACGTTTTCATCCTGTAACTAAGGATCAGAAATAAATGGTGATTTGTGATGCTCAACCTTAAAAAAGGATTTATTTGATTTTTCTAAATTGATTTTTAAAGGAAATAAGTGCAGAATGCAAAATGCTTACACAGCACAAAAGCGGGATTATAGACTGCATTTCAGGAATACACAGGGGTCTTTAACAGTCTGTGTATACCAAATCAGATAGAGCACACTCATCTTTTTGCAAACCTAGGTTCCTACTGCGTAATTCACCATGGGAGTTTCAACTCACTGTTGAATTGCTGAGAGAAATTATGTATTCAAAGCAGCTGATCTCTTTTATAATGTTGGGGTATTTTAATTCCAGTGACACCATCTAAATTTCTATATGAATGGCTTGTGTCCATAGTATTCTACAGTCAGGAAACCACAGCCAGTTGTCACTGGTAAGAAGCAAGAGAGCATTTTCCAGGGGTGTTGCAGAGCGAGGTTTGCAGTGCTGGTTTGAGCAGATCAAGAAGCAGCTGCAGTAGTACTTGTGGTTGCTTAGACAGGAGTGCTGTTCTTTGGGTGTCACCTGGTTTGGGATAAAACCTGGGGAGCTCAAGATTGGGGCTGGGAATGAGCTGTTGAAGAGCAGGAGAAGATGACAGCCTGCCCCAGAAGCTATGGATCTGTCCTTATGCAGCTAAGGCTGGTTCTTTGACAACAGGAACTTCACTGAGGTCTGGACCTCTTCTCCTGTTGAGTTAGGTGGCAAGGGCTCCCCTCCAGTGTGTTAGCTTTAGCTGGCTCTCCTGACTTCTTTTGCCTTTCCCAAGAAAATGCTGTGCTCTTTCTTTTTCTCCATAATAATGGTTCGTGTGAGTTTAAGCATTTGGTCTTTTTGCTTGGAAGTGATGAAGGTTGTTTATCATGAGCACACAGAAAATGTGGTTTAGTTACCCAAGATTCAGGGAGGGAGTCTAGAAATGAGTTTATTTGAGTTTTTTAGTAGAAACCATGAGATAATTGAGCCCAGTCCTCTTCATTGGTCATTTACAATTGGTGCTTGCTTTATTAACACATTGCTGAGTTTTTTCTTGTAAGAAGTTAGATTTGGATTCACATTAGTGACAGAGCTGTGGAAGGATCTTTTATGATGTGTTTCTTTAAAAAGTGGTTGAGCACAAGTTTTTATTACAGATAGCACTTTCAGCACCTCCCCTGTTTAAGTGTCTTATATAAATGCCACAGGGCCCATCGGTCTTGAAGGTCTACTTCTCTGGATTTTATCTAGTTTTTAATGTGAACAGAATGAAACCTCTGTGCAGTGGTTGGTAGGTCTTTTGTAATTGCAAAGCCACACTTAACAAACAAAACAGCTTTGATATGCCTGTTTTTAACATGCATGGTAACATCGACCAGCTGCATAAAAACCAGATGAACAAGTGCAGTTGGAATAAAAAAACACTCATTACAGATTCTGCTTGAAACTCTTTCAGTGTATATCCCTATTGAAATCCTCAAAATATTATTTTTTTCTCATTTGAAGAAACCTGGAGCTGAAGTCATGCAACAGGTGATTTTCAACCAAAATTTTATCCAGATGAGTTCACATTCTATTCACATTATCCAGGCCACCCTTGGGTTAGCCGGTTCTTGCTTGTAAGTTGCTTTAGCCTTGCACATAAGTTGTTTTAGCCTTTTGGAAACTGGCCTTGGCAATTTCCAGGAGCCCTGTGATATCTGGCAATCTGTTCTGGGGAAGACTTTCAGAGCTTTGAGTAAATGAAAGAGCTTAATTCTGCAAAGCTTGCAGCATCTTCTCAGGGGTAACATGTCACCTCAACTCTCTTTGCTTTTAGAGAAACTTGAGAGCTTTCGTCACCTGTAAGGAAAAACATGCCTATATTTTTAAGCAAAAGATGCCTGTGCTGCACCCATAAAATACACAGATACAGACACAAGGAAGAAACAGTGTGTGCACAACAGTCCAGCTGCCCACAAAGGGTCGGTAGCAGCATACCAGTCACCCATTTCTCTGTGCAGTCACCTCTTTCACAAATGCCTTACAAATAAATTCACATTTTGTGACCAGCTGGACTTTACTTATAAAGCAAATAGTGTTGCTTTTTATTTTAGCATATCTTCCGTCACTGAGCAGGACTTTTTTAGAGTATAAAACAGTTGCTCTAAGACAGATTGCTCCTTTAAATATCTTTGTTTATATCCTTAGCCAGAAGATATTGGGCAGGCACCAATAGTTAATGCCCCAGAAGGTGGGAAAGTGGATTTAGAAGCCTTCAGCCAGTTTACAAAAATTATCACACCAGCGATTACAAGAGTGGTGGATTTTGCCAAAAAGTTGCCTATGTTTTGTGAGGTAAGAAGACTTTCTTGCACTCCTCATTTATATGCCTGTTGTTAAAAACTACTCAAAATACTCTGGCATGGAATTTAAAAATTCAATGAGTCTAAAATTAAAAAATTAAAGACACTCAAAATCAATGGGACTAGAATCATCTGGATTTTCATGAGTTTTCTTTTTCCTGTGATTACTGAAATCCTGAGTTTGTTAGTCTGGAAGTCATCGTGGTTCATTAGGGACTCAGATGTGTCTTTAGAGGTGGCCTTGAACAAAGTAAATGAACATAAAGATACTGTCTAGATATGTTTAATAAAATTTTCCAGCACACAGTTCCCTATGTATCTTCCAGTTCCTTGGCAGGTACAGTATTGCAGAGTTGGGTCTATGCAGTAAAAAATCCTTCAAATTCAGGAAAGCACCCCTATCCAGGAGTGGCACTTGCCTTGTTGGGTTCCCTAGGCATGCTTTTCCTGAATGGGGAGGTTGTGCATAAAAAAGTCAGTGAAAGCAATGGATTGTCATTCTGGGTAGATACTCACATGTAAATATACAGTAAATAGACTCAAAGGCTTGGTTGCACATTAGGAATGCAGAGGCCTTACGCTGATCTCGTTTGTACCAAGGTATCATTTTTATTGAAGGACCAGATGCAATGGCTTATATTTTTTTTCCCCAATTTGAAAAATGGTATCAGAACTGCAGCTTGAAATAATATTTCAGTCTTAATCATCTAAATAATTTTCATAGAATCATAGAATGATTTGGGTTGGAAGGGACCTTAAAGATCATCCGGTTCTGACCCCCCTGCCATCGGCAGGAACACCTCCCATTGCACCCTTTGAGGTCAGCATCCTACCAGGAAGGGAGGGTAAGGCAGCAATTACATTCTACTCTACTGTGGCTGGCAGCTTTTCTTTAAGGTTAGTCAGGGAGAGCTCTGTATGTCTTCTGGCACGTACAGAACAAGAAGAGGTAAATATCAATAGTTGTCATACTGTAAATATCTCACCCTGGCCAGCCTCTGCATTGGCACCATCAGTCAAGGAAGCATGAAATAGTAGCCAAGCATGAAGATTTTAAAATACAAGGAATATGTCCATAGATCATGAGGCCCCTGCAGCATTTAGCATCTGAGAGAGTCTGTCTCCTCTGATCTGGCATTTGTTGGTGGGAAATTGCAGTGACATACCAAGGTAGTCTTTTTAATTTAGAAAGCTTTGCCAGTCACACACAGACTTCAGTGCCCATCTGACATCTCCTGCCCCTCCTGGCTACCGTGGGCCCACTTGTGTCAGAGCTAGGCAGGAAGCATGGATGAAGAAGTCAAGGCATCATTGAGCATGACCTCTGTATATTATGTGGTTCAGCTGGACAGGCTTTGCTTACAGCTGAGCCACTGTGTAAACCTGACACCTGCCCATATACAGCAAGGTCTGATGGCAGGGTGAGGGACAACTCCTCATGAACACAAAGGAGTAGGACAGCTGTCCTCCCAGTTGTCATCTAGCACTTGCTGTAGCATGAAGAAAATGACAAATATTTGCTCCTTTTTGAAGGGGCACCCTCCTGTTAACTTTGTTTCCATTATGATTTTTAACCCATATCTTTTTCTTAGAAGCAACACTGAGTGGGCTGTGGATTTTTTTTTGAGAAAAAACCTTCATTTTTTCCATAGGACCTGCAGAGTATTTAAACATTAATTCAGTTTGTAATTCTGGAAGCTGTCTGAGAATATAGTAAATCTCTATGAAAGAGGGACATGACAAGGAACATCCATGGCCACTTACATTTTCATGGCTATTTTTCCTTCTTTTTCACATCTTTGGACACATGCAGAAGCCAACAAAGCACTGTGAGTCCCCAGCTGAGTTTGTGTTCATCCATTGGCCCCTGCCTCAAAAGAAGAATCCAATCCCAGAGTAATCAAAGTATAAGGAAAAATTAATTTACCTCTCAGCATTTCTGCTGTTGTTTCCTTCCTGCTTTTCTTTCTTCTTAGAAGATGAAGATTGAGGACCATGTAATAAGTTTGATGTGAGTTTTAAATGTCAAGGCATCAGTGGTTCCACAGTGGATGAAGCTGTGTAAATACCCTTTGAGGTAGCTCAGCTCAGCTCAGTTCCATGGTGCTGCATTGCACATGTGTCTTGCAGAGGTGAGCACCTCAGGTTCCTGCCTTGTGCTTTTTCTCCCTGCAGAGAGAGAGGAAAGGACAACACATGATAGAGTTTCAGTCATGTTTGTTGACCCCACTTCTGGAAGATGGTCTTGTAGCAACGCTCAAGTGGTGACTGCAGGTAGCATTAAAACCTGCACAGTTGAGAGTAGAACTGATGTTCAAGCCTCCTGTCTCTGGTAACTCCTGCTACTGGCTGATAAGACCTGAGGCCTGGCATCTGTGAAATAAGTGTCCCTTGCATCCTTCAGAATTAGGAAAGCAGGTGAAGGGCAGGCATAGTCAGACCACCACTACCATAAAGAAGTTTTAAGAAGGATCAAGTAGAAAGAGAAATCCTCATTCATTTAATGGTTCACTAATAAAACAGCTGAAGCATTACAAAATATCCTCTCTACTGATTCTTGTTTCTTTTCTACTATTATTCCTTCTCTTTAGAGGTTTGCAGGTTCTTTTCATTTATTTTCTTCTTCTTTCTCTCTTCCTTTCTTTCATGTCCCTTTTTTCACTGCCATTGCTTATTCCAGTATCTCTTCATGGTTCCTCTCACACATATATTCTCATTTTAATTTTTTTTTTTAATTTGGTTCTTTCCCTCCTTCAGTCTCTGCTGCCAAACAGTGGGATTGTCATTGGGTAGTGAGACTGTTGCTGTGCAGTCTCCCCCACAGTGCTGCTGAGCTGAGGGTCATCTGTAGGGAAACTGATTTGCCCTGAACAGGATGAATCAATTTTCTTGTGTATCAAGCACTTCACACCTGAAGCTGGCATTTATGGAAAAGTAGCTGCATGATTCAAGTCTTTTTCCTGACCATGGCTAGCTTTGTGCTTAAAACTCTTCCCTAACAGGGAGCTGCTTTCCACTTGCATTAGGTAGCTCTACATCATTTCCCATCAAATCAATGCACTTGCTTTGCAAGTACACTGTTGCCCTGTAAACCTATAGTTCATGGGGGTTTCATTTTGAATTGCAAAACAGGTAAATATAATAATTTTATATAAATCAAAAATAAATGGCTTTTTGCCTCCTTTCAAGCCAAGTAGAAGTGTGTTGCTCTTTTATATGTGGGGCCCTTGCCGTTCATGTATGTGAACAGTCTCAAAATTGTCTTGGTGGGTTTTGTTATCGTTGAATTACCTATGAAAACATAAAGACATGCTTTATAGAACATTCTGCTCATGTGTCAGCATCCTAGTTATACTCTGTAAATACAGAACCTACATCTAACAATTTGGACAGTTTGCCTTTGTTAATGTCATGGAAAAGACACATGCCCTGAAGATCACAGTTTATACACCAGCATAAGAGCTGTAGCTATACCATAGATTTCATTTCTGTCCAGCAATAATGTAGGGAGCTCAGGGAGAACAGCCCTACTAGATTAAGTATGGATTAATAAATTCCCTGTTGTTCAAATGGGCAGGGAGAATTACTGCTCCACCAGTTGAGGTATATTCTCTAGATATAAACATTTATTTAATTACTTTTATTTAAAATACAGTCCACTCTTACAGACCCTCCCAAATGTCTTTCTTTTCCTCTGGTCAGGTAAGAAATAAGTATGGCTGGTAGTGAATTTAACTGGGATGGCTGAGGTCTGAACCAGCCCCAATTATAGTGTATTCTGCTGTGATAAATTGTAAGCTGAGGGAGCCTACAGCTGCGTCATTTCTAAGGGTGTGTGGAGATCCTAACCAGGGAATGTTAACCTGCTGGCAGTTCCTGAAGGCAGGAATGCACATCCAGGGGGTTTGTGCAGTGCAGTCAGTGAGCAGCATGTTTGCAGGGGAGCTGCACTCTGCGGGGCAGTGTCCTGGGCTGTGAACTGCAACTTCATGCTTGTGGATTTATTGTAGTTGTAAAAGCCATTCAGTTTGACAAAACATGAATTTTTCTTTGCCATTTATAATTTCTGCAGCTGCCATGTGAAGACCAGATCATCCTTCTGAAAGGCTGCTGTATGGAGATCATGTCCCTCCGAGCAGCAGTTCGCTATGACCCTGAGAGTGAGACTTTAACACTAAATGGGGAGATGGCGGTGACAAGGGGCCAGCTGAAAAATGGGGGTCTTGGTGTGGTGTCTGATGCCATTTTTGACCTGGGCATGTCTCTTTCTTCATTTAACCTGGATGACACCGAGGTTGCCCTTCTTCAGGCTGTTCTGCTCATGTCATCAGGTGAGAACAGAAATATATTGGGATCCCAATCATTTTGAAACTCTTCGGTCTTTGTCACAAGCCTCTTTGTAAAAGAAATAAGATATGTTAGATCTTGCAGTGCTGACTAGAGTAATGTGGGAGAAATTTTCTCTCAAAACCTCAGTGCAGCTTAGACTTATTTTGTTGAGCAGTGGGAAAAAAAATCAGAGTGTTCAGAGAGATGGACTTAAAAGTGGTTTTGGTAACACATCTTGCTCACTTTGGTACTTGGGGATGAGCCAGGGATGATCATCAAGAAGAAGTCAGTTCAGATTCTGAGCCAGTTTGCCTTAAATGAAAAATGGATAATTTAGCAACACTGGTCCTTATAAGTTCCCTCTTCCCCTGAGTAACGTCATGCACCGGGCGGTTCATACACATTTCCAATGAGTCTTATATGTTTAGTTTGACTTGCCTTCTTGTTTTCCTAATTAACAGCACCACTGCTTCCTAATGGGCATTTACGAGCTGTGCTGTTTCCCTACACTGGGACCACTTGCAACTGGCCATAATACAAAAGCAGCACAGACGTCTTCATGTAGTTTCCAAAGAGTTTCTAACCTTCTCAATTTGAGTATGTTTTCAAATATGCTTCCAGTGATTGTGCCAGCCCAAAGACAAAATTCCATTCTTGGGCAGTGGCAGATTTGACAGGATTTAGTTTTAAGATGGCTTTGAAGATTGGGCACTGAATAACAATACACAATCAGTGATTTACAAGCATTAACTGCATCTGAGATGGAAAGATTTCCACGTAAATCACAACACAGCACTTCATCTTCCCCATCAAAATATTTTGATTTCTTTTTAGGTCCCTACACAGTGATACAGGAGCAGGGTTTTCAGAAGGTATTTCAAAGGACCTGCTTTCCCAGAAGTGTCTCCTGAGAAGTGACTTGCGAAAGGGGCTTTCCCAGTCCCCATATGGTGCCAGTTGAGACAGCCAGATTTTTCGCCTTTGTTGTTCCTTGGTGCTCCGTAACAGCTCACCTGGGATCAAAGCATGGTCAAACCATTGGTCAGATTGTAGAGAAACAGATAGAAAGGAACTGTAATTTAGATATCTGACAAGGAATTTCTTTTGTTTCTTTATTAGTTGTTTTACATAAAAATGTAGATAGAAGCCTTAGCTGAAGTCAGGGATCTGTTGCTCTAGTCACTGTAAGGAAACACTTCCCAAACAGCTACACACAAAGTGAGCAAAGCAGGCAAAGAATGAAGAAAGGAAGGATTATCTTCTTGTTTTAACAGGGATAGTACTGACAAGTGAGTTGGCCAGAGTGAAAAAAGTTTGTGGCAGAGCCACAAATGTCTGTGGTCTCTCTCCTTGCTTTCCTAGCATCAGAATTGTCCTATTTTTCCTGATTTATGATCAGGAATTTGTTAAAGCAAATAAGTAAGAATGATAATTCTGCTGCTTTGTACCTACAGATCGCCCAGGCCTTGTTTGTGTGGAGAGAATAGAAAAGTGTCAAGAGGGTTTCCTCCTGGCATTCGAACACTACATTAATTACAGAAAACACCATGTTGCACACTTTTGGCCAAAACTGCTGATGAAAGTGACAGACCTGCGAATGATTGGAGCCTGCCATGCCAGCCGCTTCCTGCACATGAAGGTGGAGTGCCCCACAGAACTGTTCCCTCCATTGTTCCTGGAAGTGTTTGAGGATTAGAGAGACTGAAGTGGTTCTCCGCACCCCCGTCGCACTACTGGCTGTCATTTCATCCCGTTGCCCAGCTCTTCTCACCTGTTTGTTCTTCTTCTTTCGTGGTCTTCTGTTTCTTGAGATGGGGCTGGGGTTTTGTTTGGGTTTTCTTTTGGGGTTGCTGGGGGGCAGTTGTATACACATGGATGAAAACATCCCTTTAATGCGGGTACTTGTGACTATTGCAATTTGTTCTTCAGTCCTTTGATGTGAGTGCTTTGACAGCTTAACAGTGCAAATACGAACAGACCAATCTCATTCACCAGCATTTGCGTGGTCACCAGCTCACACCCATCTTTGCCTGGAAAATAGGGGAGACAGATGGAAGTGGCAGAAAAATAAATTTGCCTTCAAGTTAAAACAGCTGTTGTTAATTTGACCTTGACAGTTCTGTCTTGTATTACCTCCTTTTTCAGGGTACAACTGACCAATTTATAATATGAAATTTCTGGTCTTCATGATTGTTTCTATTGTAACAATTACCACTATGATCTAGGATCTTCATCGTCATCATGATCCCATCATTCTCTGAGGTTTGTTCCAGCAGATGCAGTTTAACTGTGCCCCATAAAACAAGTACTTAAAATAATGCAGAGTGTTAGAAAGGACTGAGTCTTTTTTTTTCCATGTGTATAAGATATTAAGACCTGCAGTTATTAGATTTGGACTCCAGGTAACTTCATTGGAAAGTTTGTTGGAGTGAGGAGGGAAATTTGATCCTCTGAGGTGCTTTTTCTGAGAGTGGAGGGGTCTGCTTTTTCTGTGGTTTGTGGAAAATCTGTCGCTTTGAGGGAGAAGGCTCTCTGTCAGGATAGCAGGCAGTGTCTCAGAGTTATTCAGGGATATGAGGGCTCATGGAACGAGGACTAAGAGAATGAAACATACAGGGTGACCTTCAGATGGGACAGAAAAAATACTCAAGACTGTACAGCTTTATCCCAGTAATACAAATAGTGTTGCTCAGCAGTAATCCTTTGTTTTATTTATATATATATATATATAAAGTTTATATGCACGTATATATATAATTTTATATATATATAATTACAAATCTTCAGCAGATGTCTTAAACATATTTCCATATTTTTATCTTTTCTCTCTCCTTCTCTGACTCTCTTCCATGTGTGTGTGCGTGTGGATCAGCTAGGTTCTCCCTCCCTGGTGTCTGTATGTGTTTCATTTGGCTAGATGCTCCCTTGATCCTTTTAATTTATTTCCACTAACTGCACTAGCAGGAACCAAACTGAGCAATGACAAAATGTCCTGCTGCCGAAGTCTGCAAGCCAGTACTCAGAGTCCTGGAGCATTTGGAGGCCAGTGATGAGGACATTGTAGGTAGAGGTTTCTCCCTGTCATCCATCTCCATTCAGGGCTGTTGTCCCTAGGTTTTATAAACTGGATATGAAACCATTCTCTGAATTTGTATGACACATCAAAAGCATCTTTCTGTTCTTCCTGGGAACCAGAGACTTAGTTCATGTTTTTTGCACTGCCTCATACCCCACATTCTTTCATGCTTTGCATTGATTTGTACCAGTTTCTTTCTCTGCTATTTATTGACCCATTTGCCCGGCAAGTTGTGGGCATTGTTGGAATGGATGTGTTGACTTTAAAAGCTCGTGGCCAATACCTGAACCCATGTGTTATGTGCTTATCCCCTCATAAAAAAAGGATACTCAGGAAAACTTATAGATGGAATATGATATATGCGTGTCAGGAGTTAAATTCTTTCTACCCTTCTTTCCCTACATCATTGAGAAAGCATTTGGAGTGCTATTGGGCATGTTTTTAGGGATGTGGAATCTTGTTCTCCATGTTCTTTGATACCTTATGCACCTGTGACGAGCTATGAGCACTGAAGTTATCACTTAGGGCTTTTTTTGTGAGAACATGAAACACTTTGGGGTGTTTAGGAGTTTTTTTGCAGGTAGCAGTGAAGAAACACCATTGGAGATTCATTCTTAAATATGTGCTGTAGAACCTCTTTTGTTGGCTGTGTTTGCTCCATTTTGAAGCATGTGTCTAAACAACATCTCTATCCAAATTCCTTGTAGCGCACTGTCTTGGAGACAAAGAGTCAGAAACTAGCTCTTTGGGGTGACTTGATAGAGGACTTAGAGCATACAATAGGGAACTCAGAAAAGCAGTCAATCCCTTACATGCGCTGATGGCTTCACAATCTAGAAACAAAACAACACACTTTTGAGACAATGTTAATATAGCAAGGAATATAAAAGCAGAATTGGAGGCCTCCAGGTGGAAATATGGCAAAATGCATATGTGATACAGGACTTCTACAATTTTATAAGTTTAACAAATTAGCATGTTTAACAACAGTATCCAATTAGAGGAGCAGTTAGTTAAGTAATCCCCCCTTTTGGTCCTGCCCCATT